>JAEUCK010001632.1:0-15632 GCA_017311455.1 Otocyon megalotis megalotis
GGGTAAGTTTAGGGTTTCGGTAACGGTTAGGGTTAGGGTGAGCGTTAGGTTTAGGGTTATGGTACACATTAGGGTTAAGGTTAGGGTTAGGGTTAGGTTTAGGGTTACGGTACAGGTTAGCGTTAGGGTTAGGGTTAGGGTTAGGGTTAGGTTTACAGTACAGGTTAGGGTTAGGGTTAGTGGTATGGTTGCGGTACAGGTTGGGGTGAGGGTTAGTGTTAGGGTTAGGGTTTGGGTTCGGGTTATGGTACAGGTTAGGTTTAGGGTTAGGGTTAGGGTTAGGGTTATAGTACAGCTTAATGTTAGTGTTAGGGTTAGAGTTAGAGTTAGAGTTAGGGTTATGGTACAGGTTAGGCTTAGGTTTGGGTTAGGTTTAGGGTTACAGTACAGGTTAGGGTTAGGGTTAGATTTACGGTACTGGTTAGGGTTAGGGTTGGGGTTAGGGTTAGGTTTAGGGTTAGGGTAAGTTTAGGGTTTCGGTACCGGTTAGGGTTAGGGTGAGCGTTAGGTTTAGGGTTTTGGTACACGTTAGGGTTAAGGTTAGGGTTAAGGTTAGGGTTAGGTTTAGGTTTAGGGTAACGGTACAGGTTAGCGTTAGGGTTAGGGTTAGGGTTACAGTACAGGTTAGGGTGAGGGTTAGTGGTATGGTTACGGTACAGGTTGGGGTTAGGGTTAGGGTTAGGGTTAGGGTTTGGGTTAGGGTTAGGGTTATGGTACAAGTTAGGTTTAGGGTTAGTGTTAGGGTTAGGGTTATAGTACAGCTTAATGTTAGGGTTAGGGTTAGAGTTAGGGTTAGAGTTAGGGTTATGGTACAGGTTAGGCTTAGGTTTGGGTGAGGTTTAGGGTTACAGTACAGGTTAGGTTTAGGGTTACGGTACTGGTTAGGGTTAGGGTTGGGGTTTGGTTTAGGTTTAGGGTTAGGGTTACGGTACAGGTTATAATTAGGTTGAGGGTTAGGGTTAGTGTTATGGTACAGTTGAGGGTTAGGGTTAGGGTTAGGGTTACGTTACAGGTAAGGGTTAGATTTAGGATTAGGGTTACGGTACAAGTTAGGGTTATGGTAAGGTTTAGGGTTAGGGTTACGTTATAGGTTAGCGTTAGGGTTAGGGTTAGTGTTAGGTTTAGGATTATGATACAGGTTAGGGTAAGGGTTAGGTTTTGGGTTAGGGTTACTGTATAGGTAAGGTTTAGGTTTAGGTTTAGGGTTAGGGTTATGGTTACGGTACAGGTTAGGGTTAGGTTGAGCGGTAGGGTTAGGGTTACGGTACAGGTTAGTGTTCAGGTTAGGGATAGGTTTAGAGTTAGGGTTACCGTGCAGGTTAGGGTCAGGCTTAGGGTTAGGGTTAGGGTTAGGTTAGCGTTAGGGTTAGGCATGTGGTACAGCTGAGGGTTAGGGGTATGTTTAGGGTTACTGTAAAGGTTAGCGTTAGTGTTAGGGTTGCGGTACAGGTTAGGGTTAGGGTTAGGGTTACGGTACAGGTTGCGATTAGGGTTAGGCTAAGGGTTGTGGTACATGTTAGGGTTAGGGTTAGGATTAGGGTTACGGAATAAGTTGGGGTTACGGTTAGGTTTAGGGTTAGGGTTAAGGTATAAGTTAGCATTAGGGTTAGGTTTAGGGTTTGGGTTAGGGTTACGGTACAGGTTAGGGTTAGGGTTAGGGTTTCTGTAAGTGTAGGGTTAGGGTTATGGTTAGTGTTTTGATACAAGTTAGGGTGAGGTTTAGTGTTAGGGTTAGGGTTACGGCACGGGTTAGTGTTAGGTTTAGGGTTAGGGTCACAGTACAGGTAGGTTTAGTGTTACTGGAAGGGTTACGGTACAGTTTAGGATTAGTGTTAGGGTTTCGGTACAGGGTAGGGATAGGGTTAGGGTCAGGGTTACGGTACAGGTTAGGGTTAGGGTTAGGTTTAGGGTTAGGGTTAGGTTTACGATACCGTTCAGGGTTAAATGTGGGGTAGGGTTAGGGTTACGGTAGTGGTTAGGGTTAGGGTTAGGTTTGGGATTAGGGTTGCGGTTAGGGTTACGTTACACGTTAGGTTTAGGGTTAGGGTTAGCGTTAATGTTAGGGTTAGGGTTAGGTTTACGGTACAGGTTAGGGTTAGGTTTAGGGTTAGGGTTACCGTACAGTTTAGGGTTAGGTTTAGGGTTAGGGTTAAGGTTGCGGTACATCTTAGGGTTAGGTTTAGGTTTAGGGTTTCGGTACAGGTTACGGTTAGGTTTAGGTTTAGGGTTATGGTACAGCTTAGGTTTAGGGTTTGGTTTAGGGTTAGGGTTACGGTTACGGTACAGGTTATGGTTAGTTTTAGGGTTAGGATTAGGGTAACGGTACAGGTTAGGGTTAGGTTTAGGGTTAGTGTTATGTTACAGGTTAGGGTTAGTGTTAGTGTTAGGGTTAGGGTTACGGTACAAGTTAGGGCTACGGTTAGGTTTAGGGTTAGTGTTATGGTGTAGTTTAGGCTTAGTGAAAGGGTTAGTGTTAGTTTTAGGGTTACGGTACAGGTTAGGGTTATGGTTAGTTTTAGGGTTAGGTTTTCGGTACAGGTTAGGGTTAGGCTTTGGGTTGAGGTTAGGGTTACGATTCAGGTTAGGGTTAGGGTTAGGGTTAGGATTAGGTTTATGGTTTAGGGTAAGTTTAGGGTTTCGGTACCGGTTAGGGTTAGGGTGAGCGTTAGGTTTAGGGTTATGGTACCGTTAGGGTTAAGGTTAGGGTTAGGGTTAGGTTTGGGTTACGGTACAGGTTTAGCGTTAGGGTTAGGGTTAGGGTTAGTGTTAGATTTACAGTACAGGTTAGGGTTGGGGTTAGTGGTATGGTTACGGTACAGGTTTGGGTTGGGGTTAGGGTTAGGGTTAGGGTTAGGGTTTGGGTTGGGGTTAGGGTTATGGTACAGGTTAGGATTAGGGTTACTATTAGGGTTAGGGTTATAGTACAGCTTAATGTTAGGGTTAGGGTTAGAGTTAGCTTTAGAGTTAGGGTTATGGTACAGGTTAGGCTTAGGTTTGTGTTAGGTTTAGGGTTAGAGTACAGGTTTGGTTTAGGCTTACGGTACTCGTTAGGGTTAGGGTTGGGGTTAGGGTTAGGTTTAGGGTTGGGGTTGCGGTACAGGTTATGGTTAGGTTGAGGGTTAGGGTTAGTGTTACGGTACAGTTTAGGGTTAGGGTTAGGGTTGGGGTTACGTTACAGGTAAGGGTTAGATTTAGGATTAGGGTTACGGTACAAGTTAGGGTTATGGTAAGGTTTAGGGTTAGGGTTACGTTATAGGTTAGCGTTAGGGTTAGGGTTAGTGTTAGGTTTAGGGTTATGATACAGGTTAGGGTTAGGGTTAGGTTTTGGGTTAGGGTTACTGTACTGGTAAGGTTTAGGTTTAGGGTTAGGGTTAGGGTTATGGTTACGGTACAGGTTAGGGTTAGGTTGAGCGGTAGGGTTAGGGTTACGGTACAGGTTAGTGTTCAGGTTAGGGATAGGTTTAGAGTTAGGGTTACCGTACAGGTTAGGGCCAGGCTTAGGGTTAGGGTTAGGGTTAGGTTAGCGTTAGGTTTAGGCATGTGGTACAGCTGAGGGTTAGGGGTATGTTTAGGGTTTACCACATTACAGGTTAGGGTTAGTGTTAGGGTTGCGAGGGTACAGGTTAGGGTTAGGGTTAGGGTTACGGTACAGGTTGCGTTAGGGTTAGGCTAGGGTTGTGGTACATGTTGGGGTTAGGGTTAGGATTAGGGTTACGGAATAAGTTAGGGTTACGTTTAGGTTTAGGGTTAGGGGTTACGTTATAGGTTAGCGTTAGGGTTAGGGTTAGGATTAGGTTTAGGGTTAGGGTAAGTTTGGGGTTTCGGTACCGGTTAGGGTTAGGGTGAGCGTTAGGTTTAGGGTTATGGTACACGTTAGGGTTAAGGTTAGGTTTAGGGTTAGGTTTAGGGTTACGGTACAGGTTAGCGTTAGGTTTAGGGTTAGGGTTAGGTTTACAGTACAGGTTAGGGTTAGGGTTAGGGTTAGGGTCACAGGACAGGTAGGTTTAGTGTCACTGGAATGGTTACGGTACAGTTTAGGATTAGGGTTAGGGTTTCGGTACAGGGTAGGGATAGGGTTAGGGTCAGGGTTACGGTACAGGTTAGGGTTAGGGTTAGGGTTAGGTTTAGGGTTAGGGTTACGGTACAACTTAGGGTTAGGGTTAGGGTTAGTGTTCGCGTTACCGTACAGGTTATGGTAATGGTTAGGGTTAGGCTTTCGTTTACGGTTAGGTTTGCGGTACAGGTTAGGGATAGGTTTAGGGTTAGGTTAGGGTTACGGTACAGGTTAGGGTTAGGGTTAGGTTAGCATTAGACTTAGGCATGTGGTACAGCTGAGGGTTAGGGGCATGTTTAGGGTTACCGTACAGGTTAGGGTTAGTGTTAGGGTTGCGGTACAGGTTAGGGTTAGGGTTAGGGTTACGGTACAGGTTGCGATTAGGGTTAGGCTAAGGGTTGTGGTACATGTTAGGGTTAGGGTTAGGATTAGGGTTACGTAATAAGGGTTATGGTTATATTTAGGGTTAGGGTTAAGGTATAGTTAGCATTAGGGTTAGGTTTAGGGTTTGGGTTAGGGTTACGGTACAGGTTAGGGTTAGGGTTAGGGTTTCTGTAAGTGTAGGGTTAGGGTTATGGTTAGGGTTTCGATACAAGTTAGGGTGAGGTTTAGTGTTAGGGTTAGGGTTACGGCACAGGTTAGTGTTAGGGTTAGGGTTAGGGTCACAGTACAGGTAGGTTTAGTGTCACTGGAAATGTTACGGTACAGTTTAGGATTAGGGTTAGGGTTTCGGTACAGGGTAGGGATAGGGTTAGGGTCAGGGTTACGGTACAGGTTAGGGTTAGGGTTAGGGTTAGGTTTAGGGTTAGGGTTACGGTACAACTTAGGGTTAGGGTTAGGGTTAGTGTTAGGGTTACCGTACAGGTTATGGTCATGGTTAGGGTTAGGCTTTGGTTTAGGGTTAGGTTTGCGGTACAGGTTAGGGATAGGTTTAGGGTTAGGTTTAGGGTTACGGTACAGGTTAGGGTTAGGGTTACGGTTAGGGGTAGGGTTAGGGGTAGGCTTACGGTGCAGGTAAGTGTTAGGTTAGGTTTAGCGTTAGGGTTAGGTTTACGATACAGTTCAGGGTTAAATTTGGGGTAGGGTTAGGGTTACGGTAGTGGTTAGGGTTAGGGTTAGGTTTGGGATTAGGGTTGCGGTTAGGGTTACGTTACACGTTAGGTTCAGGGTTAGGGTTAACGTTAATGTTAGGGTAGGGTTAGGTTTACGGTACAGGTTAGGGTTAGGTTTAGGGTTAGGGTTACCGTACAGTTTAGGGTTAGGTTTAGGGTTAGGGTTAAGGTTGCGGTACATCTTAGTTTTAGGTTTAGGGTTTCGGTACAGGTTAGGGTTAGGTTTAGGGTTAGTGTTATGTTACAGGTTAGGGTTAGTGTTAGTGTTAGGGTTAGGGTTACGGTACAAGTTAGGGCTACGGTTAGGTTTAGGGTTAGGGTTACAGTATAGTTTAGGCTTAGTGATAGGGTTAGTGTTAGTTTTAGGGTTACGGTACAGGTTAGGGTTATGGTTAGGGTTAGGGTTAGGTTTACGGTACAGGTTAGGGTTAGGCTTTGGTTAGGGTTAGGGTTACGATTCAGGTTAGGGTTAGGGTTAGGGTTAGGATTAGGTTTAGGGTTAGGGTAAGTTTAGGGTTTCGGTACCGGTTAGGGTTAGGGTGAGCGTTAGGTTTAGGGTTATGGTACACGTTAGGGTTAAGGTTAGGGTTAGGGTTAGGTTTAGGGTTACGGTACAGGTTAGCGTTAGGGTTAGGGTTAGGGTTAGGGTTAGGTTTACAGTACAGGTTAGGGTTAGGGTTAGTGGTATGGTTACGGTACAGGTTGGGGTTAGGGTTAGGGTTAGGGTTAGGGTTTGGGTTAGGGTTAGGGTTATGGTACAGGTTAGGTTTAGGGTTAGTGTTAGGGTTAGGGTTATAGTACAGCTTAATGTTAGGGTTAGGGTTAGAGTTAGGGTTAGAGTTAGGGTTATGGTACAGGTTAGGCTTAGGTTTGGGTTAGGTTTAGGGTTACAGTACAGGTTAGGGTTAGGGTTACGGTACTGGTTAGGGTTAGGGTTGGGGTTAGGGTTAGGTTTAGGGTTAGGGTTACGGTACAGGTTATGGTTAGGTTGAGGGTTAGGGTTAGTGTTACGGTACAGTTTAGGGTTAGGGTTAGGGTTAGGGTTACTTTACAGGTAAGGGTTAGATTTAGGATTAGGGTTACGGTACAAGTTAGGGTTATGGTAAGGTTTAGGGTTAGGGTTACGTTATAGGTTAGCGTTAGGGTTAGGGTTAGTGTTAGGTTTAGGGTTATGATACAGGTTAGGGTTAGGGTTAGGTTTTGGGTTAGGGTTACTGTACAGGTAAGGTTTAGGTTTAGGGTTAGGGTAAGGGTTATGGTTACGGTACAGGTTAGGGTTAGGTTGAGCGGTACGGTTAGGGTTACGGTACAGGTTAGTGTTCAGGTTAGGGATAGGTTTAGAGTTAGGGTTACCGTAGAGGTTAGGGTCAGGGTTAGGGTTAGGGTTAGGGTTAGGTTAGCGTTAGGGTTAGGCATGTGGTACAGCTGAGGGTTAGGGGTATGTTTAGGGTTACCGTACAGGTTAGGGTTAGTGTTAGGGTTGCGGTACAGGTTAGGGTTAGGGTTAGGGTTACGGTACAGGTTGCGTTAGGGTTAGGCTAAGGGTTGTGGTACATGTTAGGGTTAGGGTTAGGATTAGGGTTACGGAATAAGTTAGGGTTACGGTTAGGTTTAGGGTTAGGGTTAAGGTATAAGTTAGCATTAGGGTTAGGTTTAGGGTTTGGGTTAGGGTTAGGGTTACGGTACAGTTAGGGTTAGGGTTAGGGTTTCTGTAAGTGTAAGGTTAGGGTTATGGTTAGGTTTTCGATACAAGTTAGGGTGAGGTTTAGTGTTAGTGTAGGGTTACGGCACAGGTTAGTGTTAGGGTTAGGGTTAGGGTCACAGTACAGGTAGGTTTAGTGTCACTGGAAGGGTTACGGTACAGTTTAGGATTAGGGTTAGGGTTTCGGTACAGGGTAGGGATAGGGTTAGGTCAGCGTTATGATACAGGTTAGGGTTAGGGTTAAGGTTAGATTTAGGCTTAGGGTTACGGTACACCTTAGGGTTAGGGTTAGGGTTAGTGTTAGGGTTACCGTACAGGTTATGGTCATGGTTAGGGTTAGGCTTTGGTTTAGGGTTAGGTTTGCGGTACAGGTTAGGGATAGGTTTAGGGTTAGGTTTAGGGTTACGGTACAGGTTAGGGTTAGGGTTACGGTTAGGGGTAGGGTTAGGGGTAGGCTTACGGTGCAGGTAAGTGTTAGGGTTAGGTTTAGCGTTAGGGTTAGGTTTACGATACAGTTCAGGGTTAAATTTGGGGTAGGGTTAGGGTTACGGTAGTGGTTAGGGTTAGGGTTAGGTTTGGGATTAGGGTTGCGGTTAGGGTTACGTTACACGTTAGGTTTAGGGTTAGGATTAGCGTTAATGTTAGGGTTAGGGTTAGGTTTACGGTACAGGTTAGGGTTAGGTTTAGGGTTAGGGTTACCGTACAGTTTAGGTTAGGTTTAGGGTTAGGGTTAAGGTTGCGGTACATCTTAGGGTTAGGTTTAGGGGGTTTCGGTACAGGTTACGGTTAGGGTTAGGTTTAGGGTTATGGTACAGGTTAGGTTTAGGGTTTGGTTTAGGGTTAGGGTTACGGTTACGGTACAGGTTATTGTTAGTTTTAGGGTTAGGATTAGGGTAACGGTACAGGTTAGGGTTAGGTTTAGGGTTAGTGTTATGTTACAGGTTAGGGTTAGTGTTAGTGTTAGGTTTAGGGTTAGGGTTACGGTACAGGTTAGGGTTAGGTTGAGCGGTAGGGTTAGGGTTACGGTACAGGTTAGTGTTCAGGTTAGGGATAGGTTTAGAGTTAGGGTTACCGTAGAGGTTAGGGTCAGGGTTAGGGTTAGGGTTAGGGTTAGGTTAGCGTTAGGGTTAGGCATGTGGTACAGCTGAGAGTTAGGGGTATGTTTAGGGTTACCGTACAGGTTGGGGTTAGTGTTTTGGTTGCGGTACAGGTTAGGGTTAGGGTTAGGGTTACGGTACAGGTTGAGTTAGGGTTAGGCTAAGGGTTGTGGTACATGTTAGGGTTAGGGTTAGGATTAGGGTTACGGAATAAGTTAGGGTTACGGTTAGGTTTAGGGTTAGGGTTAAGTTATAAGTAAGCATTAGGGTTAGGTTTAGGGTTTGGGTTAGGGTTAGGGTTACGGTACAGTTTAGGGTTAGGGTTAGGGTTTCTGTAAGTGTAGGGTTAGGGTTATGGTTAGGGTTTCGATACAAGTTAGGGTGAGGTTTAGTGTTAGGGTTAGGGTTACGGCACAGGTTAGTGTTAGGGTTAGGGTTAGGGTCACAGTACAGGTAGGTTTAGTGTCACTGGAAGGGTTACGGTACAGTTTAGGATTAGGGTTAGGGTTTCGGTACAGGGTAGGGATAGGGTTAGGGTCAGGGTTACGGTACAGGTTAGGGTTAGGGTTAGGGTTAGGTTTAGGGTTAGGGTTACGGTACAACTTAGGGTTAGGGTTAGGGTTAGTGTTAGGGTTACCGTACAGGTTATGGTCATGGTTAGGGTTAGGCTTTGTTTTAGGGTTAGGTTTGCGGTACAGGTTAGGGATAGGTTTAGGGTTAGGTTTAGGGTTACGGTACAGGTTAGGGTTAGGGTTACGGTTAGGGGTAGGGTTAGGGGTAGGCTTACGGTGCAGGTAAGTGTTAGGGTTAGGTTTAGCGTTAGGGTTAGGTTTACGATACAGTTCAGGGTTAAATTTGGGGTAGGGTTAGGGTTACGGTAGTGGTTAGGGTTAGGGTTAGGTTTGGGATTAGGGTTGCGGTTAGGGTTACGTTACACGTTAGGTTTACTGTTAGGATTAGCGTTAATGTTAGGGTTTGGGTTAGGTTTACGGTACAGGTTAGGGTTAGGTTTAGGGTTAGGGTTACCGTACAGTTTAGGGTTAGGTTTAGGGTTAGGGTTAAGGTTGCGATACATCTTAGGGTTAGGTTTAGGTTTAGGGTTTCGGTACAGGTTACGGTTAGGGTTAGGTTTAGGGTTATGGTACAGGTTAGGTTTAGGGTTTGGTTTAGGGTTAGGGTTACGGTTACGGTACAGGTTATGGTTAGTTTTAGGGTTAGGATTAGGGTAACGGTACAGGTTAGGGTTAGGTTTAGGGTTAGTGTTATGTTACAGGTTAGGGTTAGTGTTAGTGTTAGGGTTAGGGTTACGGTACAAGTTAGGGCTACGGTTAGGTTTAGGGTTAGGGTTACGGTATAGTTTAGGCTTAGTGATAGGGTAGTGTTAGTTTTAGGGTTACGGTACAGGTTAGGGTTATGGTTAGGGTTAGGGTTAGGTTTACGGTACAGGTTAGGGTTAGGCTTTGGGTTAGGGTTAGGGTTACGATTCAGGTTAGGGTTAGGGTTAGGGTTAGGATTAGGTTTAGGGTTAGGGTAAGTTTAGGGTTTCGGTACCGGTTAGGGTTAGGGTGAGCGTTAGGTTTAGGGTTATGGTACACGTTAGGGTTAAGGTTAGGGTTAGGGTTAGGTTTAGGGTTACGGTACAGGTTAGCGTTAGGGTTAGGGTTAGGGTTAGGGTTAGGTTTACAGTACAGGTTAGGGTTAGGGTTAGTGGTATGGTTACGGTACAGGTTGGGGTTAGGGTTAGGGTTAGGGTTAGGGTTTGGGTTAGGGTTAGGGTTATGGTACAGGTTAGGTTTAGGGTTAGTGTTAGGGTTAGGGTTATAGTACAGCTTAATGTTAGGGTTAGGGTTAGAGTTAGGGTTAGAGTTAGGGTTATGGTACAGGTTAGGCTTAGATTTGGTTTAGGTTTAGGGTTACAGTACAGGTTAGGGTTAGGGTTACGGTACTGGTTAGGGATAGGGTTGGGGTTAGGGTTAGGTTTAGGGTTAGGGTTACGGTACAGGTTATGGTTAGGTTGAGGGTTAGGGTTAGTGTTACGGTACAGTTTAGGGTTAGGGTTAGGGTTAGGGTTACGTTACAGGTAAGGGTTAGATTTAGGATTAGGGTTACGGTACAAGTTAGGGTTATGGTAAGGTTTAGGGTTAGGGTTATGTTATAGGTTAGCGTTAGGGTTAGGGTTAGTGTTAGTTTTATGGTTATGATACAGGTTAGGGTTAGGGTTAGGGTTATGGTTACGGTACAGGTTAGGGTTAGGTTGAGCGGTAGGGTTAGGGTTACGGTACAGGTTAGTGTTCAGGTTAGGGATAGGTTTAGAGTTAGGGTTACCGTACAGGTTAGGGTCAGGGTTAGGGTTAGGGTTAGGGTTAGGTTAGCGTTAGGGTTAGGCATGTGGTACAGCTGAGGGTTAGGGGTATGTTTAGGGTTACCGTACAGGTTGGGGTTAGTGTTAGGGTTGCGGTACAGGTTAGGGTTAGGGTTAGGGTTATGGTACAGGTTGCGTTAGGGTTAGGCTAAGGGTTGTGGTACATGTTAGGGTTAGGGTTAGGATTAGGGTTACGGAATAAGTTAGGGTTACAGTTAGGTTTAGGGTTAGGGTTAAGGTATAAGTTAGCATTAGGGTTAGGTTTTGGGTTTGGGTTAGGGTTAGGGTTACTTTACAGTTTATGGTTAGGGTTAGGGTTTCTGTAAGTGTAGTGTTAGGGTTATGGTTAGGTTTTCGATACAAGTTAGGGTGAATTTTAGTGTTAGTGTTAGGGTTATGGCACAGGTTAGTGTTAGGGTTAGGGTTAGGGTCACAGTACAGGTAGGTTTAGTGTCACTGGAAGGGTTACGGTACAGTTTAGGATTAGGGTTAGGGTTTCGGTACAGGGTAGGGATAGGGTTAGGTCAGGGTTATGGTACAGGTTAGGGTTAGGGTTAGGGTTAGGTTTAGGCTTAGGGTTACGGTAAAACTTAGGGTTAGGGTTAGGGTTAGTGTTAGGGTTACCGTACAGGTTATGGTCATGGTTAGGGTTAGGCTTTGGTTTAGGGTTAGGTTTGCGGTACAGGTTAGGGATAGGTTTAGGGTTAGGTTTAGGGTTACGGTACAGGTTAGGGTTAGGGTTACGGTTAGGGGTAGGGTTAGGGGTAGGCTTACGGTGCAGGTAAGTGTTAGGGTTAGGTTTAGCGTTAGGGTTAGGTTTACGATACAGTTCAGGGTTAAATTTGGGTAGGGTTAGGGTTACGGTAGTGGTTAGGGTTAGGGTTAGGTTTGGGATTAGGGTTGCGGTTAGGGTTACGTTACACGTTAGGTTTAGGGTTAGGGTTAGCGTTAATGTTAGGGTTAGGGTTAGGGTTAGGGTTAGGTTTAGGGTTAGGGTTACCGTACAGTTTAGGGTTAGGTTTAGGGTTAGGGTAAAGGTTGCGGTACATCTTAGGGTTAGGTTTAGGTTTGGGTTTCGGTACAGGTTACGGTTAGGGTCAGGTTTAGGGTTATGGTACAGCTTAGGTTCAGGGTTTGGTTCAGGGTTAGGGTTACGGTTACGGTACAGGTTATGGTTAGTTTTAGGGTTAGGATTAGGGTAACGGTACAGTTAGGGTTAGGTTTAGGGTTAGTGTTATGTTACAGGTTAGGGTTAGTGTTAGTGTTAGGGTTAGGGTTAGGGTTAGGGTTACGGTACAGGTTAGGGTTAGGTTGAAGGCGGTAGGGTTAGGGTTACGGTACAAGTTAGTGTTCAGGTTAGGGATAGGTTTAGAGTTAGGGTTACCGTAGAGGTTAGGGTCAGGGTTAGGGTTAGGGTTAGGGTTAGGTTAGCGTTAGGGTTAGGCATGTGGTACAGCTGAGGGTTAGGGGTATGTTTAGGGTTACGTACAGGTTGGGGTTAGTGTTAGGGTTGCGGTACAGGTAGGGTTAGGGTTAGGGTTATGGTACAGGTTGCGTTAGGGTTAGGCTAAGGGTTGTGGTACATGTTAGGGTTAGGGTTAGGATTAGGGTTACGGAATAAGTTAGGGTTAAGGTTAGGTTTAGGGTTAGGGTTAAGTTATAAGTAAGCATTAAGGTTAGGTTTAGGGTTTGGGTTAGGGTTAGGGTTACGGTACAGTTTAGGGTTAGCGTTAGGGTTTCTGTAAGTGTAGGGTTAGGGTTATGGTTAGGTTTTCGATACGTTAGGGTGAGGTTTAGTGTTAGTGTTAGGGTTACGGCACAGGTTAGTGTTAAGGTTAGGGTTAGGGTCACAGTACAGGTAGGTTTAGTGTCACTGGAAGGGTTACGGTACAGTTTAGGATTAGGGTTAGGGTTTCGGTACAGGGTAGGGATAGGGTTAGGTCAGCGTTATGATACAGGTTAGGGTTAGGGTTAAGGATAGATTTAGGCTTAGGGTTACGGTACACCTTAGGGTTAGGGTTAGGGTTAGTGTTAGGGTTACCGTACAGGTTATGGTCATGGTTAGGGTTAGGCTTTGGTTTAGGGTTAGGTTTGCGATACAGGTTAGGGATAGGTTTAGGGTTAGGTTTAGGGTTACGGTACAGGTTAGGGTTAGGGTTACGGTTAGGGGTAGGGTTAGGGGTAGGCTACGGTGCAGGTAAGTGTTAGGGTTAGGTTTAGCGTTAGGGTTAGGTTTACGATACAGTTCAGGGTTAAATTTGGGGTAGGGTTAGGGTTACGGTAGTGGTTAGGGTTAGGGTTAGGTTTGGGATTAGGGTTGCGGTTAGGGTTACGTTACACGTTAGGTTTAGGGTTAGGGTTAGCGTTAATGTTAGGGTTAGGGTTAGGTTTACGGTACAGGTTAGGGTTAGGTTTAGGGTTAGGGTTACAGTACAGTTTAGGGTTAGGTTTAGGGTTAGGGTTAAGGTTGCAGTACATCTTAGGGTTAGGTTTAGGTTTGGGGTTTCGGTACAGGTTACGGTTAGGGTTAGGTTTAGGGTTATGGTACAGTTTAGGTTTAGGGTTTGGTTTAGGGTTACGGTTACGGTTACGGTACAGGTTATGGTTAGTTTTAGGGTTAGGATTAGGGTAACGGTACAGGTTAGGGTTAGGTTTAGGGTTAGTGTTATATTACAGGTTAGGGTTAGTGTTAGTGTTAGGGTTAGGGTTACGGTACAAGTTAGGGCTACGGTTAGGTTTAGGGTTAGGGTTACGTTATAGTTTAGGCTTAGTGATAGGGATAGTGTTAGTTTTAGGGTTACGGTACAGGTTAGGGTTATGGTTAGGGTTAGGGTTAGGTTTACGGTACAGGTTAGGGTTAGGCTTTGGGTTAGTGTTAGGGTTACGATTCAGGTTAGGGTTAGGGTTAGGGTTAGGATTAGGTTTAGGGTTAGGGTAAGTTTAGGGTTTCGGTACCGTTTAGGGTTAGGGTGAGCGTTAGGTGTAGGGTTATGGTACACGTTAGGGTTAAGGTTAGGGTTAGGGGTAGGTTTAGGGTTACGGTACAGGTTAGCGTTAGGGTTGGGGTTAGGGTTAGGGTTAGGTGTACAGTACAGGTTAGGGTTAGGGTTAGTGGTATGGTTACGGTACAGGTTGGGGTTAGGGTTAGGGTTAGGGTTAGGGTTAGGGTTTGGAGTAGGGTTAGGGTTATGGTACAGGTTAGGTTTAGGGTTAGGGTTAGGGTTAGGGTTATAGTACAGCTTAATGTTAGGGATAGGGTTAGAGTTAGGGTTAGAGTTAGGGTTATGGTACAGGTTAGGCTTAGGTTTGGGTTAGGTTTAGGGTTACAGTACAGGTTAGGGTTAGGGTTACGGTACTGGTTAGGGTTGGGGTTGTGGTTAGGGTTAGGTTTAGGGTTAGGGTTACGGTACAGGTTATGGTTAGGTTGAGGGTTAGGGTTAGTGTTACGGTACAGTTTAGGGTTAGGGATAGGGTTAGGGTTTCGTTACAGGTAAGGGTTAGATTTAGGATTAGGGTTACGGTACAAGTTAGGGTTATGGTAAGGTTTAGGGTTAGGGTTACGTTATAGGTTAGCGTTAGGGTTAGGGTTAGTGTTAGGTTTAGGATTATAATACAGGTTAGGGTTAGGGTTAGGTTTTGGGTTAGGGTTACTGTACAGGTAAGGTTTAGGTTACGGTTAGGTTTAGGGTTATGGTTACGGTACAGGTTAGGGTTAGGTTGAGCGGTAGGGTTAGGGTTACGGTACAGGTTAGTGTTCAGGTTAGGGATAGGTTTAGAGCTAGGGTTATCGTACAGGTTAGGGTCAGGGTTAGTGTTAGGGTTAGGGTTGGAGTTGGCGTTAGGGTTAGGCATGTGGTAGCTGAGGGGTTAGGGGTATGTTTAGGGTTACCGTACAGGTTAGGGTTAATTTTAGGGTTGCGGTACAGGTTAGGGTTAGGTTTAGGGTTAGTGTTATGTTACAGGTTAGGGTTAGTGTTAGTGTTAGGGTTAGGGTTACGGTACAAGTTAGGGCTACGGATAGGTTTAGGGTTAGGGTTACGGTATAGTTTAGGCTTAGTGATAGGGATAGTGTTAGTTTTAGGGTTACGGTACAGGTTAGGGTTATGGTTAGGGTTAGGGTTAGGTTTACGGTACAGGTTAGGGTTAGGCTTTGGGTTAGGGTTAGGGTTACGATTCAGGTTAGGGTTAGGGTTAGGGTTAGGATTAGGTTTAGGGTTAGGGTAAGTTTAGGGTTTCGGTATAGTTAGGGTTAGGGTGAGCGTTAGGTTTAGGGTTATGGTACACGTTAGGGTTAAGGTTAGGGTTAGGGTTAGGTTTAGGGTTACGGTACAGGTTAGCGTTAGGGTTAGGGTTAGGGTTAGGGTTAGGGTTATGTTTACAGTACAGGTTAGGGTTAGGGGTAGTGGTATGGTTACGGTACAGGTTGGGGTTAGGGTTAGGGTTAGGGTTAGGGTTTGGGTTAGGCTAGGGTTATGGTACAGGTTAGGTTTAGGGTTAGTGTTAGGGTTAGGGTTATAGTACAGCTTAATGTTGGGGTTAGGGTTAGAGTTAGGGTTAGAGTTAGGGTTATGGTACAGGTTAGGCTTAGGTTTGGGTTAGGTTTAGGGTTACAAAGTACAGGTTAGGGTTAGGGTTACCGGTACTGTTTAGGGTTAGGGTTGGGGTTAGGGTTAGGTTTAGGGTTGGGTTACAGTACAGGTTATGGATTAGGTTGAGGTTAGGGTTAGTGTTACAGTACAGTTAGGAGTGGGTTAGGGTTATGTTACAGGTAGGGATTGGGTAGGATTAGGGTTACGGTACAAGAGATTAGGAGTTATAGTAAGGTTTAGGAGTTAGGAATTTTATAGGAGCGTTAGGGTTAGGGTTAGTGTTAGGTTTGGGGTTATGATACAGGTTAGGTTTAGGGTTAGGTTTTGGGTTAGGGTTACTGTACAGGTAAGGTTTACGTTTAGGGTTAGGGTTAGGGTTATGGTTACGGTACAGGTTAGGGTTAGGGTTAGGGTAGGATTACGTTACAGGGTAGGGTTAGGCTTTGGTTTAGGGTTAGGTTTGCGGTACAGGTTAGGTACAGTTTTAGGGTTAGGTTTAGGGTTACGGTACAGGTTAGGGTTAGGGTTACGGTTAGGAGTAGGGTTCGGGGTAGGCTTACGGTGCAGGTAAGTGTTAGGGTTAGGTTTAGCGTTAGGGTTAGGTTTACGATACAGTTCAGGGTTAGATTTGGGGTAGGGTTAGGGTTACGGTAGTGGTTAGGGTTAGGGTTAGGTTTGGGATTAGGGTTGCGGTTAGGGTTACGTTACACGTTAGG
>JAEUCK010001633.1:0-22056 GCA_017311455.1 Otocyon megalotis megalotis
AATTTTTATTTATTTATGATAGTCACACAGAGAGGGAGAGAGAGGCAGAGACACAGGCAGAGGGAGAAGCAGGCTCCATGCACCGGGAGCCCGACGTGGGATTCAATAAATCCCGGGTCTCCAGGATCGCGCCCTGGGCCAATGGCAGGCGCCAAACCACTGCACCACCCAGGGATCCCAGTAAATGAGTTTTTTAATCGCAGTGATTCTCAATACTCACTGAGTACCAGAATCACTGGGATGCTTTTAAATGATACAGGTGCCTAGGTTTCACACTGAATTGAAATGTAATATCTGGAGCTGGGGCCCAGACATCGGTATTTTACAAGCATACCATAGTAGTTAGGGGTGAGATCTATTGCTGTGGAGCACCGGCTTGGGAATGAAGTGCTGAGTCATAAGATACACGCATCTTTAACTTTACTAGATAGTGTCAAATTGTTGAAGTGATTGTACTTTCCCATGGAAATAAAACCAAACTGAAACAATTGTGACTTTGACTAGGATTGGACTGAATTTTTCACCGCCAAGTATTTTAGGACTTACCTATCTTTCCGTTATTTTTAGCTTAATTCCATTTTGTTCTGAGGGCAGACACTGTATCATTTCTATTTTTTTAAAAAAATTATCAAGGCATACTTTAGGGTGCAGAATGTGGTCTATCTTGGTGAATGTTCCATATGACCTTGAGAAAAATGTGCATTTTGCTGTTGCTGAAGTGGTCTAAAGACGTCCATTATATCCAATTGATTGATGATGTTGAGTTCAGTTATGACTTTGTTTTTCTGCCGTTGGATCTGTCCATTTCTAATAGGGGTGGGTTTAAGTCTCCAACTTTAATAGTGGAGTCATCTATTTCTCCTTGCAGTTCTCTCACTTTTTGCCTCATGGATTTTAATGCTTTGTTATATGTATACATGTTAAGGATTTTTAGGTCTTGTTGGAGAATTGACTTGTCATTATAAAATGCCCTTTATCCCTGATAACTTTCCTTACTCTGCAGTTTGCTGTCTGAAATTAATATATTTACTTCTGCTTTGATTAATGTTAGCATGATGTATCTCTCATCTATTTACTTTTCAAAGATTTTATTTTTTAAAAGGTTTTTAAATTTATTCTTTAGAGAGGGAGAGAGAGAGCATGAATGGGAGGAGAGTCAGAGGGAGAGGGAGAAGCAGGCTCCCCACCAAGCAGGGAGCTTGATTCATGGCTTGACCCCAGGACCCCAGGACCATGACCCAAACCTAAGGTAGACACCTAACTGACTGAACCAACCAGGAACCTCTAATGATTTTAAGTAGTCTCTACACCCAACATGGGGCTTGAACTCACAACCCCAAGACCAAGAGTCACATGCTCCACCAACTGAGCCAGTCAGGTGCTTCTTTTGTCCACTTACTTTTAACCTATATATGTCTTTATATTTAAAGTGGATTTCTTGTTGACAACAGATATAGGCATACCTTGGGGACATTGCAGGTTTTGTTTCAGATCACTGTAATAAAACAAATATCACAATAAAGTGAGTCAAATGAATTTTTGGCTTCCCAGTGTATATAAAAGTGATGTTTATACTCTACTGTAGTTTTAAGTGTGCAATAACATTATGTCTAGAAAAATAATGTATATACTTCAAGAATACTTTATTGCTAAAAGATGCTAACCATTATCTGAGCTTTCAGGGAGTTATAATCACTGATCACAGTTCACCATAACAAACACAATAATGAAAAAGATTGAAATATTCCAAGAGTTATTGTGACATAGAGACATGCCTTCATTCATTTCACTTATACATTAAGCATATATATATATATATATACACACACACATAAATAATTGAATACATTGTTGCTATTATTATTATTTTTTTTTAATTTTTATTTACTTATGATAGAGAGAGAGAGAGAGAGGCAGAGACACAGGCAGAGGGAGAAGCAGGCTCCATGCACCGGGAGCCTGACGTGGGATTCGACCCCGGGTCTCCAGGATCGTGCTCTGGGCCAAAGGCAGGCGCCAAACCACTGCGCCACCCAGGGATCCCTGTTGCTATTATTTTGAACAAACTGTTACATCAGTTAAGAACAAGAAAAAATAAGTTTTTATTTTACCTTCATGCATTCCTCCTCTGGTGTTCTTCCTTTATGTAGATTTTTGAATTTCTCACCTATGCCATGTTCCTTCTAAAAAAGTTTTTTTTTTAAAGATTTATTATTTGAGAAAGAGTGAGTATATGAGTTGGAGGGCGAGGAGAGGGATAGAATCTCAAGCAGACTCCGCACAGAGTGCAGAGTCTGATGTGGGCCTCAATCTCACAACCCCGAGATCATGACCTGAGCTGAAATCAAGAGCTGGATGCTCACCCAACTAAGCCACCCAAGTACCTCAAGTTCTTCTAATATTTGCTGCAAGACAAGTCTACTGGCAACAAATTCCAATTTTTGCTCATCAGAGAGAGTCTGTCTTGCCTTCACTTTTGAAGGATAATTTCACAGGGTATATAGAATTCTAGGTTGGTGGGTCTTTTTTTCTCTCAATACTTTAAATATTTCACTCCACTCTCTTCTTGCTTGTCTGGTTTCTGAGAAATTGAATGTTATTTTTATCCTTATTCCTCTAGAAATGAAGTCTTTTTTCTTTTTACTCTGGCTTATTTCAGGGTTTTAAAAAATCTTTCATTTTCTGAGGTTTGAAAATGATTATGTGTAGGTATGGCTTTTGGGGCATTCATCCCGCTTGTTTTCTGGAACAGCTTCCTGGATCTGTGGTTTGGTGTCAGACTAACTCAGGGAATTTCTCAATTGTTATTTTTAAAAAATATTTCTTCTGTTCCTTTCTTTATTCTCTTTATGGTATTCCCATTACATGCATTTAATACCCTTTGTACTTATCCCAGTCTTTAGATATTTTCCCCCCCTTCTAGTTTTTCTTCTCTTTTCTTTTTGGTCTTGGAGGTTTCTATTAAGATATCCTCAAACTCAGAGATTCTTTCCTCAGCTATGTCCTCAGAAGCCCATTAAGGGCATTCTCTGTCTGTTACAGTGTTTCAATCACTATGATTTCCTCTGGGTTTTTAAAAAGAATTTCCATCTTTGCTTATGTTGCCCATCTGTTCTTGCCTGCACTCTACTTTATCCATGAGAGCACTTATCATATTAATTATAGTTATTTTAAATTGCTGCTCTGATAATTCCAAAAATTCTGTCATATATGAGTTTTGTTCTGATGTTTGCTATGTCTCTTTAAATTGTTTTTTTTTGGGGGGGGGCACCTGAGTGAATCAGTTGTTGAGCGTCTGCCTTTGGCTCAGGGTGTGATCTCAGAGTCCTGGGATCGAGTCCCTCATCAGGCTCCCTGCAGGGAGACTGCTTCTCCCTCTGCCTGTATCTCTGCTTTTCTCTGTATCTTTTTGTGAATAAATACATAAAATCTTTGAAAAGATTTTTTTTTTTGCCTTTAATATGTCTTATGATTTTTTTCCTTGCTAGCCAGATGTGCTAGGTAAAAGGAACTGCTGTAATGTGGTGGTGGGATTATTTCTCACTTACCTACACTCAGCCTCAAGCAATTTGTCAATTATAGTTTAGTTTTCCCTATCTGGACACTGGTTTCTGTGTACGTTTCAGCTTGTGGGTTTCTGCTCTAGTAAGTTGTGATTCTCTGTATTCTCCAGTTGCATCTCTCCAATTGTGGCAGTGGTTTGCCCTGTGGCCTCACTTCTTTTATAGATCTAAGAAAAGTTGATTTTTTTCAGTTTGTTCAGCTTTTTATTTGTTAGAATGGAGAGGGGACTTCCAAGTTTCTTATGCAGCAGGACTGGAAATTGGAAATCTGTACTGAATCTCTAAATTTGAGAATTACTGCCATGTCTACTGTGTTAGCATAAAATAGTCCTCCACTTATTTAGACTTTCTTTAATATCTTTCAATAGTTTGTAACTTTCTTCCTAAAGGTCTTATACATCTTGTATTATTATTTTTTTAAAGATTTTATTCACATGAGCGACACAGAGAGAAGGCAAAGACACAGGCAGAGGGAGAAGCAGGCTCCATGCAGGGAGCCCGATGTGGGACTCGATCCCAGGACCCGGGGATCACGCCCTGAGCCAAAGGCAGGTGCTCAACCACTGAGCCACCCAGGCATCCCTACATCCTGTATTATTAGCTCAGGCTACCATAATAAAATACCATAGATTGAGTGAGTTAACTAACAGAAATTTATTTTCTCAGTTTTGGAGGCAGAAAAGTCCAAGATCAGGGCATCAGCATGGTTGAATTCTAGTGAGTTCTCTCTCTGGCCTGTAAATGGCTGCCTTTTTGCTGTGTTTTCACATGGCAAAGAGCATGGTGTTTTCTTAAAAGGGCACCAGTTTTGTTGGATCAGGGCTCTATCCTTATAATCTCATTAAACCTCAATCACTCCCTTATAGGCCTTATTTCTAATACAGTTGCACTATTGTGCGGGAAGACTAGGGGCTCCACATATGAATTTTCATAAGGCACAATTCAGTCCATAGTACAATGCTTTCTTAGATTTAGATCTAAATACTAAATATTTTTAATATTTTTCTTATTATACTTTTTTAAAAAAGATTTTATTTCCTTATTCGAGACACACACACACAGAGAGAGAGAGAGAGAGAGAAAGAGAGAGAGAGAAAGAGGCAGAGACACAGGCAGAGGGAGAAACAGGCTCCATGCAGGAAGCCTGGCGTGGGACTCGATCCCAGGACTCCAGTATCACACCCTGGACCGAAGGTGGTGCTAAACCGCTGAGCCGCCTGGGATGTCCCTCTTATTATACTTTTAAGTGTTTTGTGGTAAATGAACATGTAATTTTTGTATGATGATCTTGTAAAAATTTGCTTTTATACAAAAAACCAGCATATAACAGATCTGAGAATGATATCAAATTTTAACTTTTCTGAAAAAATTATTTTTTTTGGAAAATTTCTTTATTTCAGATTTTTTGCCACACAGAATCACATAATTCTCAAAATCTAAGTTTACAAGTGATCATCACAAGATCTCTTATCCATATACACACTAATTAGACAGAGGGAAAAAATTCTGTACAATATTTTAGTAGTTACATGATTTGTAAGCAATAGTGAATTAATGGCAATGGAAGAACTCCTAATGCCTTACACATAGGATAACCATTCTCAAATACAAGAAACTAGGCAATAAAGAAAACTTTCTGTTCAGTTATAGAAAAATGTTTAAAGGCATTTTATGATGAGAGAAATGTTTCAAGTTAGTACACAACCTACTGGGCAACTAAAACTGCTAAATAAGTTGGTACATTTGCTCTTGAATATTTGTAGTACGGTATTACCCATTTATCTGACATTTAATAATGCATAAAGTTTCAAGTCTGGGTTCTCAAAACAGTTACTTGAAAATTTCGAATAATGTCTGGTGTACTCAGAGTGCTTTTTTCATTTTTCATTTATCTTTTCTTCTTTCAGAAGTTTTTTTAATTTTTAAAAATTTAAATGATACATTTATTGGAACTGTACCTTTTCTACCACAATGAATTAAATAAACTTGTCAAAAGTATGGTTCTGTCACTTTCAGGGACACTTAATTTGCTGTTCTTCCTTTCACATGCCCCTGTTAGCACATATATCCAAGTGACCACCTGCAACAGGTAGGTCTCATGTTATTAGTTACACAAATAAGGAAAGTTGTATATAACCATTCCTCCTGCCTAATCTGTTGAGTTAAAGCAACAGGGGCTCCCTAGCACCTAAATCTTTGCTTTTCTTTTCATATATGTGTATATGAAAAGAAGATATAAATACACATATACATAAAATAGTAGACACTTCTTTCATTTATCTCTTCTTTTTAGTGGGACTGTGCAATGCTGGAACAATAATCTAGAATGTCCTGAATAGTGAATTCCATTGTAACACCAGAACCAGGGTAACAGCGAGCTATCAAACCTTCAAAGTGCTTGTATTGGCGTATAAATTCATCTTGCATAGAGTGCCACACCACCTATTACAAAAATGAAAACAAAGTCATTAAATTACCAATGGAAATATATAATCAAGTATGTAGAAATAACGTCAGGACATATTCTAAGAATTTAGCAGAGTGTCATGGTAAGAACATGCATCTTCGCTCCTTCTACATACAAGATATGTGATCTTGAATATGTTACATCACTGCTCTGGGTCTCAAGTTCCTCCTCTGTAAACCAGGGTAGTAACAATAATGCCTTCCTCATAAGTTTCTTGTGAGGATTAGATGAGTACATGTATGTAAGGTGCTTAGAACATTTGACATAGTAAGCACTCATTACATTTTAGCCATTATTTTATCTATTACAATATCCAATACAGATGTGTATATGCACAACTATGCATGGAACTAAGACTAGCACTTAAATGAAATCCAACAGTTAATCCTTAAATTTCATTTCAGATGAAAGTTTAAAAATTTATCTCAAATTGATGATACAAAACATAGCTTGAAGTCATGAAGGAAATCAAGATGAAATAGATGGATTATATACAATCCATCTTATGCATTTATGGTTTAGCAGTAGAAACTACTATGTAAATAACTATCAGGACAGAATCTGATATATACATTGACATATTAGCTAATAGTAACAGGTGACATTTATTGATACTTACTTTTTATCGGCACAGTACAAAGTGCTTTATATATGCATTATCCTATTTAAGTCTCATGACTACCTGGTGAAGGTGGGTGCTATGACCATCATCACTACCCGAGAGATGAGGGTATGTATTCTTCTAGGATTTTTCCTTGTAAACGCTAAATCCCATAAATCCTAAATTCCTGTCACCTTAAGTCTACTTACTAAATAATATACTTTTTGCCTTACATCTTTAGCCTTTGGTATTTCTTCTACCTGCCACTCCTATTATCTGTAACTATCTGACTTTCACAGGCGAACACAAATGCAATAGCCCTCATAAAGGCTTTGATGATGTTGAAGCCAGAGTTATTCTCACTCATCTCTGGGCCTTTCAGTATGGCTCAATTTGGGATTTAAATCTGACTCTACCATCCATTAACTATGGGTTCTTGGTCATGTTACTCCACTTCTCCAAGCTTTGATTTTCTCATCTATAAAATGGCAATGACAATAATAGTAGTATCCACTATATGAAAGAGGTATTATTTCCACTTTTCAAATACGAAAACAGGCTCAGAGAGGTTAAATGACTTGCCCAAAGTCATACAGCTTAACCTGGAGCCAAATTATGAACCTGTTTCTAACTCTGGTTCCCATGCTTAAATCATTCCACTGTACTATACTCTATTCCATTCAGTTACTCTCAACTGTAAAAAACAAACAAAAAGCCTAAAAAAAACCCTGCCTTACTCCCAAACAAAAGAAAAACTAATGCCTCAAAACAATAAAGCAGAAATATAAAATAAGCAGGAATAGCCATATATACTTATAAATATTATTCCTTTGTTCCTCACAACTCATTAATCTGGTCTGTACTTTATGGAAATTTCCTCCTGCACTACAATTAGAAAATCTGTAGCCTTTCTAGAGGACTCTTTTGGAGAAAAGCAATATACATAAAGATGTACAATCTAGGGTGGTTAACAGAACTAAGCATACCTGAAGTAAGTTTTCCTCTTCACATAAATGTTTATCAACCTTCTTGTAGAGGTTATCTAGACCTTTTTTCACTTCCTTTCCAGGATACTCTTTAATGACTTTACGAAGTTCTTGTTTGTTAAACGCAAGTTGATAGCTTACTTCCTCCTCTCTTATACCCTGTGCTACTCGAGCTTCAACGCCTTCAAAGAAGTGCTTCAAGGAAATGAAAAAAGAAGATGTGGTATACGTATACAATGGAATATTATTCAGCCATAAAAAGTAATCTTGCCATTTGCAACAATGTGGATGAAGCTAGAGAGTATTATGCTAAAGGAAGTAAGTCAGAGAAACTTCCATATGTAGAACTTAAGAAACAAAACAAATGAACAAACAAACAAACAAACAAACAAAAAAACAAAACAAATGAACATGGTAGGGGGGAAAGAGAAGCAAACCATGAGAGAGACTTAACTACAGAGAACACACTGAGGGTGGCTGGAGGGGAGCTAGGTGGGGGATGGGGTAAATGGGTGATATGTATTAAGGAGGGTACTTGCTGTGATGTGCACTGTTGTACGTAAGTAATGAATCATTAAATTCTACACCTGAAACCAATAGTACACTCTATGTCAACTGGAATTTAAATAAAAACTTGAAACTACAAAGAAGAAAAGAAACTAAAATAAATAGATAAAAATAAAACTTAATAAAAAGAAATACTGGTTAAGCCTTGCTTTTATTATTTAAATAAATTTTAAAAACCCTACTTAAAAGTAGTATTTATTCATGGTGTAAAACTCAGAAAATATATAACAGTATAAAGGATAAAATAACAATCAGCTATTATTCCACTCAGAGATAATCAGTGTTAACATTTTAGATTTCCTTCTATGTCTTTTTTTTTTTTAAAGACTCTATTTTTTTAAAGTAGTCTCTACATACAAGTAGGGCTTGAACTCACAATCCCAAGATCGAGTTGAATGCTCTACCAACTGAAGCAGCCAGGTGCCCCTCCTTCTAGTCTTTTGATGTGAATACATAAATGAAATTATAATATTGTATGTTGTATTTTCCATGTAATATTTATGTTTTTTCCAAAGTATAAATTTTAATGGCTGCATAATATTTCATCTAATGGATGAACTATAATTTTTTTGAACTACAATTTATACATCCATTTCTTAATTATTGAATATTTAACATTTTTCACTTTTTTTCAGAGTTGGCAAAATCTACTCAGATTAAATTTATTGTAAACACAGTTGTCAAAAATATCTTTCATACATAACTATTTACCCACATTACTGATTACTTTTTAGCATGAATTTCTATAATTCCTCAGTTGAGAAGTATAATTTCAAGTATTCTGAAAGTTCTTCATAGACATAAATTGCTTCTCAGGAAAGTTCAATCAATTTATATTTCTGTCAACAGTTCACGAGACTACTGTTTACCATATTATCATCAGCATTATCACAATTTAAAGAAATCACTGCAGCTTGATGAGTGAAAAAGATTTATTTGTTGTTTTATTTCACAATTCTTTGGCTATAAATGTAGTTAACCAGCTTTCATATATTTCATAGTATAGGAGTATACTCATACTCATAGTATATTCAGAACCTTTATCCATTTATTGGGGTCTTGGTAGTTTTCGTATAGATTTTAACAAGGTATTCTATATTTTATATTCCTGACTACTAGATTGTTACAAATATTCATCTCAGGTTGTCTTTAAAATATATTTGTTTTTTAAATATGCAGTTTCATTGATTGGCATGCCTTTATTTGACCACTTTACAGTATAATCTAATACTGAAGAGCTTACATTCTCTCATTACTTTTCTCTAAAATTTTCTTGACAATTACTGTTTGTTCTTCATTAAATTATCATCATTATGTTTTTGCTAATAATTGTTTTGACAAGTCTATTCCTGGTACTTTAAAATTTTTGTTTCTACATACACTTTTAATTAGTTATTATGACATACGGGAAATAAATTGGTTCTTTGTATATTTATTTTGAATCCTGCTACTTTATCATAGGTCAGTAATTTCAACCTATCATATACAGGTAATTTTAATCTTGACTCTCCTTTCATTTTTTTAGAGAGAGAGGAGACAGAGAACAGGCCTGTGTGTGTGAGCAGGGAGGGGAGGGGCAGAGGGAAAGAGAGAGAGAATCTTTTTTTTTTTTTGAGAGAGAATCTTAAGTAGGCTCTACTCGCAGCACGGAGCCTGATATAGGGGCTTGATCTCATGACCTTGAGATGATCTGAGCTAAAGTCAAGAGTCAGATGCCTACCTAACTGAGCCATCCAGGTGTCCCATTGATTCTCCTTTATATCTTTTATTTATGTTTCAGGTCTTACTGCATTGACTAGAGCTTCCATAACAATGTTAAATATTAAAAGGATCCAGCAATGTTTCTGCTTTAAATTTGGTTTTACAGGGGATCCCTGGGTGGTGCAGCAGTTTGACGCCTGCCTTTGGCCCAGGGCGCGATCCTGGAGACCCGGGATCGAATCCCACATCGGGCTCCCGGTGCATGGAGCCTGTTTCTCCCTCTGCCTGTGTCTCTGCTTCTCTCTCTCTCTCTCTCTCTCTGTGACTATCATAAATAAATAAAAATTAAAAAAAAAATAAATTTGGTTTTACAGGGAATGCCTCTGATGTTGCAGTTAAATATCATGCAGGATTTATATTCCTTTTACCCTAAAGGAATATCTAAATTCTTAAGCTTTAGAAGGAATTGGTTCTGTATTTGATTAAATATCTTTTAAGTGTTTGTTGCTGACAACAGGTATATATATATATGCATTTTAAAGATTTCATTCATTCATTCATTTATAGAGCATGCAAGGGGGGGAGGGGCAGAGGGAGAGAATACTCAAGCAGACTTCTGCTGAGTGCAGAGCCTGATGTGGAGCTTGGTCTCACTCACAATCCCTGAGCTTGGTTTCAACCTGAGCTGAAACCAAGAGTCAGAGGCTGAACTGACTGAGCCAGTAAGGTGCTCCCAAAACATCCATAATTTCAACAATCGAATATGCTCTGAGGAATGACTCAGTTCAAGAAAGGAAGGGAAAGAAAAAGGCAATGAAAAAAACAATTTTTGGTTTTCCTTTTCTCTTGATTAAGTTTTTGAAATCTTCATCTGAGCTAAGGTTAAAGTCAGCCATTTGTGAGGTATGAAATACGAGCATCTGGTATAACGCCTAATCTAGGTTCATCCCCCAGCTTTCCTACTTGCCCATTATTATAACTTCAAGCAAGTTTATTTACTTTCAGTTTCTTCATACGTAAAATGGGTGGATACTACATTATCATATGTCATTGTTTACAAGAATTAAAATAAATAACGTATAAAACGTCTAGCAGCATCTTAGTACACCGGAACCTTTGATACCTGGGTCCCTTCTTCCTTATCCTTCACATCAATACATGACCAAATTTAGGATGAATGTCTAATTGTGTTTTTATATATAAATATATGTATAGACATTCAAAATCAGGAATATAATACTGAATGAAAATATACTTACATTTAGTTTTTCAAGAGGTTGTCCTAAAGAGTAAATGACGTAAGACTGAAGGTGATCTGTGTATTTTTGTTTGGCTTCTTTTTTTTCAGCTTCTAGACATGAGATTTTCAAACGAGAAAGTGTTGCAAAAATATGGTGAAAATTTTCCATCATAACTACATCCCTGGGGGTCTTCTGGCTTTCATTTGCTACTTTCTCCACTGAAATCAAAAAAGAAAAAAAAATATCCTGACATGAATATTAGCTATAAAAATATTTACATGATTTTTTCATTTGTAAGTTTAAGAAGGAACACATTTGTGGACCTAATAAAACATATGGAAGGGTCTTCATATGTACCTAGCCCTAATAAAAAAATCACTCTGAAATAGTCATACATATATACATGGAAGTGTTATATATAATAAAGGTGGCTTTTCAAATCAGTGGAGAAATGATGAATTACTCAAAATGTGTAAGGACAACTAGCTGGACTTTTTGAATACACTAATAAATCTGGATTCCTATTTTTCATTTTCAGCCAAACAAATTCTAAATTGCTCAAGTAATTACATATGAAAAAAGCAAATAAATATAATCATAAGTATTAAGGCAAAGAAAACTAATTAAAAAAATGATTTTGTGATAGCATGACATTTTTACAAATGGTCCAAAACTTAGAAATCATAAAAGGAAAGCTGGATAAATCTGACATGAAAATTTAAAGCTCCTGCATGATAAAAAAAAAAAAACCAACAAAATCAATTTTAGTCTATTAGGCTGACAAAGAATAAAAACTGATAATACTTACTGATATTCAGCATTATAGAGATGTGATGAAAACTTTCACCAACTGCTAGAATACTAAACTGGTATAACCTCTCTGTGAGGCAGTTTGGCAAATGCCTTGAGATATATGCAAACCTTCTGACCTGGTACTTCCATTTCTAGTAATTTACTCCAAGGAAATTACTCGACAAGAATCCAAAAATATATGCAAAAAACTGGAAACAAACTAAATGCCTATTAATAGATTTGATAAATGATATATGAAATACTATGTAATCATTAAAAATGATTATAGCTACAATATAAATTGACAAGGAAAGGCATTAGAATTATAGAGTAGCAGATTCCAAAACAGAGTGCAAGGTATGATAAAAACTTTCGTATTCAAGAACACACACACATACACACAATAAGCACATATACACGAAGAAATACTGAAAAGTTTAGAATGGCAAAAATTAAATATTATCTCTGCCTGATGAAATTACAAATTATCTTTATTTTCTTCCTCATTTTTAAAATCTGTTTTTTGATTTCGGGGGGTATATAATGAGCATATATTACTTTACAGTCAGATGAAGCAAATCTACTTTGAAATAAATTTTTCTTTCTTTTTTTTTAAGTAGGCTCCATACCCAGCATGGAGCCCAGTGCAGGGTTTGAACTCATGCCCCTAAAATACAGACCTGAGCTGAGATTAAGAGTGATGCTTAACCAACTGAGCCACCCACATGCCCCAAAGCTACTTTGAATTTTAAAAGAAATATCAACCATACAGTCAATCATGTAATTTATCTATTTTTCCTCTAGATCTGCTTCCATTGAAAATGTTATATGTAATTGGTAAGATGATTCCAATTTCTGTCAATTATTTTAGCTTTTAAAATTCATGAATACATGCAATCAGATCATTTATCTCAAACCAAGTGGCACATCATACTCTTTTTGTAACTTACTTGTGGGATCTGACACAGAAGACAGTATTTTAGCATTAACCTATCTTATGTGTGAAAATCTCATGTCTAGAACCTTTCATATCTCAGATATGAAAACTGAGGCCTAAAGAAGCAAACTGATTTGCTTAAGGTTACATACACATCACTGTCTATCATTACCAGAAGACTCTTGATAAAATGCAAATGTAAAATCTCATTCTTTTAAGTTTAAAAATTTTTTATCTGGGGATCCCTGGGTGGCTCAGCGGTTTTGCGCCTGCCTTTAGCCCAGGGCCCGATCCTGGAATCCCGGGATCGAGTTCCGTGTGGGGCTCCCGGCATGGAGCCTGCTTCTCCCTCTGCCTGTGTCTCTGCCTCTCTCTCTCTCTTTCTATCATAAATAAATAAATAAATAAATCTTAAAAAAATTTTTATTTGATAAACTCAAACCAATATATATTCCTTAATAGGAAAGTTGAGGGGATGGGCAAGATGGCAGAAGAGTAGGGTCCCCAAGTCACCTGTCCCCACCAAATTACCTAGAAAACCTTCAAATCATCCTGAAAATCTACGAATTCGGCCTGAGATTTAAAGAGAGACCAGCTGGAACGCTACAGTGAGAAGAGTTCGCGCTTCTATCAAGGTAGGAAGACGGGGAACAAGAAATAAAGACACAAAAGGCCTCCAAGGGGGAGGGGCCCCGCGAGGAGCCGGGCTGAGGCCGGGGCGAGTGTCCCCAGGACAGGAGAGCCCCGTCCCGGAGGAGCAGGAGCTGCACCGACCTTCCCGGGCGGAAAGGGGCCCGCAGGGAGTTAGAGCAGGACCCGGGAGGGCGGGGATGCCCTCGGGCTCCCGGGGACACTAACAGGCACCTGCGCCCCGGAGAGTGCGCCGAGCTCCCTAAGGGCTGCAGCGCGCACGGCGGGACCCGGAGCAGCTCGGAGGGCTCGGGCGGCGGCTCCGCGGAGGGGGCTGCGGGGCGGGAGCGCGAATCCAACAGCGCAGGCCCCGGAGCACAGGGCGCCGGGACACAGCCCAGGATCCGGCCTCCCCCGGGACAGGCAGAGGCCGGGAGGGCCCAGGACAGCAAGGACGCTCCTGCCCCGAGCTGAGCAGACCAGCGGCCCAGCCCCCGAGCCTCCAGGCCCTGCAGACGGAGAGCTCCGGAGTTACTGCCGGAGCTGAATCCAGGGCTCCAGAGCTGGCCCCGCCACTGCGGTTGTTCCTCCTGGGGCCTCAAGGGGTAAACAACCCCCACTGAGCCCTGCACCAGGCAGGGGGCAGAGCAGCTCCCCCAAGTGCTAACACCTGAAAATCAGCACAACAGGCCCCTCCCACAGAAAACCAGCCAGACGGACAAGTTTCAGTGGAAGTCAAGGGACTTAAAGTATACAGAATCAGAAGATACTCCCCCGTGTTTTTGTTGTTGTTGTTGTTGTTTTGTTTTGTTTTGATTTGTTTCCTTTCCCCACCCTTTTTTCCCCTTCTTTTTCTTTCTCTTTTTCTTCTTCTTTTTTTCTTCCTTTTTTCTTTCTTTCTCTTTTCTTTCCTTCTTTCTCTCCTCTCTTTCTCCTTTTCCCAATACAACTTGCTTTTGGCCACTCTGCACTGAGCAAAATGACTAGAAGGAAAACCTCACCTCAAAAGAAAGAATCAGAAACAGTCCTCTCTCCCACAGAGTTACAAAATCTGGATTACAATTCAATGTCAGAAAGCCAATTCAGAAGCACTATTATACAGCTACTGGTGGCTCTAGAAAAAAGCATAAAGGACTCAAGAGATTTCATGACTGCAGAATTTAGATCGAATCAGGCAGAAATTAAAAATCAATTGAATGAGATGCAATCCAAACTAGAAGTCCTAACGACGAGGGTTAACGAGGTGGAAGAACGAGTGAGTGACATAGAAGACAAGTTGATGGCAAAGAGGGAAACTGAGGAAAAAGAGACAGACAATTAAAAGACCATGAAGACAGATTAAGGGAAATAAACGATAGCCTGAGGAAGAAAAACCTAAGTTTAACTGGGGTTCCCGAGGGCGCCGAAAGGGACAGAGGGTCAGAATATGTATTTGAACAAATCCTAGCTGAAAATTTTCCAAATCTGGGAAGGGAAACAGGCATTCAGATCCAGGAAATAGAAAGATCCCCCCTAAAAATCAATAAAAACCGTTCAACACCTCGACACATAATAGTGAAGCTTGCAAATTCCAAAGATAAAGAGAAGATCCTTAAAGCAGCAAGAGACAAGAAATCCCTGACTTTTATGGGGAGGAGTATTAGGGTAACAGCAGACCTCTCTACAGAGACCTGGCAGGCCAGAAAGGGCTGACAGGATATATTCAGGGTCCTAAATGAGAAGAACATGCAACCAAGAATACTTTATCCAGCAAGGCTCTCATTCAAAATGGAAGGAGAGATAAAGAGCTTCCAAGACAGGCAGGAACTGAAAGAATATGTGACCTCCAAACCAGCTCTGCAAGAAATTTTAAGGGGGACTCTTAAAATTCCCCTTTAAGAAGTTCAGTGGAATAATCCACAAAAATAAGGACTGAATAGTTATCATGATGACACTAAACTCATATCTGTCAATAGTAACTCTGAACGTGAACGGGCTTAATGACCCCATCAAAAGGCGCAGGGTTTCAGACTGGATAAAAAAGCAGGACCCATCTATTTGCTGTCTACAAGAGACTCATTTTAGACAGAAGGACACCTACAACCTGAAAATAAAAGGTTGGAGAACCATTTACCATTCAAATGGTCCTCAAAAGAAAGCAGGGGTAGCCATCCTCATATCAGATAAACTAAAATTTACCCCGAAGACTGTAGTGAGAGATGAAGAGGGACACTATCTCATACTTAAAGGATCTATCCAACAAGAGGACTTAACAATCCTCAATATATATGCCCCGAATGTGGGAGCTGCCAAATATATAAATCAATTAATAACCAAAGTGAAGAAATACTTAGATAATAATACACTTATACTTGGTGACTTCAATCTAGCTTTTTCTATACTCGATAAGTCTTCTAAGCACAACATCTCCAAAGAAACGAGAGCTTTAAATGATACACTGGACCAGATGGATTTCACAGATATCTACAGAACTTTACATCCAAAATCAACTGAATACACATTCTTCTCAAGTGCACATGGAACTTTCTCCAGAATAGACCACATACTGGGTCACAAATCGGGTCTGAACCGATACCAAAAGATTGGGATCGTCCCCTGCATATTCTCAGACCATAATGCCTTGAAATTAGAACTAAATCACAACAAGAAGTTTGGAAGGACCTCAAACACGTGGAGTTTAAGGACCATCCTGCTAAAAGATGAAACGGTCAACCAGGAAATTAAGGAAGAATTAAAAAGATTCATGGAAACTAATGAGAATGAAGATACAACCATTCAAAATCTTTGGGATGCAAAAAGCAGTCCTAAGGGGGAAATACATCGCAATACAAGCATCCATTCAAAAACTGGAAAGAACTCAAATACAAAAGCTAACCTTACACCTAAAGGAGCTAGAGAAAAAAACAGCAAATAGATCCTACACCCAGGAGAAGAAGAGAGTTAATAAAGATTCGAGCAGAACTCAACGAAATCGAGACCAGAAGAACTGTGGAACAGATCAACAGAACCAGGAGTTGGTTCTTTGAAAGAATTAAGAACATAGATAAACCATGAGCCAGCCTTATTAAAAAGAAGAGAGAGAAGACTCAAATTAATAAAATCATGAATGAGAAAGGAGAGATCACTACCAACACCAAGGAAATACAAATGATTTTAAAAACATATTATGAACAGCTATACACCAATAAATTAGGCAATCTAGAAGAAATGGACGCATTCTTGGAAAGCCACAAACGACCAAAACTGGAACAGGAAGAAATAGAAAACCTGAACAGGCCAATAACCAGGGAGGAAATTGAAGCAGTCATCAAAAACCTCCCAAGACACAAAAGTCCAGGGCCAGAGCAGGATACAGGGACACGAGGGGGGAAGTAGCTCGGTCAGCCCCTGCCGACTGTTTATGTTCCCTTTTTCCAAGACCAAGCTGAGGTGAAGAAAGGACACGCAAGGCAGTTCATAAGATACCTGAAGGAGCGTAAGAGTAAAGTCTGCCTTCCAGTGGTTAAGAGGCTTGACAAAGAGTACTGGGGAACGAACGTGCAAGCTATAGTGATGGCTCTGGAGTTGGAAAACGGGTTACACAAGCTCCTGCAAGACCCGCAGAACTTGGCTTCTCAGAAGAATGAAACTGATCTCTTAGAATTCCTGAAAAGGTTCGTGGGTAAACAGAGGAGGAACATAAAATGTCTGGAATACCAGCATAGCTATCAGAAGGAATTAGAAAGGCTGACTTCGAAGGAAGGCATCTCGGGACAGTTTGGTGAAGCATCAGGCAGACAGGCTTAACATCCGAAGGCAACACAGCAAGTCTTCCATCATAGTAGTTCCCAAAAGCAGCTACTTAAAAATCTGGATCCCTATTTGACAGAAGACTGCTTTACTTTTAATAGTATCCCAATCTTCATTGTCGTACATGGAAATAAATTGGTTTTGCATTAAAAAAAAAATGGCTTCCCAGGGGAATTCTATCAAACGTTTAAAGAAGAAACCATACCTATTCTCCTAAAGCTGTTTGGAAAGATAGAAAGAGATGGAGTACTTCCAAATTCGTTCTATGAGGCCAGCATCACCTTAATTCCAAAACCAGACAAAGACCCCACCAAAAAGGAGAATTACAGACCAATATCCCTGATGAACATGGATGCAAAAATTCTCAACAAGATACTGGCCAATAGGATCCAACAGTACATTAAGAAAATTATTCACCATGACCAAATAGGATTTATCCCTGGGACACAAGGCTGGTTCAACACGCATAAAACAATCAATGTGATTCATCATATCAGCAAGAGAAAAACCAAGAACCATATGATCCTCTCATTAGATGCAGAGAAAGCATTTGACAAAATACAGCATCCATTCCTGATCAAAACTCTTCAGAGTGTAGGGATAGAGGGAACATTCCTCAACATCTTAAAAGCCATCTACGAAAAGCCCACAGCAAATATCATTCTCAATGGGGAAGCACTGGGAGCCTTTCCCCTAAGACAGGAACAAGACAGGGATGTCCACTCTCACCACTGCTATTCAACATAGTACTGGAAGTCCTAGCCTCAGCAATCAGACAACAAAAAGACATTAAAGGCATTCAAATTGGCAAAGAAGAAGTCAAACTCTCCCTCTTTGCCGATGACATGATACTCTACATAGAAAACCCAAAAGACTCCACCCCAAGATTGCTAGGACTCATACAGCAATTTGGTAGCGTGGCAGGATACAAAATCAATGCCCAGAAATCAGTGGCATTTCTATACACTAACAATGAGACTGAAGAAAGAGAAATTACATTTACAATTGCACCCAAAAGCATAAGATACCTAGGAATAAACCTAACCAAAGATGTAAAGGATCTATACCCTAAAAACTATAGAACACTTCTGAAAGAAATTGAGGAAGACACAAAGAGATGGAAAAATATTCCATGCTCATGGACTGGCAGAATTAATATTGTGAAAATGTCAATGTTACCCAGGGCAATTTACACGTTTAATGCAATCCCTATCAAAATACCATGGACTTTCTTCAGAGAGTTAGGACAAATTATTTTAAGATTTGTGTGGAATCAGAAAAGACCCCGAATAGCCAGGGGAATTTTAAAAAAGAAAACCATATCTGGGGGCATCACAATGCCAGATTTCAGGTTGTACTACAAAGCTGTGGTCATCAAGACAGTGTGGTACTGGCACAAAAACAGACACATAGATCAATGGAACAGAATAGAGAACCCAGAAGTGGACCCTGAACTTTATGGTCAACTAATATTCGATAAAGGAGGAAAGACTATCCATTGGAAGAAAGACAGTCTCTTCAATAAATGGTGCTGGGAAAATTGGACATCCACATGCAGAAGAATGAAACTAGACCACTCCCTTGCACCATACACAAAGATAAACTCGAAATGGATGGAAGATCTAAATATGAGACAAGATTCCATCAAAATTCTAGAGGAGAACACAGGCAACACCCTTTTTGAACTCGGCCACAGTAACTTCTTGCAAGATACATCCACGAAGGCAAAAGAAACAAAAGCAAAAATGAACTATTGGGACTTCATCAAGATAAGAAGCTTTTGCACAGCAAAGGATACAGTCAACAAAACTACAAGACAACCTACAGGATGGGAGGAGATATTTGCAAATGACATATCAGATAAAGGGCTAGTTTCCAAGATCTATAAAGAACTTATTAAAGTCAACACCAAAGAAACAAACAATCCAATCATGAAATGGGCAAAAGACATGAAGAGAAATCTCACAGAGGAAGACATAGACATGGCCAACATGCACATGAGAAAATGCTCTGCATCACTTGCCATCAGGGAAATACAAATCAAAACCACAATGAGATACCACCTCACCCCAGTGAGAATGGGGAAAATTAACAAGGCAGGAAACCACAAATGTTGGAGAGGATGCGGAGAAAAGGGAACCCTCTTACACTGTTGGTGGGAATGTGAACTGGTGCAGCCACTCTGGAAAACTGTGTGGAGGTTCCTCAAAGAGTTAAAAATAGACCTGCCCTACGACCCAGCAATTGCACTGTTGGGGATTTACCCCAAAGATACAGATGCAATGAAACGCCGGGACACCTGCACCCCGATGTTTATAGCAGCAATGTCCACAATAGCCAAACTGTGGAAGGAGCCTCGGTGTCCATCGAAAGATGAATGGATAAAGAAGATGTGGTTTATGTATACAATGGAATATTACTCAGCCATTAGAAACGACAAATACCCACCATTTGCTTCAACGTGGATGGAACTGGAGGGTATTATGCTGAGTGAAGTAAGTCAGTCAGAGAAGGACAAACATTATATGTTCTCATTCATTTGGGGAATATAAATAATAGTGAAAGGGAATATAAGGGAAGGGAGAAGAAATGTGTGGGAAATATCAGAAAGGGAGACAGAACGTAAAGACTGCTAACTCTGGGAAATGAACTAGGGGTGGTAGAAGGGGAGGAGGGCGGGGGGTGGGAGTGAATGGGTGACGGGCACTGGGGGTTATTCTGTATGTTGGTAAATTGAACACCAATAAAAAATAAATTAAAAAAAAAAAGGAAAGTTGAACTTTTTTCATGTGTTTTCTTTCTTTTCTTTTATTCATTGTCATTATTTGATTATATAGGACTTCCTTATATCTTAACCAATTACCTGAGATATATTAAATGTGTAATAAGTATTTCTTTTTGTCAAATACATTGAAAAATTTTTTTTAAAAAGGTCAATTTTGTGATTAAAAAAGGAATTCCAATTTTGCATAGTGATAATCCCAAATGAACCTTAAGACAGAAGTGGTTCCTGATGAATATAAATAGGTTTTATGTACTGCTTATTTTTCAGGTTCAAGAAATATCTACTTTCAGAAAACTTAAAAAAGATGACAGAATATGGAAAATAAACATATCTATAAAATAATACACATATCCTCCAACTTGAGTTACCATAAATACTGAAAACAATGAAAAAATTCTTTAGAACATAACAAAAGCTTACCATTAACAAATACTCCTCTGATAAGTTTAGTATATGCTTTATCTAGATCTCCACGACGTTCAGCATTTTTAAAGATCGATTCTGCGAGTCCAGCAAATTCTTCAAATTCAGCAACAAATGGGAGAATTCCCACTTTACTCTTCTTTGAGATTTTTACTTCTTCCATTTGCCTTATTTGGTTACTCTACAGTTAGGCAGAAAGCAAGGGAGAGAAATAGCCAAGAAACTTATAAATAATATAATCATAAGCAAATATATACATCATAGAGGCAGGACATAATTTAGTACCTCAAACATTTTGGATGTTTACTAATTACAGATTAATACAATAGGGATAACTAAGAAACACTATTTTTATATATTAAAAAGTACAGGGGATCCCTGGGTGGCTTAGTGGTTTAGTGCCTGCCATTGGCCCAGGGCGTGATCCTGGAGTCCTGGGATTGAGTCCCGCGTCGGGCTCCCAGCATGGAGCCTGCTTCTCCCTCCTCCTGTGTCTCTGCTTCTCTCTCTATCATAAATAAATAAATCTTTAAAAAAAATTAAAAAGTACATATATATTTTTTTGTTGTTAGGGAAGGAGAGACAGAGAGAGAAAGAGAAAGAGGGTGAGGGGCAGAGAGAGAGAGAGAGAGAGAATCTTAAGCATGTAGCCCAATGTGGGGCTCGAACTCACAACCCTGAGATCATGACTTGAGCTGAAATCAAAAGAGTCAGAAGCTTTAACCAACTTGCGAGTGCTTCAAAAGTACATATATTTTAAGAAAATAAAGTCGAGGAAAAAAGCTAAATTATTTAAAACAAGCTACAATCAAGTTTTTGTTCAAAGTGAAAACGAGCTATAGTTCTATCATTCATGAAAGAGAAGTATAAGGCGATTGTTCATTTTAAGGCAGAGTAGATACCAGAGCATGCACAGGATTTCTCTAGGCTATTTCTAATTGGTGGCCATGTGGCCAAGTTTGGAATCATAGTCATTTCCAATTTTCATTAGCCTAAAATCTGTGCTTGGAAAGACCAGTTCTTTAGTTTCTGGATATAAAAACAGAGAGGGAGAACAGGCATTTCTACAATGGGTATACACTATATAGTTTGCCATGTATCTATTAGTTACATTTTCTACTTACTCTACTTATTTCAGCACAGTGCTTGTGGATGATGGTGACAAAATACAAAAGGGATGTCTCATATAGACAAAACCTAGATATTTGGGTCCAAAAAGATTCATGAATTCAATTATGGTTCTGTGTGCTTCTCAGAGGGACCTAGGTTAGAATTACACTGCCAAATACTACTAAACATTTTTACTTCTATCTAGAATTTCATAAATGATTTTGAGGATGTAACTTGAAAATCATGACATGTGGCTTTAAAAAAGTAGTTATTTGTAGGCTACAGGCATTAGTATAGCAAGTCCCATGGAGTACTGTCAACCATTTGATACTATCTATTTATTTATCTATATATTTATCTATATATTATATTTATCTATATATTTATCTATATATTTATTGATACTATCTGATACTATTACAGCACACCCCTGTTATTGTAATTCACTTTATTACAGTTCACAG
>JAEUCK010001634.1:0-360000 GCA_017311455.1 Otocyon megalotis megalotis
AGGCAGGAAGGGACGCGGGCGGCGCCGGCGGGAGGCCGCGGGGACCCGAAGTTTGCGCGCAGCCCCGGGCGGCGGGGGCGGGGCGGGGGCGGGGGCCGGGACCGGGACCGGGACCGGGACCAGGACCGGGACCCCGACCGCGACCCCGACCGCCCTGCGCGCCGCCCGCGCCGAGGGTCCCGGGGCTCCTAGGCGGCCGGGGCGGCGCCGCGGCAGGTACGGAGCCGGGCGGGGGGCGGCAACTTACTTCGCGGCGGGCGGAGGGGCCGGGCCGGGCCGGCATTGTCTGCGCGCGGGCCGGCCGGGCGAGGACGCGGCGGGGCGCGGGGCGCGGCGGGCGGAAGGGCGTCGGCTCGGGGCCGGGGGCTGCGGGCGAGCGGGGAGCCGGGCTCCAGCGGCCACTTGTGCGCCGAGGCCCGGGTAGGGGAGGTGGGGGGATGGAAGAGAGGTGGAGGGTGGAGAGGGAGGGTGGGGGGCCGGGCTCGAGCTCACGGCCCGGGTGGAGGGAGTGGGGGGAGGGGCTGGGGTCGCGGGCGGGCGGGCGGCGGAGCCCCAGCAGCCCCATTGCGCCCGCGCCGAGGATGGAGGAGGAGGTGGGGGCGATGGAGGAGGCGGGGAGGGGAGACCGGAGCCCCAGCAGCCCCGATGCGCCCGCGCGGGTGGAGGGAGGTGGGGGGACGGAGCCCCAGCAGCCCCGATGCGCCGCGCGCGGTGGAGGGTGGGGGCAGGGCTCCAGCGGCCCGTGCGCCCCGCGCGGGAGTGGAGAGGGAGGCGGGGAGGGGAGACCCGGGCCCCAGCAGCCCGTGCGCCCCGCGCGCGGTGGAGGAGTGGGGGCGATGGAGGGGGAGAGGCGGGGAGGGGGGCCGGAGCTAGCAGCCCCGATGCGCCCCGCGCGGTGGAGGAGGTGGGGGCAGGGCTCCAGCGGCCCGTGCGCCCTCGCGGGGTGGAGGGGAGGCGGGGAGGGGGGACCGGAGCCCCAGCAGCCCCGATGCGCCCCGCGCGGATGGAGGGGAGGCGGGGGGCGGACCTCCTGCAGCCCCGGTGCGCCCCGAGCCCGGGCCCGGGGAGGAGGGGAGGTGGGGAGGGCGACTCGCCGGCAGCCCGGGGCTCGGCCGGGCCGGAGTCGTTCTTCTCGGTCCCGCCGGCGGCCGGGCCACCCCGCGGGGCCTCAGCGCAGCTGCGGGCCCCGGGGCAGCCGCCGCCAGCCGGGGAAATGTGATAAGCGCCCGAGCGCGGGCCGAGGAGCGTCTGATGCAACCGGCCTCCCCGCCGCCTGTCCTGGTCGCCTCTCCGGCCGCTGCCCCCGGCTTGTGCCTTAAGGGACTCGGGCTGCTCCCCACTTCGGATCGCCTTCCCTCTGCTCGGGGGATTGCAAGGAACTTTGCCGACCTTTTGTCAGTGGCCGGGGGCGGGGTGGGGGGGTGGGCAGCGCAGGGCAGCCGCAGGTGACTGTGCCCGGCCTGGGTCCGGCCTGGGTGGGCGCGGGAGAAGGCTGCCTTGCAAACGTCCCGGTGTCCACTCTCATTCAAGAGATGCAGAAAAAGCCCAAACAAGTAGCGCTCGTGCGTACACAGGCGCTATTGCACAACTTTCTCAGTGCTGCTGTTTACAAGGCCGGGCCCAGAACACTTTGTTTCCGAAAACGCTGAATCAGCCGTTCGTAGCCCCCGAGGTTCAGAACTGGTGCTTTCTCTAACGTTTCGCTCCGTTTTACCAAGAACACATGTTGGTGGCGCAGCAGCAGGCGCTGCTGGGGGTTTACGGGCACGGCCCGGAGCTGCCGGCTTTTCCGCCAGCGTCGACCCGGCGTCCCCCCCTTTCGTTCCAAGAGGAGAAGTGGGAAGGCGCTTCGGTTTCTGTAGGGGAAGGAGTTTTGACTTAGGGCCGGGGCCAAGTGTCTCTTGGGGGAGTATTTTATTAAGGAGAAGCCCTGAAACCGAATGTGTTTCCAGGAATGAGTCTAGATGACTGGGCTTTTTCCTGTGAAAGATCCGAACTCTAGGATTACTGCACACGATACTGGCGTTTTATTGGGAGCACTTGAAAGCGAGGGCCACGCAGGCCAATCCCCAGATTACAGGGAGGGAATTTGAGGACAGAGTCACACACCCGGCAAGTGGCTCCTGTAACTGAGAAGTGCAGCTTCCGATACCCCTGGAGCATTTTACAGGGTGAAGGGCTCCTTAGAAGCCTGCTCGCTGTCATCTACAGCTCACTGAGCCCCATCCCTTACAGGAATGGAAACTGAGGCTCAGGGGTTACTGGGCGTGCCGGGGTCACGTGGCCAGCGAATGACAGAGCTGTCACCAGGGCCTAAGCTTTGGATTTATTTATTTATTTATTTTTATTTTCTGTCCTGTGTGTTTCATGCTTCTGCACGAGTATGTCCGCCTCCAAAAGAGAAGTGGCCTGGAGGACGTTCCTCCTGCCGGGCACCTGGGGACGTAGGAGGCTCCGTTGCCTGCGGGGTGGCTCCCCAGCTTGCCAATTACTGTCCTACGGCCAGGCCTTTATCAATTTGTCCACTTGCTTTTTGTACTTAAGTACACACTTACTTGGGGAGGGAACTTGGATGTCATGGCACTTGTGCTTTTTGCATTAGAACAGCGTGTTCATAAAAGCTGTGTGTCCCTAGAGCCATCAGTTGCCTGTCGCCTGTGGTCTGCGCCACTCTGGGGGGCAGTGCGGGGCCGCTGCGCAGAAGGCCGTTCCTTTGTGAGCCAGGAACCCAGAGCGGAGCCGGCTGGTGCCGGCCACTTGTCTAGGGATTTACGGGTGGTGGCCGCGGGATCGGAACCCAGGGCAGCCCTGGCCCTGTTCCGGTGACCGCCGAGCCGGAGGGAGCCGAACTCCGAACCTAGAGCCAGCGCAGAGCTTTGATTTGGAAGCGGTGGCTGGTCTGGGACGTTAGGAGGTTCGGCAGCCAGACTCCGGCTCGAACAGAGGCGGCTTTTGTGCGTCCGGCTTCATCTCAGAGCTGTGGAAATTCTGGGTTGGTCAATCTGATAAAACCCACCGCTTTGAAGGTGGCCTAATTTAAGGAACCTATTTTCTTGGAAGTCTGTCCATCTCCGCAGGGGAAGAAAAACCTACACCGCGGGAGGATGTCTCTGAGCTGGTGTCAGAACTCGGAGCTGAGGGGACGCCTGCTCTGTTCGGTGGGGGGAGGAGGCCGTGCGCATGATCCCTGTGACTGTCCCTCAGCCTGGGGGGCCAACGTGGAATCGCGGGGGCTCCTAGGGAGACAACGTTTGCCTCGTCTTCTCATTTACGCAACCAGTCACGTTCAAAATTTAAATAAAAACTTTTTCTGCTAGTGAAGATTTTTTTTCTTTAACCTGTCTTTTTTTTTTTTTTTTTTTGCTCAACCGTAGAATTATGGGGAACGATGGAAGAAATTAAAGACAGTCGAGCTCCTTGGTGGGCGAGCTTGGCAGGCAGGCTCCCCCGGGATCTGGCAATCTTCTGGGAGGTCTGCACGCTCACGAGGGGAGCACATCTCACCCATTCGGGCGCTGGCGGGCAGCTGGCCTATGTTTGCATTTTAGCCGCCCTCTTCTGGGGAGCTGTGTGCTCCCCTGCCTTCTCCCTGTCTGTCCTCTGGCGGGGACACCCTTGCCCCCACCGCCCGCCCTGGCTTCGAGGAGCTTCTGAACTTGTCCCTGCTCCTGGGCATCACACGGCCTGTTAACTGGAAGGAGGTGAAAGCAGGGGAAGCGTAAAACCGCCAGCTCCTCGAAGGCTGACCGCTCCCCTCTAATGACGGGAAGGGACACGGTGTGAGTGTCCTTGGAGATGGCAGCCCGGACGGCCCGGCCCCGGCCTCATGGACGGTCATCGCAGGAACGAGCAGTTCTGACTCTGCTTTAGGGGTTCACTGCTCTGACGGGATCTCCCTTTCTGCCTGGGCCCTGGCGGAGACGGCCCCGCGTCCAGGTGGAGATGGGACGCCTGCCCGGGACACGGGACGTGAGGTTGGTTGGTTCATCACTGCTGGATGCTGCTGGGGAAACTGAGGTGTCATTCCTGTTTGTCACCGTTGAATTTAAATATGGACTTGACGTGGAGTTTGCTTGAGTGTGAGATCCTCGGCCTGAGGATGGACTTGGGCTGGGGCAGCAGAGTGGATGGCGTGTTCTGGCATCGTCTTTGGGAACAGGTGCCGGGGAGGAATCCGCTCCCTTTCCGCTCAGCGCAGGGAAGTGGCCTGAGCTGACGTTTGCAGGAGGCCTGCTGCCCCAGTTTGACCCCCGGATCTCCTGTTTCCCCGGTGTCGCGAGCCTGTCGAGCCTGTCGCGAGCTGTAGCAGGCAGGCTACCCAAGCTCATCCGCGAACGAGTGTCAGAGGTGTGTTTACCAGCCAGGGCTGTGGGAGTTGTGTGGCTCCTGTGTGGCGTGTGGCCCTTGGCGAGTGCTCAGACGCACCGCTGTGTGCACACTTGGCCTGGACTTTGAGGGGCTTGTGTGCTTGATTATCCTGCTGTTAATCCACAAGGTCTGCTAGGAGGAGGACTCCGCCTCGCATCCCTTTGCCTGCCAGTGCTCCGTGCCTGTGCGCCCTAGCACACCTGCTCACCTGACGGTAGCCTGCTTTGAGCACCAGGCCCCGTACGAATCCTTCTCTGGCCTCCCCGTAGCGCGACGGCTGGAGCTCCTCACCGGTGGGAGTCCAAGAGTAAAGATGGGTGGTGGACGGTCCACATTCCCTGGGGGCAAAGCCGTTGGCCCAGATGATAGCCGAGGGCATCAACAGCTGGTCCCCTGTGATCCGGAATGAGACGGTGGAGACCGTGGAGACCGGTAGAGATGGGTGAAGATTGTGGAGACCTTGGAGATGGTGGAGACTGCGGAGACGGATGGAGACTGTGGAGATGGGTGGAGACCGTGGAGATGGTAGAGATGGGTGCAGACGGTAGAGATGGGTGGAGGCCGTGGAGACCTTGGAGACAGTGGAGACGGGTGCAGATGGTGGAGATGGTGGAGACAGTGCAGACCCTGGAGACCAGTGGAGACGGGTGAAGACGGTGGAGACAGGGGGAGACCGTGGAGATGGTAGAGACGGGTGCAGATGGTGGAGATGGTGGAGACAGTGCAGACCCTGGAGACCAGTGGAGACGAGTGAAGACGGTGGAGACAGGTGGAGACCTTGGAGACGGTAGAGATGGTGGAGATGGGTGGAGACCGTGGAGATGGTAGAGACGGGTGCAGACGGTAGAGATGGGTGGAGGCCGTGGAGACCTTGGAGACAGTGGAGACGGGTGCAGACGGTGGAGATAGGTGGAGACTGTGGAGATGGTAGAAACGGGTGCAGATGGTATAGATGGGTGGAGGCCGTGGAGACCTTGGAGACAGTGGAGATAGGTGCAGATGATGGAGATGGGTGGAGATGGTGGAGACAGGTGGAGACCGTGGATACGGTGCAGACCGTGGAGACCTTGGAGATAGTGGAGACCATGGGGACGGTGCCGACTGTGGAGACGTGCGGGCTCAGATGGGCTGCACCATCATATGCGGGGACACCCCTGGTCTCAGGCATGCGGGGCCAGGTGGCATGTATTTTCAGGTCCCCGAGGTCGGTTGGTGCCCGAGTCTCTCTCGGAGGCACAGGCCGGCTGGGACGAAGTGAGCGTGGACCCTTGGTCCTGGTGGGCTGACCATGGCCCTGGGAAGGGGCTCTGTGCGCTGCCCAGGGCCGTGCTGGTGGCGCCCTCCTCTCCCTGAGTCCTGGCTGGGTTTTTGAGCCGGGTCGATGGGCCCAGACCCCGGCAGCTGTAGTCTTGTGAGCAACGTGAGCTCTGAGAGCGTGGGCCTGGAAGACCTGGATGCGTGCTGGCCCTCAACGTTGCATCTTTGCTGTCCCCTGGAAGCAAGGCTGGCAGCTGGGACCTTCCCATGTCTTTGTCACCGCAAGTAGAAGCCCGAGGTGACCATGCTCCATCTGGGCCTGTCTGGAACTTTCAGGCACACCACCCTGGGGGGCGGGGGGAGGCTCTGAAAATACAGAACTGTGAGGGGTGCCCGAAGGGCCCCTGCGTGCTTTTTTTTTGTCTTGTCACACGGGAGCCACCAGGGAGGACATCCAGGGCTACTGACCACAAGTCACCTGATCCCACTTGGGACCCCGCGGGCACTCACTTCTCCGATGAGCTGGGCCTTTGGTTTGCTTGTTTATTTATTTTTTAGCTGTCATCCCTGGGAGTCTTCCCGCCGTTGATGAGTTGAGAACTCCCCTTGGCGTGAGAACTTTTCTCAGATGACGTATCTGATGGTCGTTTTAGGAACGCCTGCGTCACCAAGCTCGCGGTGACTGGAAAGCTGCTCTGAACCGGGGCTTGTAGGAGGACCAGGACTCCCCTGGTTTGAGGACGCACCTTGCTCCAGCCCTGGGCCCCTGCTTGGAATCTTGCCACCGGGCGGGAGGTTGAGCTGAGTGGTGTGCAGGGCCCGCTCTGTGTCCTCTGCGGCCCCGCCTGGCCCAGCTGGGTTCCCCAGGAGCCTTCAGGCTGCTTTTCCAAGGATGCTGTCCTCTCTTCCCCCAAATCCTGTGACTTCATGGAAATCCGGTTAGGATGTTTCTAGAGAAACATGAAGGTGAGACCTCGGCCCACGTCTCCCCAGTGTCGTGTGGGAGCTTTGGGGGAAGGATAAGGGCGGATGGGGCTCCGTGCGCCCCAGCTGGACCGTCTCCCCACCCTGGGCCTGCGGGGCTGCCGTGGGCACACACAGGCTCTGTAGGGCAGGCTCTGTCCCCTGCCCCCCCGGCCCGCCGCCATGCGGGGTCCCTCCCTTTGCAGCCTTCCCCCGGGGCGGACCGTTGTGAGATTGGTTCGATTCTGTGATTGGAAGGATGTACGCGGATTCGAGGCCAGCTCCCCGGGAGCAAGCGGGCCTCTCGGGCTAAGCAGGTGTCCCCCGTTTCTCATACGGGTTCTTTGACTTCTGCGCGTGGAAGCGAGGGGTTGGCCTCTGTCCGTGGCCGCCCTGCCCACGCCCTGCCCCCGCGGCCTTCCTTCCCCGTGAACCTGAGGGCGCCCGCGGCCCGTCTAGGATCCCGTGACCCTCCCGCTTTGTTCCCGCAGTGGGATGGAGAACGTTCCGCGCTGGGCTCCCCCAAACAGGGGCCTGCAGATTCTGGAGACCTCGTGTGTCTGGAAACATCCTTATTGCCCCGCAGATCCGCTCGTCCGAGCACAGACTCCTAACTGGAGATCCTTGAGCCCCAAGGCCCGAGGGCTGCCGCCGCCTTTAGGCAGAGCGGGGTTGAGGATGGACCTAATTCGATTCTTGATTCTCTTTTTTTGTTTTTCGTGTCTAGAAGCTTCTGGGATGTTCTTTTTGTATCTGTGTTTGAAGATTCCCTTGAAGAAGTGCCTTGTTGGGGGGAGGGCGTCTCCATCTATTGCGCGGGGTACAGCGCGAGTCCCTTCCAGCTGGAAACACACGTCCTTCGGGCCCGGGACATATATTTGAATTAATCCTTTAATTTCTGTGCTTTCACCTTCTCCTTGTCTCTTTCCAGAGGGGCGTTTATTTGGTTGTTGGGCTCTGGGACCGGTTCTCCAGCTACCCGTGTCTCCTGTTTAGTATCTGGTCTTCGGCTGTTCTAGCGTGTACGCTATGCCAGGCTGCCTTTTAAACCCTTTCTATTGGATTTTAAGTTTCCGTTTTAATTTTTTATCCCCACTTTTCTGATTTTTTTCTTTCAACGGACTTTGTTTTTTATTTTTATTATTTTTATTATTTTTTATTTTTTTATTTTTATTTATTAATTTATATTTAAAAATCTTTTTTTTCAGACTTCGTTTTTTAGAGCAGCTTCTAGAGTCATTGCTAAATTGAGCCGAGACCAGAGATTTCCGTATGCCCTTCCCTGCCACGCGTAGCCTCTTCTCGCCGTCAGCATCCCCGGCAGAGCGGGGCATTTGTTACTACAGTCAGTGAACCTACAGCGACTCTCCATCATCACCAAAAACGATTATTTTTATTTTAATGGCATAACCTTCTTATTTCATAGATATGATAGTTGTTAAATTTGGAGGAAGGGGGTATATTTGTTTTGTTTTTGTTTTTTGCCTTTTCCTATGTAGTTTTTCTCAAATTTTTACATCGTTGCTTAATTTTTTTTTTTCTACACGTTTGTGCCTTAGGTAGGAAGCAGAGCCTGTGGCAGGTGAGAGGACATAGGTGTGTCTTCTTTGATGGCCCGGTGTGGGGAAGCAGGGGTGAAGGTGGAGGGAGGTGGGAGGGAGGCAGGGACGAGGGAGGTGGCTGCCCTGGCCCCTGAGAGACCCTGATGGGTGGCCCTAGATTGTGACTGTCCCCACGCAGCCCTGGGGCCCCGGGCGGGCAGGAGAGCAACTCGTCTTCCATTCTGTGCACACCTGTGCCTGCCGGGCCGTGGGTGCAGGGCTGTGGGTGCTGGTGCAGGCACATGGGCAGGCCTTCCTCGTCCACGGGGCCTGTGGGGCCTGTGTCCTGGGGGTCGCCCCCGCGGTGACCACACAGAGGCTGGGACAGGTGGGGCCCACAGGGTGGTGTCCAGCGCAGTCCGCTTGGCCCTCGTCTTTCCGGTTCAAGGCTTTGCTTCGACGTCTGGGCCTTCTCTGCCAGCGTGCTTTCAGAGGCAGCCCCTGAGGGGCTGACGTGGGCCTCGGGACAGCTCTCTGGATGCCCCATTGTGTGGGGAGCCCCTGGTGCCCACATCTTGGGTCTTCTCTCCTCGGCTGGCTAGACTGTGTGCAGAAGCCTCTTCATTGCTGCCAAGGTGGGCCGTTGCAGCCCTGGGAGGTCGGCAGTCCTGGGTCTGTCTCCTGCCAGGGAGACCCCACCCGACAGGTGTCGGCCCGCTGCTCCTCGCACTTGAGTTCTCTGGTTCTGGCCCTGCCTTTCCTACGTCACCAGAGGTAAACGGGGGCACTCCTGGCTGACACTTGCTGGCCTGGTGGCGCGTCAGGCTGCAGCTCCATGTGCTGGCCTGGCGTCCGGCTCTTTTGCATCTTTGGTTCAGCTTCCCCTGGTCTGCTGGCTTTTCTGGCTCTTTTTAAAAGATCCCCTACCTGTGGTCCCGGCGCAGCTGAGTGTGTGTTCAGTGGGTTGCTGGGCACAGACCCGGCTCCTCTGATCCCTTCCTTGCTCTCCCACAGGTGCCGTTAGCTGGGAACCCTGGTGTATTTTATGGGGCGTGTGGCAGAGGAGGGCCCTCCTGTGCTGTGAATCACTGTCCTTCCCCAGGAGGCTGCAGGGCCCACGTCCTCAGGCAGAGGAGTTCACGGTTGGGGTTGAGAGCAGAGGGCAGGGGGACGGGACCCCCGAGTGGCCTCCTGGTGGGTGACTGCAGAGGTGGGATGCAGCGCCACCTCGGAGAGCCTCAGGGAAGCCTCAGGTCTGGGGGGGGGGGCAGGTCTGTAACCTGGAGCAATTTCACCTGTGTGCACTTTGATTTGTTCTAGAATTTCAGGGTTGGACTCCATGCCTCAGTTTACCCTGCAGTATCTCCACTGGAGGGGCTCCCGGTATTGGCTTTAACACTCGCGTGGCACGTGCCTCGCCTCCCAAGGAGCAGGCCGGGCCAGAACTGTGAGAAAGGCTCACTGCACTTTGTTTTGGGTCGAATGCTCTGCTTTTGGTGCGGGTTCATGGGGTCGCCTCTAAAATACCGGGAGCACACGGTCCTGGCCACCTTGGGCCCCTGCCCACGGGGTGGACATGGGCTGGTCCTTCACCGCAACCTCTGGGGGTTCGAGGACCCGGGCCGGCCGCCTGTTCCCAGGAGCTGTGGCTGGTGCTCCTCTGGGCGTCTGAGCGCCGGGCTCCCCAGCTCCCTGCTCCCGCCTGTGTGGCTCAGTGTGGCGGCTTCCAGGTGGTTCTTGCTGCCCTCGGCCGCTTCCCGCTCTTCCTGCCGTGCCCCGCCCCCCCCCCCCAGACCCGAGTGTAGCCACTCCCTGGCTCTGTGGCCTCGGGCGAGTCACTCATCTTTCTCCTTTGTTCTTCCTGGGCTGTGTGTGCACCCAGTTACCTGGCCCGAGCCCGTGTGCACGCCCGCCTGCCCCACCCGTGCCCCGTGTGCATACCTGCCTGCTTGGCCTGAGCCCCATGTGTGCACCCAGTTACCTGGCCCGAGCCCTGTGTGCGCACCCTCCTGCCTGGCCCGTGCCTGAACCCCATGTGTGCGCCCGGTTACCCAGCCCGTGCCCGTGTGTGCCACCTCTCAGCTTTGTGCGTCTGGCCTCAAGAGGAGGCTGTTTCCGTCCTGGCACTTCTTGCCGTGACGGCCTGGAGAGGGGCCTGGGAACGCCGACCTGGCCCCGGGCAGGTGGAACGAGTGGATGTGCCGTCAGACCCCGGCTCGAGGTGGGCCTGGATCCCCCCAGCCCCGTGCTCTGCAGGGTTTCAGGGGCAGATAAGGAAACTTTGTGTTTCTGGGGGTTGCGTGTGTCTTTTCCCACTGGAGTGAGATGATTGGGGTAGGGGGAGGCTGAGCGAGGGGCATTGGAGGGAGCAGGGGGTTCTTTGGGGTTGCCATGGGAACCAGGGCTTGGGCAGCAGAGGTTCTCGCTGAAGCCTCAGGGCCTGACCCAGTCACACGGGGCTTGGGCCTGGGCTCCGAGTACCTGGCCCAGGCGTTGCTCCTCTGCCCTCTTCCTCAGGATGCTTCCCCTTGCAGCTGAGCAGTGTGGGGCCAGGCTTGTGCTATGGGGTCCTCCAGGCACAGGTGAACCCATGGTGGGGAGTCTCACTGTATATATTTTGGAGGCAGGGCGACCTCCTACCCTTGCCAGGGTGGTGTCCCTGCTTCTCTGTGTTGGAGCTCGTCAGGCCGTCTGGGGGTGCTGAGGACAGCAGGACCTGGTGTTCTGCACCCACGTTCCCTGCTGGGACGCGGCTGTGTGGTCTGTGCCCCAGCCCGTCTCCCATTCTATGCACTGTGTGTCCTGCCCTGAGCCGCATCTCCCAAGCCGAGCCCCGTCTCCCAAGCTGAGCACTGGGCGGCCTGCACCCTAGCCCGGGTCCCATGCTGCACACCGTGCATCCTGCTCTGCACACAGTGTGGCCTGTGCCCCAGCCGGTCTCCCACGCTGCGCACCGCGTGCCTTGCCCTGAGCCCTGTCTCTCAGGCTGCGTGCTGTGCAGCCTGTACCCCGCCCGGTCCCCCAGGTTGCTCACTGTGTGGCCTGCTCCCGGCCCGGTCCCCCGCGGTGTGAGTGCTGTGCACCCTGCGCCCTAGCTGAGTCTCCCACGCTGCACACTGGGACCCCGTGTGGTGGGTCCGGTGCAGCCTGTGCCCCCCTACGGGTGTGGATGCCCTGGGGACCGGCCCTGCAGTGTGGGTCCCTGGGCCTCGTCCACGTGCCGTCCAGGACCGGCCGGCCCTGCGTGGCCCGGGAGGCGCCGGTGGTCAGCAGCTGGCCGTTCTCGCTGTGCGCTCCGGAGGCTCCGAGGGCCGTGTCCTCAGAGGCGCCGCCCCCCGGTGGTCTCCTGCTGGCCCGCGGGAGTCCGGGTAGCCGCTGGGTGTTCGCTGTGGCCTGCGGTGCTGTTACGTAACTTTCCTAACTTAACTGTTTAATATGTAACAAGTAATAACCGCGCCCGGACCAACCCGTCCACTATCTCTTAGCCAAGCGGTGGGCAGTGGGCGTGGGGAGCAGCTGGAGAAGCGAACAGATAAGGGTTTCCAGCGGGAACCTGGGCCTTTCTGTCTGCTAAGCCCAGATAGCGAGGCCTGCCCCACTTCCCAGCGACCTCGACGGCGCCACGTCGCACCTTCCTCTCCAGATCCGCCTCCCCCGTGGCGCGAACCCATCTGGCCACTTAGGGCGAAGCGCGAGACGTTGGGGCGATTTCACACGCTTGAATTAGCTTAGCGCGTCGCTGCAGGCACAGGTGGGATCGGCGCCCTGGCCCCTGCCACAGTCAGATCACCTGCCCCCCGCGGCCATCGCCCCTTTGATCACCTGCCGTTTGTCGCTTGATGGCAGGTTGTCGGCCGGGCCGCCCACGGGGGTTGTTGGAGGCGCCGCGCGTAGTAGCTGTTGTCTCGGGCGGCTGCCGTCCGTGTGGCCAGACGTCACGTTCCCGGCAGAGCGAGGAAGAAGCGGGGCCTCCCCTCTCCGTGCCCCGCGAGTGTGAAAGGTGGCAGGTGGCGGCCGGGCCGGTGTGGGCTGAGGTGCTGGGGTGCTGGGGTGCTGGGGTGCGGAGTCGGCTCAGGAGTCTGGGCGGGAGCAGCACCGCCTTCGGTCCCGCGCATCTGCGCCCGTGCCGCTTGCCGGGCTGTCCCGTGGGTGGGGGGGCGGGTGTCCCACCCCGGCCGGGCCAGGGGTGGGCGCAGGCGGAGGACCTGTAGCTTCTCCTCCCCTCTGGCACCCCGCGCATAAAGGTGCTGAAGACCCCCCAGAAGAAGACTCAGCCCGGGTCCAGGGAGCTCGGCAGCCACACGGGGAAGCACGGTTGTGGGGCGGGTTAGGGGCAGCAGACCTGGGGCCTGGCTGTGTGCCCCACGCCCCCGAGATGGGGTGGAACCCGCTGCCCCGTGGGGCGGACTGGGGAGCGTGCCGAGTGCCGCGGGACGCGGTCCACGGAGCTCGTGGTGGTTTCACTCTTGCTTTGGCGGGAGGTTAGGGGGTTCCGGAAGGGTGGGATAAAGCGCGAGTCTCGTCGTAGGGTTTTCTGAGGTTTTCTACTGCTGCGGCGAGCCGAGCCCTCGTGGAGGTACCACCCACCACCCAGACCTGGGTTCTGCGCCTTTCAGAGAAAGCTGGGGTGCTTGACATTTTTGTTTTTGTTTTTTTTTGTTTTTATTGTTTTTTTCTTAAAAAAAACAGCTGTAGGCTGTATTCCCTGATGCCCAGCCCCGGTGCTCCCACGAAAGCCAGACAGCCTCTGGGGGTGTGGACACAGTTCACGTCTTAGGAAAGCCTGCCGGGCGAGGACAGGTGACCTCCCTCAGACGGGAGGTGACGCCCTGATAATGCCCGGGTGGGGGAGTGATCCGAGAGGCCAGGGTTCTCAGGCGGTGACCTCCGGACCGCCTGTGTCGGGCCCCTCCCGTCTGCCCGGCTCCGGGCCGCGGGGCCACCTGCAGAGCTGGGCCCCACAATCCCAGGTCTCTGCGAGGCCGCCCGGTGATCCTCTGGACGTACAGCTCGAGGGGGGATGCTTGGTTCAGACGTCGCCCCGGCTCAGGAGCTGCATCCTGGGCTCGGAACCACCAGTCGGGTCAGAAACTTGGCAGCTTGCACCTGCCAGAGTATTGCCCCATCGGGAGGCCGGGGGCAGAGCAGGGCTGGCGCAGGGCAGTCTGGGACCCCGGGGACCCTGGGGCTCCGGGGAACATGTGATGGGACGCTGGACTGGGGCCCTTCGTGTTTGTGTTTTGCATCAGATGTAAAAAAGGAAACAAACCACAGAACCTGGCCGAGTCCCCGGCGTCAGCCAGCCCCACCCATGCGGGACGCAGAAGCACGCCCGGCAGGTGACACGGCCACACGTCACGCCCAAGACCAACACGATGTGCTCCTGTTTCATACAATTCCCTGAGCGTGGCAGTGACTCCCGGAGTCCTGACCCTTCCCAGGCCTTACAGGCACCCGATCCCCTTCCTCAAAGGCTTGCTCGGATGCATTCGGGGAAACTGCTGCCCTTCCCTCCTCCCGCGTGGAGCGGGCGGGCTGCCTCACAGGCTGGCAGAGGCACACACGGCCTGACGCCGGCGGGTGGGCCAGCAGGTGTGTCCCGAGCCCCTTTGCCTCTCCTTTGCCTTGCATTCTCTGGCTCCTTGGGCCGGGGGTCCAGGACGCTCCAGAACTTTCCAGGTCCGCGGGGAGCCACCTGCAGACCCGTGGAAGGTCGGGTCTGAACCCAGGTGCCCCTGGCCCAGGCCTGGTGTCGGGGAGGGAAGGCAGTCCCGAGCGTGCGGGTGCACCTGCGGGTCCCCGCCAGGCCTCTCCGCCCTCACCCTTCCCTGCTCTGCCCAAGTGGCGCCGGTGGCTCGGCCGGCGATTTGGCCTCCCCGCCCCTCCAGGGGCTCCTCCTCCGCTTCAGGAGTGCGCTGATGGCCTTGCACGACGCCCCGCGAGTCCTGCATTCAGCAGGCGCCCTCCGTGGGCTGCTGCCCGGCTGCCATGGAGAGCAGCGGTGTCTGGGGAGGAGGGGACCGTGAGCAGAGGGACGGCGTGGCCAGGGGTTGGCTCCGCAGTCAAGAAGTGACACGAGCGCATTTTCCACTTGTTTTCCTGGGGGCAGCTGGCAGGTGCCAGTATTGACACAGGCTCCGCCTTCACCGTGTCCAAAGCTACTTACACTTGCACACGCCCGTGGGGTGCCCAGGGGTCTGGTGACGGGGCCGATTGCATCCCCAGACGTCTGGGGCACGGCCTGAGGCCCCGCGTGTCCCCCGACCCGAGCTGCACTTTGTGTGCTAAGCTCTGAGACGCTCGTCCCCTTTTACCTTCAGTTTCTTCTCTAAAGTCCTCTGACAAGGCCCCTGCCCCCGGAGAGCCCTTCCTACGAATGCCGTTACTTAACCCAGGACTCTTGCCAGAGATTTTTCAGCAATTAGCCCTACGTGCTCATAAGTGGCGTTCTGAAATGTGTCCATGCTTCGTTCCGTTATCAAGTGTTTGCGCAGAGGCCCGCTTGTGACATTTGCTTGGGACCCCGTGGGCCTTATCCCCGGCTTTCGCTTGTGTTTCTGGTGAGAGGAAGCTTAAAGTTTGGAGCCTCTTGAATCTTGCACGGTGTAGAAGCCCGTCTGTCTTCGTCGCGGGACTGCAGGATTTGGGTCCCGTTGCGCTCGTGAACCCGAGGGCCCCATGCACTGGAGAGCCACCGGCGATGAGTCCCTCGCCGGAGGCCGCCTGCCTCCCGCCGGTCCTCTCTTAGAGCACAAGACAGGACAGCTTTATATAGATGTGATTCACACACTGCGCAGCTTCCCCCAGTGAGTTTAGGGCGTACAGATCAGTTACAGTTCGTATATTCCCAGACCTGCGCAGTTAGTGTGCGCGTAGATACACGTATGTCGTACTGGTTACCAGACTCACAGGTGTGCACAGCCAGCACCAGTCAGTTTTATTTTATGTGTTTTAAAAGATTTAATATGCTTATCTATCGAGGGAGAGAGAGGAGAGTGAGAGAGTACGCACAAGAGGAGGGATGGAGAGAAAGAGTTAGCAAGAGAGGGATGGAGGGAGAGAGCAAGAGGAGGGATGGAGAGAGGAGGGATGGAGAGAGACAGCAAGGGGAGGGATGGGGAGAGGAGGGATGGAGAGAGACAGCAAGGGGAGGGATGGGGAGAGAGCAAGGGGAGGGATGGAGAGAGCAAGGGGAGGGATGGGGAGAGAGAAACTCCAGCGGCTCCGCACTGAGCGTGGAGCCCACTGGGGGGCTCGATCCCATGACCCCAGGATCCCTACCAGAGCTGGAATCAGCAGCTGATCACTCAAGGGGCTGAGCCACTCGTCCATCTCGGAGCAGCCTGAGATCCACGATGAAACTGCTCTCCGTCGCCCCCGCGCCCCGAAGCGACCACCAGCCTGCTTCCTGTCCTCGGCTCTCCCCGGGAGGGACGTTTCTGCACATGGTTCCTGGGTGGGTGTACGGCCTCTGTGCCTGGCCTCTCATCCAGCATCGTGTTTTCGAGGTTCCTCTGTGTCGTGGCCGCGGTTGGCACTTCAGTGTTTTTTATGGCCGGACAGCATCTTCGGTGACCCGTTCAACCGTTTTGTACTTGGCTGCTTCCTCCCCGTGGACAGTTGTGAATCGTGCTTTCACAAACATCATTCACGAGTACCTGCTTGGGTCCAGCTTTCACGTGCACACCCACGTGGAGAGCTGCAGGGTCTTTTTTTTTTTTTAAAGATTTATTTATTTACTATTTATGATAGAGAGAGAGGGAGGCAGAGACACAGGCAGAAGGAGAAGCAGGCTCCATGCAGGGAGCCCGACGTGGGGCTCGATCCTGGAATCCCGGGGTCATGCCCTGGGCTGAAGGCAACACTAAACCGCTGAGCCACCCAGGCTGCCCATATTTTCTGATTCTGTAAAAAAAAAAACTCCTGGTAGGTGTGAAGTGGTATCTCACTGTGGTTTCAGTTTGCGTTTTGTTGTTGCGTTGTAGGAGCTCTTTACATATTGTGTGTTTACATATTCCTCTTTGCATAATCCTAATCGGATATGTAATTTGCAACTGTGTTGTCCCTTTCTATGTCCTATCCTTTCACTCTCTTGTCCTTTGACGCACAAATTTTTTTGATTTTGATGCAGTTCAGCGTGGTTTCCTTGTTCTTTTGCTTGCTTTTCTTTCTGTGTCTTACCCAGGACATCGTCGCCACATCCGGTGTTGTGAAAATTTCCCCCGTTTTCTTCCAAGAGTCATATAGTTTTAGGTCTTGCGTTTAGCCCTGGGATCCACCTTGAATTAACATTCGTTTATGATGTAAGGGAAGGGTTCTTTTCTGTCTTTTGCATGTAGATATCCAGTTTTCCCAGAGCAGTTTGTCAAAAAGACTTTCCCCCATTGAATGGTCTTAGCACCCTGGCTAGACATCAACCCACCGTGCACGTGAGCATCGATTTCTGGGTTCTTTCTGTCGATGTCTGTCCTCACACCGTATCACACGCCTTGATTACCGTAGTATTGTAGGAAGTTTTGAAATCAGAAGTGTGAGTCTTCTAACTTTGATCTTTTTCAGTATTTTTGGCTTTTTGGGGTAACCTGAGAATCCATATGACTTTTAGGCGGCTTTTTATATTTCTGCAAAAAATGTTGCTGGGACTTTGATGGGGACTGCATTGATTCTGTAGGCTGTTTGACTTAGTGCTCTCAAGCCTGCCAATCCATGAACACAGGGTATATGGACTTATTTAGGTTGTTTTTGTATTCTTTTTTAAAGATTAACTTACTTGAAAAAAAAAAAAGATTACACTTATTTGAGAGAGAGAGAGAAAGAACTCATGCCATGTGCACACATGAGTGAGGGCCAGGGGCAGAGGGAGAGGGAGAAGCAGGCTCTCCGCTGAGCAGGACCCTGGGACCATGACCTGAGCCAAAGGCAGATGCTTCACCAACTGAGCCCCCCAGGTGCTCCGAGATCATTTTTGTATTCTCAGAGCAACATTTTATAGGCGTCAGCATTACGTCGTTCACCTTTGGTTACATTTATTCCTAATTACTATTCTCAGTACTAATGTAAATGGAATTATTTTCTTAAATTTCATTTTCCGATGGTTCATTGTATATGCAAAGGCAACTGATTCCTGCATGTCGATTCTGTATCCTGAAAGCTTGATGAATTCATTTATTCATTTTCATAGCTTTGTGTACCTGCAATCTTTAGAGTTTTCCGTGTATAAAAATCACATCACCCGCGAGTAGAGAATAACTAGTTTTTTCTTTCTAATTTGGATACCATGATTGATTTTTCTTGTTTAATTGCATTGGCTAGAGCTTCTAGTACTATGTGGGATAGAAGTGGTGAAAGCAGGCCTCCTTGACCTTTTTTTTTTTTTTTTAAATAAGATTTTATTTGAGAGAGAGAGGGAGGGAGGGAGATAGAAGAGAGAGAGAGGGAGAAGCAGACTCCTGGCTGAGCAGGGAGCCCAACATGGGGCTCAATCCGAAGGACCCTGAGGTCACGACCTGAGCCCAAGGCGGATGCTTCACCCCTGAGCCCCCCAGGTGCCCCTTCCTTGAGTTAATCTTAGAGTGAAAGCTTTCGTCCTTTTGCCTTTGAGTGTGATGTTGGTTGGGGACTTCTCCTATGTGAAGAACTTTATCATGGTTAGAGGTTCCTTCTATGGTTTGGATGTTTTATGTCCTCCCAGAATTCATATGTTGAAATCCTAGTAGTTGGGGCCTCTGGGAGGTGGAGCCCTCACCCACTGGATTAGTGCGTCTATAAAAGAGCTCCCACGGCGCTGTCGGCTGGGAAGGTACAATGAGAAGTCTGTGACCTGGAACCGAGTCCTCCCTCCATGATGCTGATACGCTGCTCGTGGATTTCCAGCTTTCAGAACTGTCAGCAATAAATTTCTATTTTTTTTTTTAATTTCTGATCTTTATAAACTATCCAGCGTGTCATACTTCGTCATCGTAGCCTGACCGGCCCAAACCGTCTTTTGTTCCAAGTTTATTGAATGTTTTTATCATGACAGGGTGTGGAATTTTGTCAAGTGCCTTTTTCTTCATCCAGTGGGATGACCATGTCCGATTTTCCCCTTTGTTCTATGAAAGCAGTGCGTTCTGTTGATTGGTTTATGTATGTTGAACTCTCTCTGCGTCTCTTGAATAAATCCCGGTCAGGTGTGTAATCCTTTTAATATGGGGTGGAATTTGGTTTACTAGCATTTTTCTTGAGGATTTTTGCATCGGCGTTCATCAGCGGTATCGGTCTGTTGTTTCCTTGGAGTGTGTTTGGCTTTGGTGTCTGGCTAAGAACAAGTGGGGACGGTGCCCTCCTGCCTTTGGGATCCTTTGAGAAGGGTTGATCGGAATACTTCAAGGGTCGGTCTAATTCTTCAGGGAAGCCATCCAGTCCATGGCTTCTTTTTGGTTATTGATTGATTGATTGATATTTACTTTAAAGATTTTATTTATTTATTCATGAGAGACACAGAGAGAGGCAGAGGCATAGGGAGAAGTAGGCTCCATGCAGGGAGCCTGATGCAGGACTCGATCCCAGGACCCTAGGATCACACCCTGAGCCAAAGGCAGACGCTCAACCACTGAGCCATCCAGGCGTCCCTGGTTATTGATTTAACCTCCTGACTTGTTACAGATGTATTTAGACCCTCTGTTTCCTCACGACATGATTTGGTCAGATGATGCATTTCTAGGGATCTGTCCGTTTCGTCTGCGTTACCCTCTTTGTTGGTGTGCACTTGTTATGGTTTTCCCCTAGAATCCTTTTTATTTCTGTAAAATCAGTCGTAGGTGTTCCCACTTTTATTGCCGATTGTGGGAATCTTGAGCGCACTCTTTTTCCTAGTCCAGCTAGAGGTTTGTCAATTTTGTTGATCTTCTCAAAGAAATAACTTTTGGTTTTGATTTTTCTCAATTTTTTTTTCTGTTGATCTAATCTTTACCCTTTTCTTCCGTCTGTCAGCTTCCGGTTTAGTTTGGTCTTTTTTTTTTTTTGTTTGTTTGTTTTTTTAAGGCTCCATGCCCATCATGGAGCCCATGTGGGGCTTGAACTCATGACCCAGAGATCAAGACTGAGCTGCGATCCACAGTCAGAGGCTCAACCGACTGAGCCACCCAGGCGCCCCTGTTCCAGTTTTTTATGTGTAAATGTAGGTTGTGGGTTTGAGATCTTTCCTCTGTGATGGAACCGTGGACAGCTGCACATTCCTTGTTAGCGCTGCTTTTACAGCCTCCTGTAAGTTTTGGTGTCTTGTGTTTTTGCTTTTATTTGCCTCAAGATATTTTAGAACTTCCCTCGTGACGTCATCTTTGGCCCACTAGTTTTTAAAGGATGGGTTAATTTTCACATGTTTTTGGATTCTTAACTTTCGGTGGGTTTTGAGTTTCATTTGGTTCTGATTAGAAAAGACACTTCTGTGACTTCAGTCTCTTTAAATATACGTTTTGGGGCTCCGATATTTGATGCACGTGTGGTTTTATTTGTCAGATCTTTCTGATGAATCGATCCTATTCTCAACCTGGAATGTCCTTCTTTGTCCTTCTAACAGTTTTCACTTAAAGTACATTTTGGCAGATGTCGGGATAACCATCCCAGCTCTCTTTTTGTCACTTGTTAACAGGAATTAATCTTTTTCCGTCTTTTTGCTTTGAACCTGATTGTGTCTTTTCATGTAAAGTGAGTCTCCTGGAAACAGCGTATTGTTGGATTACGTGTCTTTATTTTTCTCCATCCTGCCAATCTCTGTCTTTTGAGGGTTTAATTTATTTGTATTTAATTACTGATAATGGCCATTTTGCCAATCTGTGTGTGTGTTGGGGAGGGTGGCGTACATCTTAGAGCTTGTTATCCTTCGTTTCTCTAGAATCTTCTCTTAACAACTAATGCTTTAAGGAAGGCTGCTTAGATGGGAGCATTTGTAGAACAAGTTATATTTAAAATAAAAGAACCTTTTATAAAACACTGAAACTTGTGCTGGTGGTTATGGTGCTCTTGATAATGGAGTCTCGCGGTTGCTCTGCTGGATAGTGGGGAGGGGTCTGCGTTCTCTAGCCTGACCCCAGATGCTGTTTGGACAAGACATCCTGCTGCTGTTGAGAAGGAGAGGGTGGTGGTGGACCTTCCGCTGCCTGACTCGGAGCTTGCCCGGCTTACCTTTAATCCTCAGGACCACCCTGGAGCGAGGGACAGACTCCCCCTTCTCTACATGGGGAAGCGGGATCCCGCCTGGTCACAGGCCTCGTTCAGGGCCACGCGGGCATGAGTGGATGACAGCGTTAGACTTGTCTTCACGGACCTTCGGACCCCAAGTCCCACGTTCTTTGTTCCCACCAAAGGCACACCCGCTCCAATGAACGGGGACTGTGTGATAGGAGGAAGGACCCCATCCATGCATGCTGCTTCTTTGCTTTCAGCGTTTTCTTTTTTTAAAGATTTTATTTGTTTATTCATGAGAGACAGAGGCAGAGACACAGGCAGAGGGAGAAGCAGGCTCCAGCCAGGGAGCCCGACGTGGGACTCGGTCCCGGGACTCCAGGATCAGGCCCTGGGCTGAAGGTGATGCTAAACCGCTGAGCCACCCGGGCTGCCCTGCTTTCAGCATTTTAAAGATTTTATTTATTTATTTGAGGGAGAGAGAGAGAGCGAGCGAGCGAGCGCCCTGGCGTTTGTGTGTGTGCGTGAGCAGGGCACAGCAGAGGGAGAGGGAGAAGCAGCCGCTCCCCTGAGCAGGAGCCCGGTGCGGGACTCGATCGCGGGACCCTGAGATCACGCCCTGAGCCCGAGGCAGCCGCTCAGCCACTGAGCCCCCCCAGGAGTCCTGCTCTCGGCATTTTAAGTATCAAAGGCAAATGAGCAAATTCGTTTCACGGTGCGTGGCGCTTAGTAGGTCTCCAGCAAGCATTGAACTTCCTTTCTGTGGGGGAGGGATCCTGGGTTCTCGCCGTCCGCGGCTCGTGGGTTCGAATGGTCTGGAAGCAGCGACGTTCGGGCACACAGGCCGCATTGTTTGGCGCCGTGCGGTCACGTGCCGTCAGTGTGCCTTAGTTCCCGGGTGTGTGGCCACCTCGTCGGCGAGTGCTACAGCCAGGCCTTGGGTTTCGAGGGCCCCTTGGGGGCGGGGAGCAAATCTTGCCCCTGGCCGTGCCCAGCCGTGCTCCCCTCCTGCTTCTCACGCCGCTCGCTCGAGGCCCTTGGGTGGCCCGGACGCTGGGGGGCGTCCCCTGAGCGGAGGTGCGTCCACGTGGCAGTCCCAACAGGCTCCTTTCCTTCCAGGGCCCCGATTCGGGCACACGCAGGCCGCTTGAACTCGCGTGGCTTTCGGTCCCGCAGGGTCCGTCCCGGCCTGCAGAGGTGCCCACGGGGAGCTCGGTGCGTGGGTTCCTTTCCCCTTTTGCGCGTCCTCCTGGGTGGAAACAGCGGGCGGGACGGAGGGCCTCGCCCCATCTAGAAGAGCCGATCTCTGTCCTCAGGTCAGAAATAGATCCTCTTTCCCCGTCAGCGTGTGCTCAGTCCCAGGAGACGTAATCCCGCAGCGGGCGAGCGTGGCGACACTGGTCCTCCCTGTCCCCCAGGGTGCGTCCCCGCGGGCTGCGGGCTCCGATCTCCCACGTCGGACGGTGCAAACCCAGGGGAGAGGCAGCCGGACCGACATACCAAGGAGGTGTCGGGCCCTTGTGTCCTGCGGCCCCGAGCGCGCTGCCAGGTGCAGGCCCCGGTTTCCGGGCACGGCAGAGGCAGGCGGTGGCGCTCTGGGGTCTGCGGCACCAGGAGCCCGGGGGCGGGGGGGGGGGAGCGGCCTGCAGAACTCCGCTAGGAGACTGCAAATACCAGACGTGTAACACCGTCCCCCGACTGTCCCTGCTCGGTGGCTTCTTCCAGAGGCAGGGAAGACTGTTGCATGTGCCTCCTCGCCGCACACCTTGCCAGAGTCCCGCAGGATGGCGTGGTTGAGCAGCGGGTCCTGAGGGGCCATGACGCCCCTGAAGGCAGTGCCCCCCACTTATTTTCAGGGCCGTGTCTCAGGCGAATGGTTCCGAAACCCAGTGTCGGTGGTGAAATCTCCCCTGAAGGATGCAGTCTCTAAGGGCTCCTGTTCCCCGAGAGCTTGGCTGTCTGTGTGAGCGTGGGGTGCTGGCCCAGACTGTCCCGGGGGCAGGTGCACGTCCAGGTCCCCGGGGACACCTCCTGCCCTCGGGCTGCGGAGGCCGTGGGTGGGCCTCCCACGTTGGCCCCCGGGACCTCTTGACCCTGCAGGGCCTGAGCTTTAGTGGCCGAGCATGTGGATCTTTGTTGTTGCAGAAACGACACATTTACAAAATACTCGTTCCTCCATAAAAGGAATAATAAGGCTGTTATGTGTAAACATAAGGATGATGTTTTGGAAAAGGACAACCGTGTTTAAAAAAAAAAATGTAACTAGACGAGTGACATGGTTTTCCATTCTGTAAATCCCCTTAAGATCCGGCTTAATAGGAGGCTGCTGTGTTCTGGAGCCTGCTCCTGCATTCGGCCACATGTCCCGTGGCCTCCCGGGCGCCCCAGCGTGCCCTCGGGAGGGAGAGGACTCGGTTAGTATCCTGAAGGACGTTTTGATGTCTCCCTTGGCCCGTGAGGTTGCTCAAAGCTGGGGCTTCCGTGAGAGGCCGCTGCCGGCGGAGTGTAGATGCGGATGCTGGGACGGTGGGGTCCTGCCCGAGCCGGGCCCTGCAGCACCCCCTCCCTCGGGAGGCCGAGACGTGCCCTGGCCCGGGGTTAATCTCTGTGTCTGTTGTGTCAGCTGTAGCTCAGGGCCGCCCTGAGACTCCGGGCCTGTGGTTAGCATGCACCAGACGAGGTGGGGAGCCGGGTCTTCAGGGTTCTGGGGTATTCCTGCTGGGGGTTAAAATACAGATGCTGCGGGGAAATGCTCGTGGCAGTGGCTGTGGGCCACCTCGATGTGCCCTCACTGGGGATCGGCTCGGGGGCGGGACGGGGATGGGCACTGCTCGGCCTGCGTCCAGGGCGGCAGGACGTGGTGCAGTTTGGTGCTTGCCACCCCCCCCAACACAGTTTGCTGAGCCTGTGCCGTGCACCTGCTGCTGGCTACCCAGATCCGTCGGGCAGAGTCCCTGGCCACAGTCCCGGTTCCCCCCGGGAAACTCGAGTGTCTGCAGAGCAATCTGAGACAGGCGTCCCTCGGAGCGCCCCCTGGAGCGCTGTGGAACAGGAGTGAGACCAGTGTTGGTACCTGAGGCGCAGCAAGTAAGCTGCGAGGGGAGGGGGCCAGCGACCTGGCTCCATCCCTCGTCTGACCTGGCTGAGCTGGTCGCAGGTGGCTCGGGGCCACGCAGCCTCCGCCAGGAGCCCCCGTGCGGAGGGACCGACCAGACCGCAGGCAAAGGTGGGTGGTCTTGGCTCTGCGGCCTGGTTTTCTCCATCATGTCACACTTTTTCTTCGTAACACGTGTGATGCCAGATGTCAGCTCTCTGAATGTCCGGGGGGCAGGGGTGGCTGCACAGGGTGCTGCGTTCTCTCGCGTGCCCCCTGGAGATCACAGACCCCACGGGTTCAGGGGCTCAGGACTGGGCCCAAATGGGCCCCCGCCCCAGACGCCACCAGACTCCCCAGGCACCCCATGCTTCTGGCCAAAGGAGTGTAAATTGGGGGTTGTGACCCTCTTTTTTGGTTTGATCGCTGCCGGAATGGCACAAGAATTCAGGAAGGCACTCTACTTAGGTTTGTCATAAAGGCTGCAACTCGGGGCCACCGGGTGGAAGAAGTAGGGGAAAGGAGATCCAGGGGGCCCCGTGTTCTCTCTGGCTCAGCACCCCAAAGTGCTCACCCAGCTGGAGGCTGTAAGAACCCTGTCCTTTAGGGGTTTCCGTGGCCATCCCATTAGGTAGGCACGATTCATTGGTTCATTACCCACCGGTGATTAGCTCTGTCTCGAGCCCCTCCCTTCACTGGATGTCGCAAAGGTCAGAACGCTGGAAGGTCCACATCCTGACCGCGCCTGGTCTTTCTGGCGACTGACCAGCTCCCGTCCTGAAGGTATCCAGGGGTCCCAGCCACCTGCTGCAGTAGCATAGGGACCCTCATCACTCTGGAGGCTCCTTCTAGGAGTTGTGGGAGCCGTGGGCTGGGAACTGGAACGAGGACCAAATATTGTTGATGATGCCGCACAGGTGTCGCATGGCAAGTCACCCAGCACATGCGGGGTGTTGAGAACTGGTCGGCTTGGGAAGTGTGTGGGGGAGGCCGGGGACCTGACAAATATGTGATCTCTGTTGGCAAAGAAAAAGCATTTCGGTCGTTGATGCAGGTGGCTTTGGTCAAGATGAAGGACAGGTTCCTTCTCAGGTCTCAACGCCAGCTCTCCTCCTGAGAGACCCGCGTGGTGAGGTGGCTTCGGCCCTCCCGGGCATTTGGCATCACAGTCATGAGGGTGATGGAATCCTATAATGATTTGGATTAACTCTAGTAATTTTTATAGGAGGTCTTTTTTTTTTTCTTTTTAAAGATTTATTTTACAGAGAGAGAGGATGAGCAGGGGGAGGGGTGGAGGGAGAGGGAGAGAATCTCAAGCAGACTCCCTCCTGAGCATAAAGCCCATCACGGGGCTCCATCCCCAACCCCGAGATCGTGACCTGAGCCCAGGAAACCAAGAGACAGTTGCTTGCCCAACTGCACCGTCCAGGTGTCCCTGTAGGAGACCCTTTGAAGGGACTCTGTTGGGACTGTTGTAATAGCTCAGACCACCAGGAGGAGGAAGGTTGACTGATGGAGTATGAAGTGTGGGTTTCCGGTTGGTGGAGCTGAGGTCTGGATTGGCTTTGCCGTGGACCTGCACCGTGTCCCCAAGACTACGTCCGAGGAGCACTGGATGTTTTGAGGTGGGCTGCGTGCAGCATGGTTGCTGGGGACACCCCTGCCCCAGTGGCCCTGGGGTTTGTGCTCCTCTGACTGTGGGACGGGCTCTCCTTTTTCCCTTTGTCTTTTTGCCAGTGGTGCAGGGACCAAACCTTCCCCGACAGAAGGAGGACCTGCTCTTGGGTCAAGGATGTGTGAATAGCTGGGATTCCTTGGAGACGTTAGCAGTTGTTTCGGGCTGTTCCCTACAGGGATTATCAGCAGCTGGGCGTCCCCCGTGAGACACCTGAGAACAAGTTCACTTGGGACGTGTTTCTACATGCGCATGCAGTTTTTAAAGAACTGACACAAGAGTGACTGGCCATGCCTGTCACAAGCTGCTTTTCTTCCCATGTTTTCCTTGTGGGGTGTTGACCAAGGTTTGGCTACGTTCCTGCATTTTGCATCGATTGCCGCAAGAAACAAGGTTAGGGGGATGCCAGGGAGGCTTGAGGGTAGAGCACTTGGCTTCGGCTCAGGGCATGACCCCGGGGTCCCAGGATTGAGTCCCACATCGGGCTCCCTGCAGGGAGCCTGCTTCTCTCTCTGCCTGTGTCTCTGCCTCTCTCTGGGTCTTTCATGAATAAATAAATAAAATCTTAAAAAAAAAGAAAAGAAACTAGGTTAGGGACCATATTCCGATGGCTCTGTAGTCGTCAGTGCGCATCAGGGTGGAGGATGTAGCGAGTACTCAGTAAATGTTGCTGAAGTAAATTAATGAAAAAGTCCTGACTTTGAGGACAAAGGTAAATAGTGATGGTTAGAGAGGGTCACGCAGCCAGGGGTGCCTGCCGCGAGCTCCTGGGCTGACAGGAGCCTTAGGACGGCGTCCCGGGGAAAATCAAGTGTCGCTCCATGTACTGCCCGTTCCTGGACAGCCACGTGTAAGCCAGACAGGTGAGGGGAGGTGATGCACCTGAGAGCGTCTGTGACATGCCTGCTTTGTCTGAGATTTGGAAGGCAGAAGAGTTTCCTTTTTCTTCTTCCTTTTTTTTTTTTTTTTAAGATTTTACTTATTTATTAGAGCATGTAGGCGTGAGCAGGGGAGGGCAGAGGGTGAGGGAGAAGCAGGCTCCCCACTGAGCTGGGAGTCAGCGTGGGGCTCGACCCTAGGACCCCGGGATCATGACCTGAGCCCAAGGCAGATGCTTCGCCAACTGAGCCCCCTGGACGCTGAAGCAGATTTTCTCACTCCCAATGCTGCCCTAGGAGCAGGTGCGTGAGGCCCTCCTGGCAGGATCAGGAGTCTGTGGTTCAGGAAGCACAGCAGGGTTTCGCCACTTGCTCGGCTCATCTCCCAGCCATGAGTCCCAGGCAGACGGCCGGGGTGGCCGGGGTCGTGGGGAGGCTGACTCGGACCCCTGGCACTTGACGAGGGAGTGGAGCGGTCAATGGGGAAGGGCAGGGAGATGGGGCAGGTGGCAAGAGGGTGAGCTCTGTGCTCATCACCCCATTGTCACCTTGCCCTGGGTCAGGTCCATGAGCCGGAGGTGACTGGTCCATCGTGTCCTGCCAGGGTGGGCTTGCTGGGAGGTGGCAGGATCAGGTCGGAACGTTCTTCGGGGCCTGGGGCCCGCTTTGGGCTTGGCTGCAGGGTCAAGAGGCTCGCGGGGCTGCCACCCTGCAACTCTGGAGTAAACGAGGGGGCCTGCGGGCCGGCTGTGCCTGCCTGACCAGAACGTTCCTTGTGCTGCAGGGGCCTGGGCCCTGTGTCCTGAACAGATGACCGAGATCCTGCTGGGGGGGAGCATTCGGGCTGTGTGGGGTCGGGGTGCCTAGGTAGGTCTGCAATGGGCTCCCCCCTCTCTGCTCCCTGAGCGGCGTGTGGCGGGGCTGGCATCGCCACCCCAGTGTTGGAGCTCGGACCTGGGCTAATAGAGTAGTGCACGGGGGGCTCCATCAGTGGACCTCGACTTCCCACCTCTGGGGGGGGCTCCCTGCCCAGTTTGCAGAGGGCACCTTCTCACTTTGTCCTCACCTGGTGGGGGGGAGGGGAGGAGGGGGGAGGGGAGGTAAGAGGAGGGGGAGGAGGGAGGGGAGAGGCGGGAGGGGGATGGAGGGGAGGAGCCGCTGGCGGCCAGGGCCAGGCAGGCCTGAGGAGGGCTCCATACAAGGACAGAGTTAAGACTCACTGAGGATTCATCCTGCTGGATTGGCTACAACCAACAAGAGGTGACTGGCTGCGAGCGCTGGTTGTGCGTGCAGGAGGGGTGCTGAGGGGGGGTGCGGGCTGCCACACGGGGTGCCGGATGTGGGGAGGTGCTAGGTGGGGGGTGCTGGAGGGGGGTGCGGGGGTGCTGTGCAGGGTACGGGGGGAGGCTGCTACATGGGGTGCCGTGCGGGGGTGCAGGGGGGTGGTGACGTGCGAGTGCGAGGTGCTGGGTGGGGTGCCGTGCGGGGGGCTGGGGGGTGATGTGGAGGATGCGGGGGCGGGGTGCTGCGCAGGGTGCCGGGCCAGCCTCCGGGCCCTCTGTGCAGCGTCTCCGTGGCCGGAGGTTCGATCCCCTGCCCTCCGGGACCCCGCGTCCGCACCCGTCTGGTGCTTCGTCCCCGGGACCAGGAAGCCCAGTGGGGCCCAGCGGGGCGCCCTGGTGAGCGAGGAGGAGGGGTGACACGTCCCGGGCACGTGGGGCGGGCGGGTGTCCACAGGCCCCGGTGCCCGTGCCCCTGCGGTCGGGCGCGCCCTCTCCGCCAGCACCCGCGTCCTCGCCTACTTTCCCTTTCTCCTCTTGTCTCCTGACTTCCGGAGGGAAGAAGGGAAGCGCAGGGGGCAGGAAGGAAAAGAGAACAGAGGGGCAGGGTCCTTGGGCATTTCCAGAAGCTTCTGGGCTGCTCGGTTCACGTGACTTGCCCGAAGCGCTTAATGGCCCCATTGTTGTCGCTGTAGGCTGTAGGGCCGGGGCTCCTCTGGGCTTCCTGCAGCGGGAGGGAGGGAGGGAGGGAGGGAGGGTGCCCGGAGTCACCCGGGCCTGGGGGCTCCGCGCGGAGGCGGCTGGGGCAGAAGCGGGCAGAAGCGGCGGGCGCTGTGCACTAGGTGGTTCTCACCTGGGGCCTTCCTGTCCTGTCTGCAGGGGCGCGTGCAGGCCTCCCCCGGCTCCCTGGCCTTGGGGGGCCCCACCTGCCGGGGACTGTCCTCCGAGAATTCCTGCAGCTCCTCCTGGCCTGCACCTGCACGCTGTCACTTTCCCTTGCACAGAGCATCCCTCCCCCTCCCTCTCTCTCCCCATCTCCAGTCCCCCTCACTCCCCTCCTCTTCCTCCTCCCACTCATCCTCTCCCTCCTCCTCCTCCCTCTCCTCCCCTCCCTCCCCCTCGCCCCCTTGTCCTTGTCCTCCTCTCCACTCTTCCCCCTCCTCCTCTCTCCCTCTTCCTCTTCCCTCTCCCTCCTCTTCTTCCCCCTTCTCCACATCCTCCCTTCTCCCCTCCCCTCCCTTGTTCTCCCCCTCCTCCTCCTCCCTCCTCCTCTTTTCGCTCCTCCTCCTCTTCTTTGTCCTCCTCCTCTTCCCTCCTCTTCTCCCCCCTCCGTCCTCCTCCCCTTCCTCCCCCTCTTCTTCGTCCTCCCCTCCTGCCCCTCCTTCCCTTCTTTCCCCTACTCCCCCTCCTCCTCCTCCTCCTCCTCCTTGGCTCTTTTTCTTCTACCTCCACGTGGGTCAAGGCTGCCTCAGGCCAGGTCGAAAAGAAACCATTTTTGGGGATTTGCACCATTTGATGCTCGAGTGAGGGAGCGGGAAGGTGTGGGAAGGGGCACTGGGCTGTGGCACAGCTGGACGTGTCTGCGGAACCAGAGGCGACCTGGCCTGGGGACCGGGGCTGAGCAGGGTCCGGGCAGGGAGGAGGAGGGAGGACACCCCAGTCGGTGGGTGGCAGCGTCTGAGCACCCAGAGGAGCCGGGGGTGAGCCGAGCTGCAGGCCGGCGGGAGGCGGGGCCCCCGAGGGTGTCCTCGACATCTAAGCCCTTTGCCAGCCTGAGAGGGGGCGTGGGCGCGGCAGGCGCTGGGGCCGCTGCGGGCGGGGTGGGGGGCAGGAAGGCTGTGCGTCCCGCGCTCTGGGCGCTGCTGGAGGTGGGGGGGGGGGCTCCTGCCTGGTGCCACTGCAGGCCCCTCAGGCCGGGGAGCGGGGGCAGGACAGGTGCCAGGTTCTTGCCAGGTATTGTTTTCCCCTCCCGAAGCTTGTTGCTTGTCTTGCGATTTTGTAGAGCGGCTTGTGGCCCTGAGGGAGTCGGGCGTTCCCTCCCGGCTTCCAGGAAGGCCTTCCTCGAGGGGTTCATCACCGTCCCGTGCCTCCCCCGGGTGTTCTGTGAGGGTCCCTCATCCGTCGGGAGCGGTGGGGTTACTGAGCGCCTGTAGCCCCTTGTCCTGGATCTGGCGTTTCTTTCTTCCGTGGTGGCTGAGCTCCACCCAGGTGTGTTCCGTGCTCCGGAGCCTCCTGCAGGTGCCTGAGCCTGCCCTCCTGTCCCCACACCACTGCCCGGGGCTGTCCTGAATTTCCTCCGTAAATAGCACTGGCTTTTTATCTTTTTCTAGACCACTTTTACCCCTGGTTTCTGTTCTGTACCTCGCTGTATCATCTGGGGGTGACGACGGGGGTGGCTCCTGCTGTCCCCCTGGCCTGGCTGGCCCTCACTGTGAGGGTGGGGTTGCTGGTGCCTCCTTGTTCTGTGTTCTGCAGGCCACTTGGCTGCTGGACGCTTCTGGTAGGTCCTTTCATTAGGTCAAGAGCGTTTCTTCTATATTTTAACGATTTTATTTATTTATTCATGAGGGACACAGAAGCAGAGACCCAGGCAGAGGGAGAAGCAGGCTCCATGCAGGGAGCTGGACGTTGGACTTGATCCCAGGACCCCGGGGTCACACCCTGGGCCGAAGGCGGGTGCTCAACCGCTGAGCCTCCCAGGTGCCCCTTAACTGTTTTGCTTTATACTTTACGAGGAGGTGAGGGTCATGCTCCCTTAGTGCGCCGCAGTCGGCAGTCTCACGACGGGTCTTGTGAGTTTTAGTGCAGTTAGATTGATGACGGCGCCTCATTTGCAAAACTAATTTTCATGTCTAAACCGATTGCTTCGAAGAGCATCAAAATCTTCATGATGTTTCATCTTCCCACTTGGGAAGTTTAGCAGGTTCCCATTAACCCCGGGTAGGGGTGGTGGTCTGTGGCTTATCAGGGCTGCCCTGCTGGTCTCGGGACTGAACCAACGCACGCTTTTGCACGTGTGCATGTCCGCTGCTTGCCCGTCCTGCACTCGGTCCCCCGTCCCCGGGTGTGTGCGGGCGCTGACCCTGCCCCTCCCCGTTCTGCTGCCTGCAGCTGCAGTGGGAAGTGTCCTGCCTCTGTCTCGGGCCATGTCCAGGGAGGCCTCGGCTGGGGGTCCGGGTCGGCACCTCCAAGCAGCCTGCGGGCCTCCGGGAGCCCACGGGACGGGCTGGAAGGATCATTGGTTCTGGTGACCGTGGGGTCAGGAGCCGCGTTCTGGGCCCATTCGTACATCCTGAGCCCCTTGTGTTGGTCTCTGTTTGGAGGCCAGTGGGGGTGGGGTCCTCTGTCCTGGGCCGTCGGGCCATCCTGCGGGGTCCCCGAGTGTCCGCCGGTGGATGGGCCACGGGGTCACTGTTTCTCAATTTGTGTTTCTCAAGTCGCTGTCCCAGGTGGACTCCGACAACAGTTTTTTTTTTTTAATTTTTATTTATTTATGATAGTCACAGAGAGAGAGAGAGAGAGACAGAGAGGCAGAGACGTAGGCAGAGGGAGAAGCAGGCTCCATGCACCGGGAGCCCGACGTGGGATTCGATCCCGGGTCTCCAGGATCGCGCCCTGGGCCAAAGGCAGGCGCCAAACCGCTGCGCCACCCAGGGATCCCCCGACAACAGTTTGATATTGAATCTAATTTTTTTAAATTAAGGGCCTTCTGTCCCCTTCGACAAAGGCCTGCACTTTATTCCCGAGCCGTGTGGCCGCACACCCTGGACGTCCTGGTCCCGCAAGCTGGGATTCGTGGAGTGTCTACACGGTTCCCGTCGGCTACTCTGAGTATTTCGTGTGGGAAGGCTACACCGAAGGGAAGGTTAATACTCCCTGTGGAATTTTTAGGCGATATCACAGATACTAAACAGGAATCAGGGGGACCTTTGCTGCTTTGGAAGTAAGTGACGACGTTTGTTTTCTGCCTGAGCTCACATACGTAGGATTTCAGGTTCACGTTGTGTCTGGGAACCTGCAGGAGACGCGCGGTCGCGATGGGCAAAGGTGCGGAGTCCCGGGGGCTTGTGAGGCCTGTGGGGCCTGTGGGGCCTGACGGCCCGGCCGGTGCGGGGGGCGCGAGGCCGCTGGTGCTGGCAGTGGTGGCCGTGGCCGTGGGCGAGCCGTCGCGCGCGGCCCCCGGAGGCTCGGTGACGGCACGTTCTCTGCCTCCGGCTTGGTCCCGCTGCTGGTGAGGACGTACCTCTCGGTAGCGCTGCCTGTTCATGTTCAGAAATCGTCCTGCGTGTGTCCCGTCCGCCAGAAAGTTCAAAATCCACTTTCTTAAAAATAGACCAAAAAAAAAAAAAATCTCCGAAAACAAAGGTTGACGTGGTGGCGAGCTTGACGAGCAACTGCCTGCCTGTCGTTTTTCTTCAGTTACAGATTGGTCTGTGTTGTCCGTCACGAAAGGCAAACCTCCCCGAGCCCGTGTTGCGGAGTCAGAGGCGTTTGCGTGAAAGATGCATTTGGGAGTCGTAGTGAGGCGCTGGGGCCCGCATCCAGGGGAGGAGGAAATTCCCTGGAAAAGATGGGAAATGCTCAGGATCTGGGGGGCAGGTGGGTTATGTGACCCAAGCCCACGTCCCCACATCCTGGCCCACGGTCATTTCCAAGACCCTCATAATTGTCTGACCAGTCCTCTCCCCTCGCCTCCCTTTTTTTTTAAAAATTTTGGTTGACTTAGCTGCTATAACTTAGAGACGTTTCACTTGACATAATTGCTCTAATCCTTTCAGTTTGCAAACTCCTCGAGGGGGTGAGAGCAAGTGCCCTTTGCATCGAGGGGCGATGTTCAGTGCGGGCAGGCACATAGTTGCATGTCCTGCATCCGAAGGTCGGTGTCCCCTGTGGCCGCCAGCAGGCTTTACTGCTTGCAGACGGCTCATGTGCTTAGCAGCCGATAGCAGGGACCCGCCGGACGCGTCGTAGGTGACGGTACCTAGTATTTTTACACGTTTACTGGTGCACAGGTCCTTTATAGGCATGAGCTCATTCCTTCCTCGTAACAACCCGGATGGAGGTGCCACCGTCATGTTGATTGTGGCGCCGGGGACTCCGAGGCTCAGGACTCACCCTGGAGACACGGGTGGTGTCGGGAGATATCAGGCCCCATCCCTCGCCCGTGTGCTCGCTCAGTGGGGGTTTTCTAGTAAGTTCCAGGTCCACGACTTCTTCCCTAGCAGGTCAGAGGCAGGGCAGGTTTTATTTGCACCGTTGAGGGGCCAGGAAAGGTTAGTTTCGGGATCTGCCCCCGTCGCAGGCAGTAGAGCAGCCCACACGCAGAGGTGGAGGCACGATGCCGACTCTCAGGGCTGCGCCCTCGCCCTGCGCTGTCTCCCCATCAAGTCCCCGGGGTGCGTCTCGTGTGACCCATGCAGTCGGTGGCGGCGGGCCGTGGTGTGTTACAGCCCTCGGAGCGGTGGGGGCCGGGGTCAGGGGATGCCCAGGTGATGAAAAACTCCCCTCCAGCCGGGCCGGGGCTGGTCTCGGTCCTCGCACTGTCCTTGAGGCTGGCGCGGTCCTGCTCATCCCTCTGGAGAGAGGAGTCGCGTGAAGGAATCAAAGCGAGGGGCCAGGTTCCAAGGGCAGGTCCACCTGCTGCCGCCCACCTGCGCGGTGCGGGTGCAGCGCTCGTCGGAGCCTTCCTGCCCCACGCGTGGGTACCCGGGCTGAGACGGACGAGGGCCTCCGAGGGCTGGGGGGAGGGTTGTAGTCTCCGAGGGCCTGGAAGGATGCGGGCTTTGATCCGGGCTCCCGGCATGAGTTCCAGGCAAACTTGGCCTTGCAGGAGGGGCCAGGCCTGCGCATCCCGTGCCCTGCCTGCCCCGGGGGCTCACGTGCTGCGGGGGGGAGGGGGAGGCTGCAGAGTGAGTCCGGGGCCCCGAGCTGCCTCCCTTGCCCCGATGGTCTCTGCGGTCAGTTGACATGGCAACTAGAAGCCTCCTCCTCGACTTCTTTCTCCTTCTGCTCTTTGAAGAATTTTTTATATTAAGTATCTTTGAAAAAAACAAACAAACAAACAAAAAACCACGTGTCTGTTTTGAAAGATTTTAGTCTTGGGTGCAGAGTGGAAAATGCATGTTTGCACGGGTTCAACGTGTCCAGTGACAGCCTCTTTGACTTTCAGCTTTGGAGCCGAGCACCATGCTGAGCCGGAGCCGGGAGCCGAGGGGAGCGGGGGCCCCGTGACCGTGACCGGCAGCTGGTTCTCACCCGCGTCCTCTTGGTCGAGCCAAGGCAGCTGCCCAACCCACAGAGCCCGGGCACGGCCCCTGACAGGTAAGGTCTGTTGGTTTTTTCCAGTCGGTAGGATTCACCCTTAGTAGGAGAATCCTGTTAACTGTTGATTAAGCCGAGATCACGAAGTGCATGCGTCGCGCCAGGGGCCTGACAATGGGTCCTTTATTCTGGTGTCTCTGCAGGGAGTCTGTGCACCTGCCTCTCCGGGCCCCCTGCTCCCCTTTGCTCCCTGAGCCCAGGTGGGTGGCCCGAGGCACGGGCTCGCTGGGCCTCGTCGGGCTCTGCAGACCACCCTCGTGCCTACTGTATGGGCCTCTCCCTCTGCAGGCCCCTTGGTGTCCCGTCCGGGGGGTGATGATACCTCCGGGTTGTTCGGAGAGGTGCAGAGGAGCCCTGGAAGCTGGCAGCTGCGCCGTCTGGTAACGGTCCAGGACGCCAGGGGGGTTGGTGTTGACTCGGCCTTTGTTTGCCAGCAGCGCTTGTGCCGGTGCGCCCCGCCTTCGTGCTGATATCGGGGTGCCCATAAATAAGGAAGGTCTGGGGCAGGTGTTGGCACCTCCTCCCCTTCTCCTTTGTTCTGGCTGCTGGGGTGTGGGGTTCTTATCATGCTCGCCGTGGGCCTGAGATTAGCGGGGGACCTGAGCCTGCAACAGGTGTCCGCCCGATGCACCTGCAAGAGCCTTTGCCCCCAGGGAGGGCGGTGGGGGCCGTAGAAGCTGGGGCTGCGTGACTAAGGCCCCAGGCGCGGCTTGAACAACGGGCGTGTGTGTTGGCACAGCTCTGGAGGCCAGAACCCACGTCCGTCAGGTGTCAGCGGTTGGTCCTTCGAAAGCTTGTCTCCCATTGGCACGTAGCGAGCCGGCCACCTTCTCCCCGTCCTGGTGTGGTCTTCCTCCCGTGCGTCCGTGTCCTAATCTCTCTTCCTTAGGACACGAGTCCTCTTGGATGAGGGCCCTCCTATGACCTCATTTGACCTTAATCTCCCCTTTGAAGACCCTTTTTCCAAATCCAGAACCTTCTGAGGCTCTGGGGTTAGGGCTTCGTCTTGGGAACACCTGGGATTAGCCCTTACAGATGGGACCCAGGGCCAAGGAATTGGGGTCCACGGCCCTCGGGACAAGGTGCTGGGCTTTTTCCCCAGTTTGCCTCCTCCCGTGACCCTTGACTGTACGATGCAGAACAGGAGGGTCTTAATCCCTTGAAGAACTGGGTCTATGCCCCAGACCTTTCCCAAGTATCACCCTCATGTTAGATGCCAAATGACATTTTACACATCCCGTTCCAGACTCAAAAGGTACATGTTCTCTCTCTACCCCTCGGACTCTTCCTGTGCCCCTTGTCGTGTCATGTCCACCTTGCATGGGACTGGAAGTCTCCACACTGGCTCTTGGACCTTTCTGTCCATGATCTTTGTTTTTTAAGATTCACTTATGTATTTGAGAGAGAGCGAGCGCGCAAGCGAGTCGGGAGGGGCAGAGGCAGAGGGAGACGCAGACGCCCCGCTGAGCAGGGAGCCCGATGCAGGACTGGATCCCGGGACTCCGGGATCACGGCCTGAGCTGAAATCAGGAGTCAGACATGTAACCGACTGAGCCTCCCAGGCGCCTGTGTCCATAATCTTCTATTCATGCAGGGTGGTTGAGTTTTTTTTTTTTTCTAAGATTTTTTTTGTTTTGTTTTTTTAATTCATGAGAGAGAGAGAGAGAGACGGAGACACAGGCAGAGGGAGACGCAGGCTACGTGCAGGGAGCCCGATGCGGGACTCGATCCCAGGACCCGGGGTCACGCCCTGGGCCGAAGGCAGGCGCTCACCACTGAGCCCCCCAGGCGTCCCGGTGGTTGAGTTTTAGGACAAGGGCTAGAGGTTGATTATGGGCTCCTTACGAGGTGCAGTCACAGGGTGCAGATGCTCGTCAGAATCCAGGCGACCCCAATGGAAGGTGTGTGTGTGTCAAGGGAGGCGGGTGGCTTAAAGATCCTCTGCGCCGGAGTCCGTTGGGAGAACGTTGGGTCTGAGCGTTAGGTGGGTGACACCCGGTCGGTCCCCTGCTTCACGCTGTGGCTTTAGCTGCGCCGCTGTTCTCTGCTCCAGAACCCCCGACGCCCCTTCTCTGCTGCTGCACCATTCGGGCTGGGGCAGGATCTGACTGGGACTCGGGGAGCCCCGGTGCCCCGATGTAGGCGAGCTCAGCGCATCTGCAAGACCAGGGTTTCCAGGGAGACCTGCGAACCCGTTAAAATGTCAGGTACAGATGGGCTGTGAGAGCTTCGGGGATCGGAGCGCTTACGTGCACGGAAGCAGGTGTCGTGTGTTGACACCCCGTGGTTCTGAGCAGCGTCCGCTTGGACAAAGTGCACCGCGGGGGAACGCAGCCAATGCGGAGCTCACGTGGAGTCTCGGGGGTCCCGGCCCCGCTGCCTCGGTCGGGGCGTGAACCCGCGGCACCTCGATGGCTCTCGGCTTGTAGTGGACGGTCCCCGGCCCCGTCCTTGGATGTAGGAGCGGGCGGGGAGGGAGGTGGCACAGGGAGTGTGTGCTGCGGGGACCACGAGGCCCGCCGGTGGGGACACGAGCGGCGGATGCACAGATCGCCAGGCGTGTCGCGCTCCGGCTGCCCGGTCTCTGCTGACTCTGCGCACGGACGCGTTTGCTGTTCGCGACGCCCGTCCTCGGGGACAGATACAGCTGGCCTCCCTTTCGCGGATGCGGACGCCCAGGCGTAGGGAACGTGGGTTTCTCCACGTTACTCAGTGATCGCCTGTTCGTGAGTTCGCCTGCCACTGACACAAGTCTGTGACCCCGAGGCAGTGTCACGGCACTTGCTGGTCACTTGGGTCACGCTGTGTCCACTGCCCGACACGCACGCTCCCAGACGAGGACCGGGCGGAGCTGTGCTTCCCTGTTGCAGCTCTGACCCTAAACACGTGTCCTTTTTTGCAGTGTCCCTGGTGCGACACTTTTGTCTTTTCTCTGGTAAGGTTGCTGCTCACACCGGCCCCAAGGCGTAGAGCTGGTGCTCCTGAGCTCAGGGAGGCCGTCACGTGCTCATAGAGACGTTACTCGTGCCAGGTCAGCTTCGCTCCGGCGTGAGCTCGGTGTCCAGGTCGGCGGTGTCTGCTACGTCAGCTGTCTGGACAGAAGCTCACGGGACGTATCGATCGATGCCCGAAGTGTCTGCAGGCTTACAGGAGCCCCCCTGTTCCCGTCCTGGGGCCCAGGTGATGGCGCGGCGTGTGCTACCGCACGGAACGAGAGACAAGACCGGGCTTGCTCCTGGCCACCCCCGAATCCCCGGATAGCCTCTTCTCCCCCAAAGTGTTGGCTCGTTTAAAAAAAAAAAAAGTATGATTGAAGTGCAGTAGAGCTGCCTGTGCCTCAGACGTATAGTGTGACGAGTCTCGATGTGAGTATAGGCCCGTGAAGCCTTCACCGCGGTCGGGGCGACGGCTGTCCTCTTTGCCAGCCTTCCCTCCCATCCTCTCCCCAATCTGTTTTTCGGTCTCTCCAGATGAGTTCGCTTTTTTAAAAAATTTTTTAAAAGATTTTATTTATTCAAGAGAGACACAGAGAGAGAGAGAGGCAGAGACCCAGGCAGAGGAAGAAGCAGGCTCCATGCAGGAGCCCGACGTGGGACTTGATCCTGGGACCCCAGGATCACGCCCTGGGCTGAAGGCAGATGTTCAACCGCGGAGCCCCCCCCCCCCAAGACGTCCCAAGTTTGCATTTTTTCACCGTTGCATAAAGGAACTAACTTCGTTTGGCCTCTTTCTGCCGCCGTGGTAGTTCTGAGATGCATCTGTGGCGGGGCGTGCAGCAGAGGCTTCTCCTCTCCATCGCCAAACGCTGTCCCTGGGTGGCTCCGTCCCGGTCCCCGTCCCGTCGGCTTAGCCCCCGCCTGCAGACGGGCAGTGTTTGCGGGGCCTGTTGTGTCGCCAGGGCGGCCGGAGAGTGGGTTGGCCGCCCGGGGCTGTGCAGGGCAGGGCTGCAGCCGGGGGCCCTGGGAGAGTCGCGCGGGCCATGCGGGGACGGCGGGGGTTCATTCCTGCCGCCTGGTCCGCGGGGCGGCCGCCCACTGGGGGTGCCCCTACCTTACCTACCTTGCCCGTGTCTCTGCGGGCTGAAGGCGGCGCCCGGAGCGCAGGTGCCTTGTCCTCAGGCAGCCGAGATGTGGTTGGCAGTGGCTGCTCCCGGGGCCGCGTGGCTCGTCATCCAGGCTGGCTCCCGCCTGTCCTCCTGTCCATGGGCTGCGTCCGGAGGCTGGGGCTCGTGCGTCTCAGTGACAGAAGGACCTGGTGCTTCTGGCGTCGGCTCGGGGCCTGGCTGGACCGCCGGGACGCCGGGCGGCCGTCGTAGCCGAGCTAGGGGTGAGCGGGGCACCGGGTTTCCCCGCCGTTGGCTCTTGAGCCTCAGGACTGCGTGCTGGCCTCTTCCGGATGCCTCAGCCCCAGCGGGGCGACAGGCTCCCCAGGTTTGCAGCCGGGGATCTTCTTCCAACAGAAGCGTTCAACAGGGTGGCGCTCACACGGAAGCCTGGAAGGAGGACCCTGGAGAGAGGCGAGAGGCAGCGAGGACACCCAGGTCACCCTTGGTCCTCGGTCCTTCCCCCACGCGGAAGCCCGTGGAGCCTCGGAGCAGCTTTGCCCCATGAGCGCACCTGCCACGAGGCGGCCTGTGGCCGTGTCGGGAGTCGTGCAGAGGGCGTCCTGCTGGGGGGCTCAGCCCAGGGTCGCAGAGGCAGCTGCTTCCCCACGCTGGGCTCCTGCATGCTCCTGCCCGGGATCCGCAGGCCGCGGGCTCCGGCCGTCCTCAGCACGTTTCCGTCTGGCCCGTCAGAGGCCGGGCGCCTGGGACGCTGCAAGCGGGGGCGGGGGGGGGCAGCCGGGCTGGCGGGATGCTCCAGAACCTCCCGAGGGAGAGGAGGGTCTGTCCCCCCGGAGTTGCAGTCTCAGTGAAGGAGGATGGAGACACATCACGGGGGTGCTCGCTGCTTGACGGCTCCCGCTCACCGAGGCCAGAGGGCTTGGGGCCGGGATGGGCGGGGGGCACGGAGGACGGTGGCGCTTCAGTCCTGCCACAGCTTCTCCTGACAGGCGACTTGGTGTCTGAGGATCCGGGGGGGCGGACGGCAGGGCGGGGGGTGACCCACAGGGCTGGTCCACCCGGACGCATCGCTTCTGGAGTTACTGCAGCTTTTAGAACCCGGGGGGACAAGTGTTCCCCAAATGACACACTCTGCAAATCGAAAAGCTCCCGGTGGTTACTTACTGGGCCCCTGATAGTGTCGGACGAGCGTGGCCCGCGTGGATACACATCAGTCTCTTTTTTATGCAGAAGAAATTCAAAATCGTGTGTTACAATTACACGTGCATGGAAATCCGAGTCTCATGGGATTATCATGTTTGTGAACTTCCAGAACTTTGGAGTCGGGAGGGTTTTGGCATCATCTAATTGGTAGAGAACCGTTTTGACGTTCTTTCACGGAGGAAGCAAAAATTCCTAAAAAATAGGCGTTTTGAATTTATGCGTCTCCCAAAAATCAGAGTCAGGACTTCCATGACGGTCTGGAAAGAAATGCCATAGTAGCTTTTCTCCCTTTTTTTTTTTGAGGGGTGGGCCTCGCCCTGTCCGTGAGACCGGACCTGTTGTCCCGCGGAGTCTGTGGCCGAGTGGATGTCCCCGTGTTGTTAGAGGACCGGCCTCCCTCCCCTGAAGGCTCTAGTCCCCAAGCCCCCATCCCTGTTGCCTAAAGCCCGAATGTTGAGGGTCTGGAGCACGTAGGTCGTGACCTCACCCCGTGTCAGGCAGGCCAGACCCTTAACTTAGGTGGCCCCGTCTCCCCCCAACCCGGCGGGGGACAGGGGCCCCGTGTCACCCCCATCCAGGGGTTTGGGTTTTTCAGGTGTGGGGAGACAGGGTGGGCCCTGCAGGCTGCTTTTGGTGGCTGCGGTCGCCCCATTCAGCGTCCGAAGAACTGGGTGTCTGCGGTTCCTGGGGCCCGGTCGTGGTTGTCTTGTGACCTAACCAGGTGCCCGCCTCTCTTCTTTGAATCCTGGTCTTCAGAATATGAGAAAAGGCACGGCCTCGGGGCGCCTGGGTGGCTCAGTTGAGCTTCTGACTCTTGATTTGGGCTCAGGGTCGTGAGGTCGGGCCCCATGTGGGGCTGTGCGCTGGGCGTGGAGCCTGCTTGAGATCCCCTCTCCCTTTCCTCTGCTCCTCCCCCCTTGCGTGCCAGGCCACCCCCCGACTCAAAAAGAAAGAAAAAAAGAAGACTTTGATTATCTGCAGAGCTTGTGGCCGCCTCCCCCAGAGGGGTCGGCCTCTTTCCCTCAGTGGTGGGGGATGTAAGTCCTACCCAGGACTGAACGTCGTGATTACTCATCAGGAAAGTCTTAGTTTCAGTTCAAGCTGATGTAGCTAAAGTGAAGGTGTTTGGGTGGTTTTGAGGCGTGGTCAGAGCCTCCTGAGCCAAAACTGTGTCCGGGGCCTGGGTGGCTCAGGTGGTTAAGCATCGGAGCCTTCATCTCAGCTCAGGACTTGACCTCGGGGTTGTGAGTTCAAGTCCCACGTTGGGCTCCACGCTGGATGCGGAGCCTGAAAAGAGAGAGAGATCCAAATTCGATGCTTTTGCGAACCTGCTAGCCTCCCAGCCCTGGTGGCCCTGTGGGGCGTCTGTTTATGATATTTTTTGACATTTGACTTATTTATGACATTTATGTGGATTGAAACTGTCAGAAACATCCGAACCCGGGATGCAGGCCGCGGACGCAGCTCCCAGCGCCGTGAGCGGTGGCGTCGTAGGCGAGGTTCCGGGCCCTTCTCTGACACGCGCCGCAGGACCCGAGCTTCGCCTCTGGGAGCGAGCGGAAGCAGGGCTCGCGCTCCTGACCCGGAGCCCGTGCACATCTGATGCCCAGAGTGCCCAGGAGATGGGTTTACTTTGCCGAATTCACCGGCGATCCTGGGAAAGATCTGGAAGGCAGAGCAGCCTTAATGCTTTCGAGACTTAAACCCGGTGATCATACTCAGTTTTCAAACACAGAATTCCCGCATTTGGCACAAAACCTAATAGCTCCATCTGCCTTCGGCTCAGGGTGTGATCCCAAGGTCCCGGGATCGAGTCCCGCATCGGACTCCTGCAGGGAGCCTGCTCCTCCCTCTGCCTGGGTCTCTGCCTCTCTCTGTGTCTCTCGTGAATAAATAAATAAAATCTTAAAAAAAAAGAAAGTCAACAGCTCCAAAGCATTTTTCGTGAGAAATAAGCGCCCCCCCCACCAAGTGTCCTGGGTGTCACTCGCCAGTGGCGGGTCTGCAGTCGTAACGACCTGCAGGAAGCAGCCTGTGTGCGGGTTAGCCGGGTTAGTAGCACCACGTCACCCCCGTGGGGCTGCCGGGGTCGGGGAGCCCACGCCCCTCCTCCAGAGCCCCGGGGACCAGCGTTCTTGCAGCTTCAGCCCTGGACCTGGGGGCTGACAGGGAAGGGAGGAGGCTGTGGGCCTTTTGCGAGGTCCTCGACGGACTGAGACGACGCGGATCCGGGGCCGCCCATCCTCGGTACGTCTTGCTTCCCTAGAGGTCTCCTGCTGCAGATTCCCAAGCTCTCTTTAGCTGCAGGGTCCCCGTCAGTGACGTGAGCTTCGTCGTACAAATAAGGGCCACGCTTTGAGGTGTTGGTCGGAAGGACTTGCGTCTGTGTCTGTTTTGTAAAGTGTCTAAATCCGAGCACTGTTTTGCAGACCTTGCTTAATTTCTCTGATAAGATCTGAGTCACTTTCCCGACGATTACAGAACCGGATTTGCAGGCGGTCAAGGCAAATCCGAGGGGTTTCAGTGGTATTGACACCACCCATTCGCCGGTGAAGGCAGAAGGAGAAGCAGGACTTGATCCCAGGACCCCAGGATCATGACCTGAGCCCGAGGCAGACGCTCCACCCCTGAGCCACCCAGGGGTCCCTAATCCAGCTTACGATTACAGTGGCTTTCTTCTCCGTGCTGTGCCCCGGTCACGCCAGGTGGGATGCCCTTCCTGCAGGAGCACCCGACCTCCTCTTCTCGGTGAGGTCCTGCGTTTGCTGTGCAGCCCTGACCGGTCACCCATCCATCATCTCCGCGCCTGTGTCCTCCTGTGTGAGGCACGACTGTCTCCTCACGGGTTTCGGAGCTGTCTGGGGCTCTGCGCAAACGGGCCTTTGCTCTCGTCATCTGCTTGTGTTCACCCACCACGGAGGGGTGTCCCACCCGTCACTTCTGGGAAGGCAGGCATGGAAGGGTGGCGTGTGGCGTCCTCACAGAGCCCCTCAGTCTCCGTGACCCGAGGGCCGCTGTGGTTTCCCCGGGCGGTGGGTTTGCGATGGAGGCTGGGAGGCCCCACCGGGTTAGCAGCCCCGTCCTGCACTTAGCACATGACCCCACACCTGCGCATCCACCGCGGCAGGAGCGGAGACGCGACGCCCAGACCCCGGGGCTCACGCAGCTGGAAACTGAAGATCCGTGTCCAGCATCGGTCCCCTCCTTGCGGGGACCGAACCCCGTTCCCGGGGACCGTGCATCTGAGCTCAGGACTCGGGCTCTGGGTTGGCGCAGAGCGGAGCCTGGGGACTGACCTCACGCTTGGTCTGCGGGGCGAGCAGAGGCAGGCTGCTTCTGCTCGGGCTCCGGGCCTGTCTGGTGGGGACAGTTACCGTGTCTCCACGTGGATCATTTGCGGATTCGATGCTCCTCGCAAAGCACCTAAGTGAGGAGTGTGGCCTTCAGCGAGGGTCGTCTGGAGATGTCGCTGGTGTTGGCAGGAGGCTGACCAGAGCACTTAGGCATGAGGCACTGTGGATACTTGAGTAGAATATTCCAAACAGGTCTGTTACCGAAGACTGGGAGTATAAAGTCAAAGGTCATTCTCCTGCAGAGGGTCAAGTCCAGACCCTGTCCCTAAAACCCTGAAGTTTGAAGTTATTCTCCGCTGCAGGCAGTTGGCATAGCTCCTTGGCCTGCCTCCCTCCTCCCCCTTCCACCCATCCGCGTTCTAGGACAGATTCTTGCTATTTGTGTCGGAAATTTGTAGATTTGTAAACGGCAGAGAACGTACCAGGTGCAGCCTCCCGCTGGGAAGCTGGCCCTTAGGATCCAGCTGTGGCATTTTGAGGAACCGGTTATATTGCTTACTTCACACAGTTGTGGGAGGTTCCCTCCTCCGGCTTCCAGAAAGTGAGATGCGACTCCTCGAAACTTCATTGCAATTTTCTCCCCAATTTCCCCCCCTTGCGAACATCATAAAAAAGGATTAATCATGTAAAGAAAAGAGATGAGGGCAGTGGTTCTCAGCTTGAAGGACACCGGGGAGCTTAAAACAATGCTCGTGTGCCCAAGATTTTATTTTTGCTGGTTTGGGGTGCAGCACAGGCTCCTGAAGTGCCCCGGCCGGTTGGCGCTAGGTCTCGGACGCAGGGTGCCTGGGGGCCACCCCCACTTTCTGATTTAGGGGGTCAGCATCCGGGCTGGCGCATCCATATGTGTGCAGGTTCCCAGGTGACGCCTGTGCTGTCCATCCAGGGACCCTAAGTTGAAAAGCAGAGGACTTCAGGGTTCTGGTTAAGAGGGCAGCCCCGGTGGCTCAGCGGGTTAGCGCTGCCTACAGCCCAGGGCTTGACCCTGGAGACCCAGGATCGAGTCCCACGTTGGGCTCCCTGCATGGAGTCTGCTTCTCCCTCTGCCTGTGTCTCTGCCTCTCTCTCCTCTCTGTGTATTCTCATGAATAAATAAATAAAATCTTAAAAAAAAAAAAAAAGAGTGTAGACTTCTGGACTGAGCTCCATCACATCCTCCATCACATCCCCGTCACCTCTGTCACCTTCCCATCTCTGGCCTCAGGACCTTGCCCACTGCACTTGATTTTACTCTTGTCAATGGCAGGAATGATACTAGTGTGAGGGGTGTGTGTGTGTGCATTTGCAAATGCACACACGCACATCCCTACCTAGCCCGTGGCCCGGTCTACGTGAGCACTTGGGAATCATCTTCTTTTTTTTCTTTTTTTGTCTTGACAAGTTGAAATAATCGGATGCAAGAACATCCAAGTTCATGACTTGCTTTCTGTAGGGGTGAAAGTGGAAAGTGGAGTGTGGGTTGCAGCCTGTTTTCTCCCCAGTATTTTCTATCATAAGGATTTTTTTTTAAAGATTATTTTGAAAAAAAAAATAAGATTATTTTGATTTTGGCATATATTTGTGATAAAAGTTCTGCTTCCATTGAAGTCTCTAAATTCATTTTTTTTAACCATCTACAAAATTATCTTATGATTAACAAACACTGTATTCCTTTGCTTTTATTTTGTATATGGAGTTCTTGTTTTTTGTTTTATTTATTTATTTATTTTATTATTTATTTATTTTATTATTTATTTATTTATTTGGAGTTCTTGTTTTTAATGTAAGTCGCTTCTCAAAGCATAACGTCCGTTCATTTAGCGTGAGATCCCTGCCTGCAGATGTTTTGTTGTGTGGAGGGTAAAGGCCGGACCCTGGGCGTTAACCACACGTGGTCCGTGTGCTCTGCTTTTGGCACGAGCATCTTGCCTGGGCCTTCGCTTCACAGCCCTGTCCCCGTGCTTGTCACCGCGCTTGACTTTTGTCCTATTCTTGTGTCTGTGCCCGCTCTGTCTCTGTCCCTCCCTTCTTGGCTCTCTTTCTAAAGCATTTCTATTCTGATGTGCTTTGAGTATTATTTTTTTAGTATTAAAATGTTTTGAATATTAGTTTGTAAAGAAGGGAATCAGATAGTTGACATTTATCGCTACACGTCCTCCATCTTCAGAATAAATTGCCTCTGTCTTGAATGCTGTTTTCATCGCCCGGTTTCTCTTTTCTCTTTGATGTTTGACGTAGTATTCGTTTCTTTTTAGGCCTTTCTTATGATTTAGAATGCAAATAGTCTGTTTTCAGCTCCACGAGTGATTGTCTTAATATGTCCACAAGCGTCGGTCAGATGCGTCGTTCCTGGTAAAACAAGGGGTCCCTGGCTTTTATGGAAGGTATAGCTTCCTTTTTAAAAAATCCCGCGGTGATTGATTTTTAAGACTTGCAGCTTTTGCTTGATTTTATTTTTAAATTCAGTGTTACTACGTAGCCTGTCCACCGGGCCGTTACGCTAGTTCGCCCCGCGAGCGTGCAGAGCCTTCTGGAGTCCCCACTGTGTGCTGTCCTGGCCGGACAACAAGGCGTTTGCTAACAAGTGCAATAGGATTGATGTCAGGTGCTGGCTGTGAGCTGGTGCACTTCCTCCGCCGGGTGTCAGAGGCTGGCCGTCATCCGAGTGTCCGGAGAGGGGGGCAGTGAGGAGGGAGCAGGAAGCAGACGTGCTGGACAGTACGTGGCTCCCTGAGGAGACATACTGGGTTTTCCCGCAGTATTAAATGCACATGTTGGATCTGTGGCCGAGTAAGAAGGGACAGAGTCCACCTTGCATGATGGGTGACCTCAGGGGTCCTGGAGATGGCTGCTCGCGTTAAGCGGAGGAGTCGTGTTTTTCTAAGAGTAGAGGTCAGAGGAGGTGACGCGCACGGGAGCTCAGGTGTTTGCCAGGGAATGTCTAAGCGGGCTGCTGCCCTACGCCAGGACAGGGGTGCGGGTGGGGAGAGGCAGGGGCGGAGGGGGCAGGGCGTGGGCGCAGTCTCCATCCTGGCGGGCGGGCATGCAGAGGAAGCCAGTGCGCTTAGGGGCTGTAAGTCCAAACCGGAGCCCGGCCCTGTTTTCGCATCGTGGGTGGCCTCCCATCATCGTCGTGCCGGACATCAAGTTAGCAGGTCACGCATAGCGTGTTTAGTAAGGAAAACAGCACAGAAGAGGAAGCATCGGAGCGGATCGCGTGAACGCTGGGCACGCGGCCAGGCGTGATGTGCTGGGTGTGTCCTGAGATGCAGGGGTCCTTCAGCGCGCCTGTCGGCGTCGTGGTCGAGGTTTCCAGCATGCAGAGGCATCCCGATGGGAGGGCAGCTGAAGCCTGCCACAGACGCGCTTTGCAGTTGGTTGTGTCGTGAAGAGAGGCCTGTGCGTGCTGGTCTTCGGAGCCTCAGGAAAAGCATTATTTGCTGCAGTGTTTTAAAATTTTAAGAGTCGTATCGTTTTAATTGGGTAGAAGTTGCCCTTAAAACGGAAAAACAAACACTCAACAAAAAAGAACACAACGTTGTTGAAGTTCAGCTGCTGGACCAGAAGTGTAAATATTGACGTCGTTGAGAAATCCGTTGGCTCTTGAATCATCAGCAAACTTTTGGCTTTGGTCGGACTGGTTTTCTGAACTATAGTCTAATAAGGAAGGTGGTTCGCACTTCATGGTGAAGATTATTTAAATTATTATTACAAGTTCAGAATTTATTAGAAGGAACAGACTCGGGGGTCCCTGGGTGGCTCAGCCCATTGAGCGACAGACTCAGTTTCGGCTCAAGTCACGATCTCGGGGTCATGGGATCCAGCCCTGCACTGGGCTCCGCGCTCACTGGGCACTCTGCTTCACTCTCTCTCTCCACCTCTATCCTTACTTACCCCCGTCCCTCACTTTCTAAAAATAAATAAATAAAAGCTTTTTTTTTTTTTTTTTAAATAAAAGAGGACAGGGCAGCCCGGGTGGCTTAGTGGTTTAGCACCCCCAGGGTGTGATCCTGGGGACCCGGGATCGAGTCCCACATCGGGCTCCCTACATGGAGCTGCTTCTCCCTCTGCCTGTGTCTGTGCCCCTCTCTCTGCATCTCTCATGAATAAATAAATAAAATCTTTAAAAAAAATTAAAAAAAAATAAAAAAGGAGGACAGACTCCAATATATTCCTTATAATGGCATCTGGCAATGGAGAAAATTCATAATCAAAAAGACACCTGAACGCAGCACAGGGAGATGGTCCTGTCAGGAACCCTTTTAATTGAAGGAAGGAAAAGGACAGCGGTTATTGGTACAATTTCTTAGTCATTCTGCAGCTGTTAATGAGAACACCCTTTTACTGTGGTGGGTATAAACATCTCGCTGCCTGTGGGCTTGTCTTCAGTGTATGGAGCACATCATTTCGATAAATCAGCTGATGATTTAAATACGGAACTTTTTGGAAAGTGGCACGGGATGTCCTCAAACTTGTCCTCCTGTAGGACACTTAGAAGTGAGGTTCTTTTTTGTTCAGGATCAGGATGGAGGTTGAGTCTCCACGAGAGCAGATAATGACAAGGGCTCTTACTCTGTCAGATATGGACAGGAAGGTGGGTTTTACCGGGGGCTTGCGGCAGGGGCTCCGTTCCATCAGCTGGACGTTTGGGTTCTGCAGAGTCACACAACTGAGAGAGAGCATTGCTGATCAAGAGAAACCAAGATGGACAAGCCATCAGCAGGTTTCAAGGGGCAGAGTAAGTGATCAGGAAACATGGTGGTGGTTAAAAAAAATTTTTTTTGTGCAAAAGTGAATTTGCGATCGTTGCTTTACCCATCTTCAAGTTTGAGCATCCTAAGAAATTCTGCTGAATCTCATGGCTGTATTAAAAAACAATTTGGTGGGGGTGGGGTGGTGGTGCCTGGGTGCCCTGTCAAGTTGAGCATCTGACTGTTGATTTGGGCCCAGGTCACGATCAGGGTCGTGGGATCAAGCCCTGCGTTGGGTTCCATGCTCAGTGCAGAGTCTGCATGGGATCCTCCCTCTCCCATTGCCCCTCTTCCCGCATGAGCACTCTCTCTCTCTCTCTCTAAATGGATAAATAAAATCTTTAAAAATATTTAGCGAAAGTTGTTGAGTCTGTTAAAGGAAGCTCACTGAATAGCCATCCTTCTGATATTTAAGAAATGGGGAAAAATACATGAAACCTAAAATTTACTGTTTTAGCCTTTTGTAAGTGTGCAATTCAGTAGACGTCAGTACATTCACAAGGTTGTGTGACCATCAAGGCTGTCTTATTTCCAGAACTTTTTCCTCATCCCAAGCAGAAACTCTGTACCCACGTAGCCCCTGCTATCTTCTGCCTTTTGTTTCTATACTGGGTGCCTCGTGTAAGTGAGATCCTACAGTATTTGTGCCTTGACGACTGGCTTCGCTTGGCATAAAGTCTTCGGGGTTCATCCGTGTTGCAGCGTGGATCAAAATGATGTTCCTTTTTCAGGCTGCATCATAGTCCACAGCATGGAGGTCTGTACTCTGCTTACCCGTTCATTTGTTGATGGACACTTGGGTTATTTATAGTCTGGTTATTGTACGTGTGCCACTGTGGACATGGGTGTATGTGAGTCCTTGCTTCCACCTCTTTTTTAGGGTATATGCCTAGAAATACCATTTCTGGAACTTAGGTTAATTCTCTATTTGATTTTTTGAAGAGTTATTACCATTTGCCACAGACACTGCACCATTTTACATTCTCACCAGCCATATAGAAGGGTTTCAGTTTCTCCCCATCTGCACCAACACTTGATTTTGTGTGGCATCCTATGGTGGTTCGGTGTGCGTGTAATGACTAGTGATGTGGGGCATCTTTTCTTGTGTTTATTGGTCATTTTCATGTCTTCCTTGGAGAAGTGTCTAGTCAAGTCCTTTGGCCATTTTTGAAGTTGGTGGCCTGTTTTCTTATTGTTGAGTTGTAGGTGTTCTTTATGTACTCTGGATATTAATCCCTTATCAAATAAATGATTCATAACTCTTTTGTCCTCCTCTGTGGGTTTTTTTTCACTCCCTCGATTGTGTCCTTTGCACAAATGTTTTTAATTTTGATGAAGTCCAGTTTGTCTTTCGTCGTTCCCGTGCCTTTGGTATCCTATCCTGGAAGTCATTTTCAGGTCCAGCATCATGAAAACTTTCCCCTGGGTTTTCCTCTAAGAGTTTTATACTTTTAATTCTTATATTTAGGTCTTTGATTCATTTGAATTCGTGTTTATTGATAGTATCAAAAGTTCAACCTCATTGTTTTGCATGTGGCTGTCCAATATTCCCAAAACCACGTATTGAAAAGACTGTCCTTTCCCCCATTGAATGGTCCTGGCACCTTTGTTGAAAATCAGCCCATCATTATATATGAGGTTTATGTCTGTGCTCTGTGTCCTAGTCCACTAGTCTGTATGGCTGTCCTTAAGTTTTATAGTAGTTTTGCAGTTGGGCAATGTGAGTCCTCCAATTTTGTTCTTTTTCAAGATTTTTTCTTTTTAAGCTATTTGGAGTCCTGTGAGAATCTATGTAAATTTTAGAGAGCTTTTATTGACTAGTGGGAGTTTATGAGGGATTGCATTGAATCTGTAGATTGCTTTGGGTATTATCATCATCTGAACAGTATTAAATATTCCAAGCCATGAACACAGGGTACTTTTCTTACTTATATCTTCTTTATATTCTTACAGCACCATCTGTATTAGCGCGCAAGTCTTTTGTCTCCAATTTATTCCTAATTGTGATTCTTGAACAGAGTCTTCTTAATCTTGTCAGATTTTTTTTTTCGTTTTCAGATTTTTTGTTGTTAGAGTGTAGAAGCACAACTGATTTTAGGTTACCGATCTTAACATCCTGCAACTTTAATGCATTTATTTGTTAGTTTTAGATTGTGTGCATGTCTTTGGAGTCGCTAGGATCTTCTGTGGGTAAGATCATGTCATCTGTGGACAGAGATCGTATTAGTTGCTTTCCAATTTGGGTGCCTTTTAATTTCTTTTTCTTGTTCTATTGCTTTAGCTAGAACTTCCAATGCACTGTGGAGTAGAAGAGGCAAAAGCTGGCATCCGTGCCTTGTTTCTGGTCTTAGGGAAAAGCTTTGTATCTTTCACCATTAAATACAATGTTAGCTTTGGGTTTGATACTTTATTTTTTTAATTTATTTTTTAAGATATTATTTATTTATTCATGAGAGGCACAGAGGGAGAGGCAGAGACAGAGGCAGAGGGAGAAGCAGGCTCCATACAGGAAGCCTGACACAGGACTCGATCCCAGGACCCCAGGATCACGCCCTGGGCCAAAGTCAGGCGCTCAACCACTGAGCTACTCAGGCATCCCATGGGTTTGATACATTTTACTGGAGGCCAGAGTTATTCTGATTTTTTTTTTTTTTTTTTTTTTTTACTGTATCTAACTATAGTTTTCTTGTCCCAGCGGGACCTACTCAACAGGGCTTATGGGATGTGTATTTTCCTGGCTGAGAAACAATCTCACTTGGAAAATACTTTCAAAGGTCATATTTAGGTAATAAAGTTGGCATGTTTATGTGATACTTTTGGCACTCCAGCACCCATTAAATTTGAAGCTTTGGGGGAAAGCAACATGTTTCCACATGTTGAACACATCCAAGGGTTCCGGAGACATGCAAGGCAGGGCAAGCAGCGCCCACAGAGTGAGCCGGGAGGAGTGTGGGAATAGTAGCAGGAGGCACAGGCAGCAGGGCAGCCTTTAGTAGAGGTGCAAAGAGGGTCCTTACGTGGCCAGGAGGGCCTGTTCTCTGCAGCAGGAAGGGGGAGCCAGGAGGATGTTAACACAAGCCCAAGGGGATGTGGGTGACGGAGAGAAAACCAGCGTCCCAGGAAAGTGAGGCTGCAGGCTGACGAGGGGAAGCTGTGTTTGTAGAAGGGCTGGGTGCTGGGAGGTTGTCCACGCAGCGTCCTCAGACCCACGCGGGCACGGAGGGTCCTACAGCAGGCATCACGGTGGGGTCCTGGGAGCCGGTCACGGCTGGTTGGGGTGTATATGTCAGGGTCCTTCAGAGAAACCCAACGCGTATGTGTATGTATAGAGATTTATTTTAAGGAATTGGCTCATGCGACTGTAGGGGCTGACAAGTCTGAAGTCCGTGGTGCAGGCGGGCAGTCCACAGACTCAGGCCGGAGTCTGCTACAGCCTTGAGGCCTGGTCCCTTCTCCGGGAAACCTCAGTCTTTGCTCTTAGGCCTTCAACAGATTGTACGACGAGGCCCATGCCTGTTACGGAGGGTGATCACCTCTACTCAAGTCCCGTGACTGCAGATCGCTTCTTAATCACTTACCTACTTCTACAGAGTACTTTTATTTATTTATCTATTCGTGATTTATTTATTTATTTTAGGGAGAGAGAGTGAGCACGGGAGTGGGTGCATAGTGGGGGTGGGGAGAGGGAGAGGCTGTTACGCAGACTCCGTGTTCAACACAGAGCGGGACTCGGGGCTCGATCCCACCACCCTGGGATCAGGACCTGAGCCGAAACCAAGAGTCTGGTGCTTAACCGACCTTGGCGCCCCACAGAGCACTGCTAGGACCACCTCTAGGTGGACTGGTAGTAAGTGTTACAGACTGAGGCCGCGTCTGTCCCTTTTAGCTGAAATGACGGGTTAGTAGTGTCTCAGTATCTTGGGTTGGAATTAGTTTTCTAGCGCCACCATGACAGAATCGTACCGACTGCTTGGCGCAGAGACATTGATTTTCTCATGGCTCCGGAGGCCAAAGTCCGCGCTCGAGGCGTGGGCAGGGCTGGCTCCTCCCGAGGCCTCTCTCCTCCCCGTGTCTCCCCATGGCCGTCTGTCTGCGTGTCTGTGTCCGGATCTCTCCTTACACCAGATCAGGGCCCACGCTCACGTCTCATTTGAACCTAATCCCCTCTTTAAAGTCCCCCCACCTCCAAATTCAGCCACAGTGAGCATTCTGAGTATTAGGGCTTCAACCTCGGAATTTGGGGGAACCCATTTCACCCCACAAACGGGCCTTACATTGATTGCTTTGCCGTTTTGATCGATGGAATGAATATCCTCACTCTGTCTCCCGTCGGATTATAAGTCTCCCCTGGGAAGCTCCTGTGAGTCGTGGTTTCGGGATTCTAGAAACCTCAGACTGTCCGGGTGGAGAGCCTCTGCCGCAGGAGAGAGGGAGCGAGGCGTCGGGCTCAGGTAGGGCAGGTGGGGTTCCCCCCGCGGCTGGGTGCTCTCCGCAGCCCGAGTTCTGTGCCGACCTGGAGGCTGCCGTTCCGCTGCCGTGTTGGCCCGGTCTCTTGGGGGCTGTTGTCGGGATTTCTGGGATTGGGCTCCCAGGGACTGAGTTTTTGCCAACTTCATTCCGGCCTCACTGCTCCCAGCCTCCGGTGTATCGTGTCCTGTAGTGTTTCTTCCGTTCTCCTTCTTAATTTCATTGAGAGAAGCGAACCCCTTGCTGAATTCTGTTTTTTCCCGTAGTAAAGGGCCGTTGGGGAGCTGAGCCCTTAGCCCCAAGCAGAGGAGCAGGATGTCCTTGCTCCCTCGTTGTAGGGGTCCTGGGTACCGATCGCTGCGTCGATCCTCGGGAAGGAGGCCTCGGAGGAGAGCCTGTGTCCCAGAGCACCGGGGGCCTCCGCCGGGCCGGGGTAGGGGGGGAGGTGGTCCTACTGGCAGCGGCCCCGGACATGGTGGGGTGGCCGTCCTGGACTTGTGTCGTTTTCTTCCCACTCTAATGGGGCAACACTGGTGACCACCAGGGCCCCCTGTTGTGAAACCTGCGTTGCTTGGATTCAGATGCCGAGAGCGAAGCGGGGGCCTGCCCACACTTGGCGTGGGCGCTGGGGCACAGTGGACACACAGCTCACATGGGGGGAGCGAGACCAGGAAGGGGCATTTATGGTTCTGGGTAGCTGGTGGAGGGATGGCTGTAAGCCCAGCGTGGGGCCCGGGAGCCCAGAGGGGCCACTGACTGGGCCATCTTGGAGCAGGGGTGATGGGCGAGAGGCAGCCTGAGGGGGCTTCCTGGAGGAGGTGATCCCTGAGCCCAGTCCTACAGGGTGTAGTAAGTCGGCTGGTGGTGGAGCTAGAAAGACAGCGGCAAGTCCAGAAGCTCAGGAAGGCCTCTCGTGGCCAGAAATGATGACTCATTCAGGGTGGCTGGGCCAGAGAGGAGCCGAGGGTCCAGGGCGTGCGCCTCTGGGATTGAGGACGCCGGGACTGTTAGTTGCTGCCATTCCTGAGATGTTTGCGCGTCTGACGGTTTGCAGAGAAGACGCGGCCGCTGTCCCTGGGTCCACATCCTGCTCTCTGCTTGCTCTGAGAGTAGAAGGAAGCCTGGGTCTCGGAGGAGCGCCCTTCATGGACGTTGGGCAGAGCTCTCTATGTGTGTTCAGAGGCAGCGGGGACCCAGCCCGGGTCCAGGCTGACCTGCTGGTCGCCCGTCGCCCCAGCCCATCCTCTGCAGCAGAAGGGAGGGGGCCTTTGTCACACGCCGCTGGGACGCTCATTGCCTGCTCTGGGCGGGTCGGGCGTGCGGGTGGCCCCCCAGGAGATCGCAGGAGGGAAGACGGGGCCTCGCTCCCGCCTGCTAGGAGCTCGCTGCAGGAACTGCTGGGCTTTCTGATGAAGTCGCTGTTATCAGCGGCTCCCGTGCACGTCAGGAGAGCCTTCGCGGGTTCAGAAGTCGGTTTCTGGGGCTGTTGCTCTCAGAGGTGGTCGCCACGGGGCCTTCGGGGAGCAGCCGATGGGGGCGGTTGGATGCCCGTGACGGTGCTGGACCTTGACTGTGGCCCGGGGACCCAGCGCCTCCTCGGGGCCTAGTTGCAATAGGGCTGAAACCATGTTCGCCCAAGGAAGGTAAGGTCTTCGGGGTGTTAACGTTGTAACGAGGGCAGGAGTGCAGGTCCCTGGGAGCCCCTGAGGGGACGAGCGAGCGGTCAGAGCCGTGGGCCAGCGTCCCCCTGGCCTCTGTGATGGCCCCACAGGCCCGGGACCATGCAGACGCCTCCCCCAGGGCTCTGGAGCCCGCGCTCGTGTCAGAGGGAAGGCTGGGCCCCGTGAGCAGACGTCCTGACCGGGTGCCCCAAGGCCTGAGCCGTGTCCAGGGGCTGCCCGCTGGGACGGGTCGCTCGCAGTCAAGTGGTGAGCAGTGAACTCGTCCTCTGGTCTGGCTCTGATGGTCTGTCTTTGTTGCAGGTGCTGCGGAGCAGTAAATGTAGCTCGAAGAAGGAACCCATGGCTTTGGCTGGCTGCCCAGATTCCTTCTTGCACCACCCGTACTACCAGGTAGGCGTGAGCGTGGACGGCTGCCGCCAGCACGTGGTGGTGGCCGAGGGCCCGGGCGCAGGCGTAGCTCGTGACCAGCGGGTCACCATGGGAGCGTGTGCGCCAGGGCAGTTGGCACGGCCCGCAGGGTCCCCACGTGTCTCCCACGGTTTGCTTTGCTTGGGAGGCCTCATTGCATGTCCTCTCTGTCCGTGGCATCCTTGAGACGGTTGTTGTCATCGTCACTGTGCGATGTTGCCTCAGAGGCGCGGGAGGTGGCGTCGGGAAGGAGCAGGCTCTGGGCTGTCGCCTGCTGGGCCCCAAAGCTGCAGGTGGCGCATTGCAGCGGCAGCTTGGAGAGTGTCCGTGCAGACACAGCACCCGGGGAGAGGAGTGGGGACAGGGAGGTCTCTTGGCTTAGGCGTGGCTTGCCTTTCAGACACGCAGTCCTCCCTCAGAGCATGGGGGGGGGGGGTTGTGGAGGACGAGCTCAGACCCGCGCTCCTCCAGGGTCTCGAGCTCCTCTCCGTGGGCCGCTGGGTGGGTTTCCCTGGGACGCTTCTCATCTTCTCAACCACGTTTGTGTTTGAACTTTTACTTTTCAGTGTGGAGGGGTGTCCCTGAAGGAATGCACAGCCAGGCCTGGTCCGTCTTTTTTTTTTTTAAGATTTTATTTTTTAGAGGGAGAGAATGAGAGAGAGAGAGAGAAAGCAGGCGCGTGAGCAGAGGGCAGAGGGAGAAGCAGACGTCCCCCTGAGCAGGGACGCACACACCCTGTCCCCGGGACTCGATCCCAGGACCTGAGCGGAAGGCAGACGCTTCACCGACCGAGCCCCCCGGGGGCCCCAGGCTTGTCCATCTTTATCAACCCCCCCAGCTCTCCCAGTACTTCACGGTCGCTCTCTCGGCCTCTCTCTCCAGCAGAGCTCCCAGGTTCGAGGTCCTTCCGCGTGCCCTCCCCTTGCTCTGACGTTTGCAGTCGTCTGCACTGGTTTTCCCTGCCCTGAACCTGTCAAGTCCGCCCTCGGTGATAGTGATGAGCCTTTGCTCGCGCATCACGGTGCTGAGATTCCTTTTTAGTGGTTTTGGGCACGGAGGGGATGTGAGCCTTCAGAGAGGCTGAAAGCTAGGGATGCCATTCGGTGCCACCACTGAGTTCGAGAGAGGCCGCCGTCGGTCACAAGCCCTAGAAGAGGGCCACTGCCCTCGCGGAGCTGCCACGGGTGCTGGCGGCAGCGTCGCTCAGCGGGCGAGCTCCGCGTCAGGCCCCCTGCCTTCTGGTGCTGGCGTCCCGGTTCGGAAAGGGGCCTGGCCCTGTTGAGCCAAGCTCTGGGCTGCATCCGCGGGGCGTGGGTCCCGCTCCCCAGTGGCCACTTAGCTGCGGCCGGTTGTCTGGGTCCAGCCTGTGTGCAGCTCCTGACCTGCTGCCTTGCACTTCACACTGTCACTCACAGAGGGAGGGGACCAGGGCGCCACGAGGGAAGCCACAGCTGGGGGGGAAGGGCGGTCAGCCTGGAAGTCAGTGAGCACCGTCCTGTCCCGCGGGCTGCAGAGTGGAGAGGCCTGATGGAGGGCAGGCTTGATGGCACACGCACAGGCCCTTTTGCCACCGCCCGCCCCTCCCCACCCCTGCCCCGTCTTCAGTTTCCTGCCGGGCGGACGACAGGGAACAGACACGGAGGGACGATCGCCTCCCCGCACAGACGGGCTGGCCGTGTGTCTGCTGACTCAGTGGCCCGAGGCCGCGCTGCAGGAGCCAGGGAGCGGTGGGCACGGTGGGCGAGTGCCGGGTGGGCAGCCCAGCCCCACACCGTCCCCCCTGGGGGAAATGCTCGGTCACGCCGTTCGGTGGCCTTTGATGGCACAGTCTTCCTCCTGTAAAAACCCAGCAGCTAGACTTGGCAGCTCGCATCCGCCGTTCCTGGAAAATCAGATGACAGTTCCAGAATTTCTCAGAAAATGGGATGATTTACAGCGAGTCCCAGTCTTGAGCAATCTGCAATTACAGCAATTAGAGAAATCTCCCAAGTCTTTATAGAGAAGAATTTCTTCAGATCTTCAGGGTACGAATGGTTTTCTGATCCTAGCCGCTCCCCCCGGAGCTGGGGCTTGGGTGCCTTACGGGGCTCGGTCACCGAGTTGCTGAGATGTAGAGTTTTTTTATGGACGCAGAAGCACCCAAATTAGCATGTGCATTAAATTACTGTGCTTTCCGCTGTAGGGAAGGAGCCAGCACGTGGGCGGGACGGCCCCGGGGCTGGTGGAACAGGGGACAGACAGCCGCACTTCTAAGACACAGGTTTTTCCTTTAAAATAGGATGCCCTAGTCCTGCGGCCTTGACGGGGGCGGGGGGCAGTCACGTAACACCCCCGAGGCTCAGTTTCCCTGATGGTAAAAAAGGGTGAATGGCGTCCAGGTTACGGGGAGATTGGAGCACCCGCACGGAAGCCACCCAGCCCGGGCCTGGCCGCGTCTCGGACACCCAGCCCAGGATAGTTCCCTCTCATCCTTCGGTGCTCGACTGTGCCGGATGAGGCATCGGGGCCAGGGGGACAGCCTTGCACAAGGCAACCTGATTCCCGGGCTCCTGAGTCCCGGTGGGGGAGGCGGGGGAGGCGGACGTGGGAGAGCTGGCAAATAAGATGATGAGGCCGGAGGGAGGGAGAGGAGGTCAGGGCGGCCTCCCTGGAGGAAGTGCCCGGGGCAGGACTGGGCAGGGCGCTCTCCATGGAGGATGGAAGAGGAGGAGAAGCCTGGTCTGGGGGTCAGGGCCGGAGGTGAGACTTTGCTCAAGCAGGAAATGGGGGCGGTTAGAAATAGAGACCACTGTCTGCCCGTCGTCTGCAATTTTATTTTTATTTATTTTTTAAAGATTGTATTCATTTATTCATGAGAGACACACAGAAAGAGGCAGAGAGACAGGCAGAGGGAGAAGCAGAGGGAGAAGCAGGCTCCACGCAAGGAGCCCGACGCGGGACTCGATCCTGTGACCCCGGGGTCACGCCCTGGGCTGAAGGCGGCACTAACTGCTGGGCCACCCGGGCATCCCTCGGCTGCAATTATAAAACCTCAAAAGCTCAAGACTTGAGAAGTATTCTCGTTTCTCACGTTGCAGCAGGCCCCGCTCCACGTGTTCAGGGCACAGTCGCTCCGTTATCAGGCCACCCTGCATCCTGCATGCGCTCGCTCAAACCCAAAAAGTCCTTCATTCCCACTGCACGCAGCCTCCAGGGCTCCGAGGAAGGGACTACGCCCCCGTTATGAGGCCCATTTTATCTACTTACTATAAACGAAAGCCGCATTTATTACCCTTAAGAAAAATGCACAAAGCAGGAAGCGTGTTGGCTTCAGGTTAAAACGCGGGAGCGGAGCCTGGACTGATGCTTCGGCGGCCGGACGCTCGGATGTGAACGTGCCCCAGCTGGTCAGGTCTGCTGTCGAATTTCCAAGTATTCACGCGAGCATCGAACTTTACCTTTATAATTTTTGTTCTTGAGTTCTGAGTCCAAAGCACGGATGCTCGTGCTGGACGTCAGACGTCTGAGGAGCGGCCCGCGTGATCCCGGCCGCCCGACGCCTGCTTACCTGCCGCCGGGCGGCCGTCTGAGAGCGGTTTCCGCCTTCTGTCCAGCGCCCCTGCTGTCGCTCGGCTGCATTTCAGACCCGATTTCCCGGAGCCTGGAACCTTCCCTCCCAGCTCCGGCGCTGGCCGGTCCCCTGCCTGCTTTTGTAAATGAAGTTTTCTGGGAGCACGGCATGGCCGGGATCACAGCCAGGATCATAGCCGGGAGCACGGCCCGGAGCACAGCCGGGAGCACGGCCAGGAGTGTAGTTGGGAGCACAGCCGGGATCATAGTCGGGAGCACGGCCGGGAGCACAGCTGGGATCATAGTCGGGAGCATGGCCCGGAGCACAGCTGGTATCACAGCCAGGAGCACAGCCGGGAGCACGACCCGGAGCACCGCCAGGAGCACAGCCGCCGCTCTGCTTACACCTGCGCTGGCTGCTTTGGACTCCGCGGCCGCCCTCTGCCCTTTGCAGTTGGGCGCGCTGCTCCAGCGAGCGCTGCGGGCGGCGGGGCGAGGCCAGAGCGGGCCTCCTTGCGTCCCCGGCTCGTCCGACCTGCGGCTCAGGGCAGCAGGGTCGTGGCCCAGAGCCCGAGGCTTGGCCTTCGCTGGCTGAGATGTTCACGGCGTCCGCAGATGTGTGGGCGCAGCCGGATTCCTGCATCTCCGGCAGCATCTGCAGGACCTGGGTGGGGACAACACCCCTCCCCCCAGAGGCTTCATGTGGGATCGATCCCTAGAAATGACTTCCGTTCCCAGAGCCCGTCACCGCCGTCTGTGTTTTTAGCCAGAGAGGGATCCTGTGGCTTCTTCGCTTTTAGTCTTGCGCAGCCGTGTCTTGGCAGCAGGACATGTCCGCCAGGCTCCCTTTCCCTCCAGAGGTTTGTGGCTGGAGACTCCTGCTCCTCGTGGCTCTGCCCCTCGAGGGGAAGGACGCACAGGTCCTCCGTCCCGGCCCTCCCGTGCCGAGAGCACCCTGGCCGCTAGGACGTCTACCTGGAAGCGCCGTTGCAGAGCGTGCCCAGGGTGCATTCTGAGCCTCCTAACAACGGGGAGACCTTGACGGGGGGCTTCGTGAGGCAGAGGAGCCGATTTGGACTCCCCGCAGCGTACCATGAGCTCGCGTCCGTGTCCTCCTGGCAGGTGTAAAATGTCGCCGTGGGGCGGCGGTCGCCGTAGGGCGCGCGGCTCTAGAAGAGCCTCATGATGGGACCCGTCGCTGTCGTGGGCCGATGGGCACTGCTCCCCGGTGTCCTGGAGCGTGGACGTCGCCTCTGGAAGCAGAGTTAGGGGACCGTGCGCATGTGAGGTCACGGCCTTCTCGACTGTTTGGAATCACTGCAGCGTGTTCACGTACAAACAGATGGCGTTTGGTTTGCGAAGCCCGACCGCGTCCTGCCCTGGGGAGCCGCCCCTGCCCGGTCCCGTGGGCCGGCGCCCGGCGCAGTGGCTGGTGCTGGTAGGCGGCGCGGCCGCACCGTCAGTGTAGGCGGAATCCGCTGCAGACGCTCTTCCTTGCGCGCAGGGAGTCGCGTGGCTGCCTCATGAGTGACAGGTGGACCGTGGCGGGATGTGGGGACCCCAGAGGCCCACCTGCTTCGCCTCCCAGCCGCGGCGGGACAGACAGGTGCCACGGCAGCTGGGGGCCCGCGGACCCTGCACCCTCCCTGGCGTGCCACGTGGGCTCCTGCAGCCCCAACCTCATGACTCCGGGCGGTGGTGGGTGGTGGGTCGTGGGGAAACCCCCCCTATGCAGTGCGCTGCCGTCTTGGGGTCACCCGGGCGGTGTGGCTGCCGGGCTCTCGTCCCCTTTCCAGACTCTCCGGCCCCCGGGAGGAAGCCCCGCCTCATTCCGTCCCTGGCGTTTGTCACTGTGCACGGGCCCTGAGACGGAGGCGGGAGGGGACTGCGGGGTGACCTCGCTTCAGTTCTCAGGCGCCTGCGATGCAACGTTTCCTTGGCGTCCTCCAATTCTGCATTTATCATCATTTCTATTTTGATCCTGAAGCCCAGAGATGGAGGGCCAACGTGATGACAGGAGCGCGCCGGCCTTCCTGTGACGTGTGGGCCGGTGGGAAGATGCTGGTGCGCGAGGACGTCCAACCAGGCGGGGTCTGAACACGGAGATGCTCTAAGTCAGTAAATACACGCTAAAAAAAACGTCAAGCATGTATTTGACTTTTGATTAGAGAAAAGGGACGGGCTCCTTCTGGCCCGTGCGTCCTCTTCCCCGCCAGCGCGGCATCGGCTCGACGGCGTCCTCGTGGGCGTGGGCTTGACGTCTGCCGGAGGAAATAATTCTAGAATCACTCAGAGACCAAGTAGCTGCGTTTGTTGCGTCTTTCTGTCTTGGAGGGAGTCGTCCGCCCTTCAGGTGGGTCTGGTTGGGGCCCGGGGGGCCGTCCCGCTCTTTCAGGACGTGAGGGTCCCTCCAGCCGTTGGAGCCCAAGGTGGGCTTCCCTGTGGGGAGAGGGTCCCGCAGGCGGGCCTCCCCGAGGGGGCCACGTCCTCGCCCGTCCACGGGCCGTGGAGAACTCGGGGCGACGCGTGTAGAGACCGTACAGCTGCGTGAGTGTGGACTCCGTGCCGGACACGTGGCTGTGCATTTTCATTGTCGTACAGCTTCCCGCCGGCCGTGTCTTATGCACAGCGGCCACGCCGGGCGGGCTGGCCCCGTGATGCCAGCGGATGCAGCCTCCCCGGTTGGGTTGCGTGGTGCTGGCCCAGCCCCCTCGGGAGGCCCGGGCCACACGACTGGTTTGCACGGGCTGCCGGGCGGGCCTTGGACACGGGACACTTGCCCAGGGATGTCCAGTGGTGAACCTGCGGGGGCTCCGAGCCCGCCCCGGGTCCTGCCTCCCCCATCGGGTGTCAGCGGCCCACTGTCTGCATCTCATGCCTGTGGCCTGAGGCTCGGGGGCTCCGCCTCGGGGGGTTCGCTCTGGACTCCCCAGTGGGACCCCCCTCCCGCCTCCGGGGGCTTGACCTAGAGCAGTGGTCGGTCCTGACGGCCCCACAGGCACCTGTCGCGGGGCCACATGGCGAGGGGACAGGCCGACCCAGTTCTCGTCTGATGCTTGAGCTTCACTTTAGTGAAATGGGAGCCACGGGGCTGGGGGAAGGGGTTGCGGGGACCCCTAGGGGGGCGGGCACCTGCTGGCCCCCGATGCCCGAGCCTCTGGCAGGAGGAGGAGGCCGAGGAGGCTGTGGTGCATTTGTTTCTAAGATGCGAGCAGACCCTGTTGCAGCATCTTGTGTGGCTCCTGGGGCGGCGAGGCAGGGACTGGGGTCCTCCTGGCAGTGGCCGTAGTGGGGCGAGCGCACAGCCATGGAGCAAGAAGGCACCTTCTGGGCGTCAGCCTTGTGGAGCGGCCGCGCGTCCTCACGGGCCGACCCCCTCCCGCAGTCTGCAGATGACACCTGAGGCCATTGCTCCCGAGGGGTCATCGCTTCCCCGTCACCTGGGTCCCTTTCCAAAGCGGAAGAGGAAGCCATACACGTCCGTCCGCCGGGCCTAGTGCAGGCTGCACGTGGTGCCGGCCTCCCCGGGGCTTCCCTGCCGCGCGGCTCCTGTTCGCACGAGCTTCCCCCGGGGTTGCGCGGGGGCTGCTGTGCTTTGAGCCGGTCTCCTGGGCCTGGGGCTTGGGGTGGGTGCGTAGGATCCTCCCGGGGGCGGGCGGCCCGGCAGCTCCTGCACTGCGAGGGGCGAGGGGGATCTGGAGAAGGGGTCCCAAAGGCTCGTTGCCCACAAGGTGCAGTTGGGGGTGCGGACGAGCCCCCGGGGACACTGCGGGTCGGACAGGCGGGCGGAGGCGGCCGGGGAAACAGAAGCCACGGCGCGGGGACCCGTCACCCCGGCCGACCCGGAGCCTGCCCGGCGGGGAGCCTGCAGCCCGTCTCGCCCCGCGCCCTCCTGCTCCATAGGGACGTGCTGTCCCAGCTCCTCCGGCGGGGACTCGTTCCGAGTGTTGCCACCAGACGCGGCGGCCGGTGCCCGTGGCCCCCCAGCCCCTTCTCTGTGTTCTCGCCATCCCGACGTCCGTGCCTTTGCTCCAGGCGGTTCCTCTGGTGTCACCCCGACGCTGCCTCGCCCCCTGGAGCCCTGTGGGTCCCATCTCCACCGGCCACTGTCCGTCCCCATCATTCCCCGTCCCCCCGTGTGGCCTCGAGGACACAGGGCAGGCGTGTTCGCTGTGTGCTGGACCCTCCACGGGGTCACGCCGTCAGGCTGGCCCGGCGCCTGTGACGGGAGACGCTGCCTGCCAGCCCGGGTCACAACCTCGGGGCCGCACCACGCGCTGCACCCATCGGTGGCTGGAGAGCGGGCGTGTGGGGCTGGGGGTGGGGGGGCAGCCGGGCAGGAAGGCGGCGGGCTGGGGCGCACGTGATGGTGACATCGGGCATCGGGCCCTGGTCCCTCGGGGGCTGCTCAGAGCAGGGAGCTGGCCCTGGCCACCAGCCGCCACCAGGCTGCTTGCTGCCACCTGTTGCAGGGCCTGCTAGCGAGGCGTGGACGCTTCCCTTGCCTGCACCTGCACGTCCGGGGTGCGCTCTGGGTGCCCGAGAGAGCACTGCTGTCCGAGTTGGCCCCGTGGCCTGGGAGGCCCTGCCTGGGGTGGCCGCGGCGCACGGGTCACCCTGCCACTGAGGCCGTGGGGCCCTCTGGGTGCCTCACGTGCACCTGTGCCCCCAGGTGCTGCCCGGCTCTCAGGGAGCGCTCCGTCTCTGCGGGGGCGGTGGCCAGGCCTCCCGGGGGAGGTCGTGGCCCGTCCCCTGTGCTCCGTGTGGCACATGCATCCGGGGTCCCCCTGCCCCTGGCCGGGCCCAGGGGAGGCTGTCGCAGTGGTTGAGGCGGGGCTGTGGGGCTCTGTGGTGAGGGCCGGTTTGGGCTCGGAAAGCAGGGACCTATGGGTGTCCTGGTTCCTAGGGTGTCCTTCTCAGGCTGTGTGGCCTGTGTGGCGGGTGGCGGCGTCCCGCGGGGGCCACGGCCGCTGCGCCTCGAGGCCCGAGAGAGCCCACCACGTGCTGACAGTCCCAGGCAACGTCCCGGATGGGGACCTGTCACTCTTGTCTTCCAGGAGGGGGGCCGACAGCGCACGAGGCCCTCGGGTCTGGGTGTGTGAGACGTGGCGAGGGAGCAGCGGCCGTCCTACCCCCTGTCGCTAGAAGGACAGCGCGCGGGGGGCTGCCCTGGTGGGTCCTGGCGCCCAGAACCCATGTGTTCCCTCCGCACCCAGGGTGGAACCCACTGGGGACCCTGACAGGGCGCCCACCCGCCAGCCCTGCAGCGGAGTCCACGAGCACCGAATGCAGCAACGGGCCTCCAGGCAGTCGCAACTGGGGGTTTGTTTTTTTTGGGCGTTTTGTTTGTTTTTAATGCTACATATTGACAGAGACAGGAACCTTAAAATCATCCGTTTCGGTAAAGCGCCTGCAGTAGTGGAGCCTTGAGCTTTTAAACTCTGTTGAATTTCCCGTGTAGGGGCCCTGGGGGCTCGGTGGGTGACGCATCTGCCTCTCAGGGTCCTGAGATCGAGTCTCGCTCTGGGGGGGGGGTGCGTCTCCCTCTTCCCCTCCCCAACTCGTGTGCATGCTCTCTCCCTCTCTTTCTCTCTCCCTCTCTTTCTCTCTCCCTCTCTCTCTCTCCCTCTCTCTCTCTCAAATAAATAAAATATTCTTTTTGAAATAAATTTCCTGTTTGAGTGTTGGGAGCGGGGTAGGTTCGGTTCTGTCCCTCGATTCCCGTGTGGTGGTCCGTTCACTCCGAAGCCCGTGGCGGCCTGCGTGGGCCCCTTATTGTCGCTCGTTCCCTTTTCCTCCGCGGGCTGTGCCTCACCCGGGGTGGGGGGAGCGGAGGGGGGGCTGCTCCCCTGCACTCGCCGCCCCGGCCCAGGGCCCCCGCCTCCCCGCCGCGCATCGTCGCTCACTCGGGCTCAGCCTGGCGGTTCCCCAGCGCAGGCTACATATTTAGGCGTGGGAGGGGGACCCCGACAAAACATACTACTTTTTTTTTCTTTTATACTAGGAAGACACCCAAAAACCCAGGAGGTGTCGGAAGCTCTATTAATTGGCAATGAGCAGCATTCTTGACCTCGGAGAACTTTTCCCGTAATTGATCTTTAAAGAATAAACACTTAGGTGATTCTGAGGTTTCCTCTTACTGAACTTTCGGGCGCCCTGCGTGCGGTGGGTGAGGCTTTTTGGGAAAGGATGGGAAGCCTGGCATTCTGCTTCCTGCAGGTGGGCGGAGGGAGGGAGGGAAGGAGGGAGGGACACGCTTTTCATCCCCGACCTGACCTGGCCAACGGGGCCTGGGCGGGGGGTGGATGCTCCGCCAGCTTTTGCTGGAACCTGGGAGCCCATTTATGACAAAGGGACTGGACGGGAACGCTTGGTAGGGGAGCTTTAAAAACTGGAAGGTAAACCATCAAAGGCCATAAACCACAGGAAAAGCAGGTGCCTCCGTCGTTGGCACATTGCAGGTGGGATAAAAGTGCAGGAAGCCGGGTGGTGCGGTGATTTCCCAGGGGAGCCGGCTGGGGGCTGGTGTCCTCGTCCAGATCCCTCACTGGTGTCCTCGTCCAGATCCCTCACGAGCTTGCACAGGCGCCGCTCCCGCTGCACCAAGGGCCCTCCCGTCGCCAGCGGCGCCCTGGCAGCCCGCGGGCTCCTTACCCCTCCTCTCCGGGGAGGTCCTCCCTCCTCTCACTTAGGTCGCGGCTTGCTCCCCCGCTTACCTGCCCTGCGCTTTCCCGCGATCCTTCCACACGCCGCCCTCTGAACTCCTCCACAAGCGAGTCGCACAGTGAGGTCGTTGCTTGCTGTCCGCCTTGTCCCGATGGCCCGTCGTGCCAAGAGCACGGGGTCTGAGCCTCGTGAAGACCGGGTGCGCCTCTCAGGTCCTTAGGGGGCGAGGTGGTCAGAGAGCAGAGTCTCGAGCTCTGGGGTCAGTGAGGCTGCGCCAGGCTGCTGGAGGTCCCGGCCCTCGACGGGCTTGTGCGTGGCCGTCGGCGGTCACAGACATCTCCGCGTTGGTTCGAAAAGCTGAGAGCTCTGAGAAGCGGTTTGAGCTTCCCCACCTTCTCGGGCTGATTGCCAGCAGGGTTGCGGGGTGTCCTGGGGAACCGGGCACTAATGTGCATCTGAAAAACCTGCTTCTTAGTGAGCACGTGGCTGTGGAGTGGATTTCGACGTGTGACTTCCGGGGCGGGGGTCTCGGGTGCAGCACAGATGGACGCTGCGGACTTCGGCGGCCCCGGGCTGGACCCTGGGCTGGACCCTGTCCCCTGGGCATGGCGTGGGGATGCCCCCGTCATGCCTGCCCTGCTTGCTGTGCGACGTGGACCCACAGCCCCTTCTGAGCGACCCCGAGTCTGCCTCAGGGCGAGCCGTGGGCGCCTGAGCCTAGGACACCGCGGTGGCCGGAGTGCATTTAGGAGGCCAAGTCCTCAGGGTGCGGCAGGAGAGCGGGGGTGTGGGCAGGACGTCGGAGCTGCCCCTTCTGTCTGGCCTGAGCGCCTGCTGCAGGGGCAGCCAGTGGGGATAGGGGTCCCCAGAGTATTTCTGGGAACCGGTGCGATGGCAGCATTTCAGAACACGCAGGTTTCAGGTATAATTAACGTGTCTCGTCATTGCCTCCTGTCCCTTCCCACCCTCCTGGCCAGCTGGGCTGCCGGCCTTCGGGTCGGCATGCAGTGTCCTTTGCGCGGATGCTTCGGTCGCCGGCGGACACCGTCACACGAGCCTGTCTGTGTGGTAGCCTGGCACTTGGCCTGCTGGGCTGTGACATTTGTGCAGTCTGCACCCTGAGCATCCTGTCTCGCGGGGCTCCCTGGCGCCTGGGGCTTCCCTGGAGTGGAGGGGCCTGTGTGGTTCCCAGCAACTGCTTTCAGGGCCGGTGTGGCCCAGGGTCCGCTGACAGCTGTCGGGACCGCAGTATTGCCCCTCGGGGCTCCCCTGAGGTCGGTGCCAGGGCAGGGTTAACAGCGCCCTGGATCAGTATTCTCAGTGGGTCCGAGGAGCCTGCTGGTCCGGGGACCCCCGTTGTAGGGAAGGAGGTCTGGGGTCCGAGTGCCAGCGGGCAGCTTCAGCAAACCCGTTGTGGGTCCTGGAACACGAAGAAGCCCGGGTGTGACCTGCTGATGCTGAGCGAGGATCACGACCGCATGGGGACTCCGAGGTAAAGAAACGTGTCGTGGGGCAGGTCTGGCCGAAGTGGTATCTGAGGATTATCTGTGTGTGCACAGTGTCCGTCCTGCTGCGTGTTGCCCACGCATGCATGCGCTCGTCCACAGACGCGCCCGTCTTCTGGGCATGAGGCCTTTGCTCGTGGGCCGGGGAGCTCAGGCCTGCAGCCGACCTGCGTGCTGGTGAGGCCCTGCTGGGGTTGAAGCTGCAGTGGCCCTGCCACTTGCAGGACGCTGTCACCCGCCTGCTTTCCAGGTGTGCAGGGGTGAGCGTGTTCCTTAGCCGGCAGGCCCCGTGCTGACCGGGACACCACCGGTCACTGAGCCCCCCCGCCCCGACGCTTGCCAGGGCCTCCAGCTTTTTTAAGTAAGGAAACTGCTCCATCCGCCCTGCAAACGTTCCCCATCTCGAGAGCCGGGTCCGACGTGGGCCTCGTGTGCTGGTGGCACCCAATGTGGCAACGAGCCTTTCAGAGCCCCTGCACAGGCTGTGCGGGCAGCTGACGCGCACGGGTCTCCCTCCGGGTGGGCCTGGGACACACTCTTCTTGCTGGTTGGAGTGCGCCCTGTGACAGCGCTCTGTGGCCCCCTTCTCCCTTCCCTGCACCCTCAACATCTCCCTGGGGGGGCAGAGGCATCCCTGTCTCACATCTGGGGACGTCAGTGAGCAGGGAGGGGCGTGCACTGGCCAACTCGCCCTCCTTACCTTCCGCTGTGGATTGAAGAGCGCCGCAGCACTGGGAGTGCGAGACCATTTCATCTGGGCTGTCAGAGAAGGCTCCAGAAGGAGGTGGCTTCCCGGCAGGGCCTGGGGGATGAGCGCGTGGAGCGTGTGGAGGGCCAGGCAGAGAACGTTCCAGGTAGCTCAGCGTCCCCAGCCAGAGCAGGACGGGGAGGCCTGCCCGCGGTGAGCTGTGCCTTTGAACTGGAGGGAAGCCAGGTCAGGAAGGCGGCTGCTGGAACCTTCCGTGGAAGCGAACCACGCGAGGTGAGGAGCTGAGGCTCCACCCACCCCCGGAGTCAGGAGCTCGAGGCCCAGAGGCCTGGAGTCTGCATCTCCCAGCAGTGCTTACTGGAGGGGCCAGCGCCCTGGGCTGCGACCGCACGGTGACACCCGCTGCCCTGCCCGCCAGGACCCCGGCCTCACACCCCGGCGTGAGGCACTTTTTCCACGTGATCTTTGAAACTTCGGGCTCTTGGGTAGCAGAGCGGGGGCGAGAAGCACCTGCCTCCGTGGGCAGGGGTCTCCGCGTGCCGGGGGGCGTCCTCCCGACTGGGGAGAGAGAGCGCCCCAGGGAAGGGGCTGGAGGCCTCTGGACAAGCCTGGGCCCAGCAGGAGGCAGAAGGAGTGAGGCTGGGGGGGCGGTGGGCACTCACCACCCCTGGAAGTGTGACTCAGCAAGGAACCTTCTAGAAGACAGCACCGCCCAGCTGGAGGATTAGTCCCTCGTCCCATCCTCCCCTCATGCACCCCGCGGCCGAGTCCTGTGGGGCCCCTGGACCCGGCCCCTGCGGGGTCATTGGCCCCCCGATGTGGGTGGGAAGGGAAGATATCCACGAAGTTACCCCATCCGGAGGCCACTGCGCCTCCTCTCAGGGAGGCAGGATTCCTGCCCCGCCGCCCTGGATGCCGCCTCCAACTTCAGAAACTCTTTCTCCAGCCGAGGGGGGCTGGGGTCCCGGCCCAGATGCTGACGTGACCCTCCAGCCGGCGGAGGGGCTCACCTGGGCGCCCAGCTCCCCTCCAGGTAGGCAGCCCAGGCCCTAAGGGCCCTGGTCGAGGGACGCCCGCCCTCGCCACTGGCAGCCGCTTGGCCCAAATCCTGGACTCGGCCCCCAAGGCCGTGCGGGGGGCGGGACACCCCGCTGTGCTGTCTGCTGACCCCACGGGAGGCCCCGCTGACCTGGACCCGCACCAACGGGACCGAGCCGCCCAGGGGCAAGCCGCCACTCCTGTCCCCGTGTCCGCGACCCCGAGCCGGGCCCAGGGCCACCGTAGGCCTCTGGAGAGCGCAGGGACGTTCGTGCCCGGCCTTGCACACCACCGGCCCTTTGCGGGCTTTGTGCTACAGACACTAGCGTTTTTCGTATTATGACGCCTTTTCCTGCTTCTTGGGGTAAGAGGCTTCTTGTCTGTAGCTTCTACCTGTTGAGGCTTTTACGTTTGTTTTTTGTTTGTTCTTGAGTCTTACGTACGAGACACTCGGACACCAAGGACGGTTAGTTTGACTGAGATTCCGGTTTCGCGGGGCGTCCTGTGTCTGCATTTGCTAAACCCGGTGACAAGGTTCCCTAAATGAGGTCTGGAGGCTACTTGTCTTCCACATAGACGTCTCCGCGGGGTCAGGCGTGCTTCCACTGAGGGGGCGCTCAGGGACTGCGGTACGTGCAGGGGGTGACGGGGTCTGGGACAGGGACGGAGCCTGCGCAGGGGCCGCCGCCGCGGGACAGGCTGGGTGGGGCCTGGGCTCCAGGGAGGCTGTGCCCCTGGTTTACGCTCTCCCGGCGACGTCTGATTTCAACCGGATGGTTCACCAGCAACGCCCGTACCCGTAGTGGGTCGCGCTGCTCCTTTGTGTGGAAGTAAATACTCCAGAAGAGAAGGTTTACTCGCTTAGGCGACCCTTGAAACGAAGCTAGAAGAACAGGACGGATCCACGCAGGAGCAGCAACAGGGGACGTGTGTGCCAGGGACCAGGTGTCAGAGGCCGTGCAGGTGGAGACTGTGGCCGCGGCCCAGGAACGGATCATCTGTGGGGCCCATGCGTGACTGTGGGATGAAGGCGACCTTCCGGGTCGGGCACAGCGGGTTTCTGGTCTCCCCTCTTCCCATCCGCCTGAGCTAAGGTCCGAGACACGAACGGGGAGCACCCCCAGCTGGAAGAAAGGCCAGGACAGAACCTCCGCGGGGGCTCTCCGGGTTCCTCGAGGGGACGAGGGCAGTGGTCGCCTGCAGAGGGACCCCAGAAACGAGGCTCAGGGCACCTGCTTATGCTGAATTGCATTTCTGAGAATCAACCATTCCGTTAAAACCAGAGGCCAACGGGATGGGAAAGGTGTTTACGACACGCGTGGGCCAACTGCTCCCTGCGCGTGGGGGCTCGTGCAGGAAGAGCCCTGACGAGCAAGCCGGGGTCCGGGGCTCAGAGGGCGGCCCTGAGCATGCTGAGCGTGAACCCTCCAGCCCCCCGGGGGGTCACCTCGCCCGTGTCACAGCTGCACCGACAGGTTGACTCAGACTCCAGAGACCCGGCCCCACGGAGCTCCGCTCCTGAGGGCGGGTGGGCTTGGCTTGATGGCAAAGCCCTCGGGCCCTCCGGCGCCCCTGCAGCTGACCCATCACAGGGGGTCCCGGGGAAGCAGGACAGACGGCTGAGAAGCTCTGGAGAATGGTCAGCCTCCGTATTAAAGACCCGCATTGAGGGACGCCCGGGGGGCTCAGTGGTTGAGCATCTGCCTTTGGCCCAGGGCGTGACCCCAGGGTCCTGGGATCGAGTCCCACGTCGGGCTCCCTGCATGGCGCCTGCTTCTCCCTCTGCCTCTCTCTGTGTCTCTCATGAATAAATAAATAAAATATTTTAAAAGACCCGCATTGAAAACCACAGGTCCAGGCTATGGTTTAGCTCTGGGATTGGCCAGAAAAATTTCCCAAAAACTCAGCAGTCTCTGTCCGCCGCAGATGCCATGAAATGGGCAGTTCTCCTCTATTTTGGGTGGAAGCGTGAAGTGCGTGGACAAGATTCTTGACTGTGTATCTAGGCTCAGAGCAAAAAAATAAAAATAAAAACACGTGGGAAGCCTTTGGCCCAGTGGTTCTACTGCTTCCTGGGATCTGATGCAAATAGTCGGAGATGTGGACAGGCTCGGACGCGCCGAGGTGTTGATTGGATTGTTACTGATGCTGAGGCTTGCGAGGGCTGGAGGTGTTGACTAGAGTCACTTAGTATCTGGGGAAAAAAAAATTTTTACCAAGGTTTTAAAATAGCATCTTGTGTTAATGGAGGAGGGAGAGAGGCAGGACCGTGATCATTCACCCCGGGGATTTCCAGGGTCCCGCGGTGCACACCGGCCGTGCAGAGTCCACGGGCGTGCAGCCTGTTACCCGACCTGCCGTCCTCGGACTCAGGCTTGTTCTTATTGTACTTCTGTTTCCCAAAAAATGACCTGCGTGTTTTAAAATCTGGAGGAGAAAGAAAAAAATATTTACCCCCGTTGGTAAAGAGCGGATTGGGAGGATGGATGCTGGCCGTGGCATTGCAGACACGAGGCGGGGGCCTCAGCACGGGGCTGCGCTGCAGGTGGGGGTCCGGGCGCCGGGCGGCATCAGGTTGTGCACTGGCCTGACCACCCGGCTCTGTCCTCGGCACCTCGGTGGGGCTCCCGGGTGGCTTCGCTCCTGCCTCCGGACCCCGTGTCCTGCAGGCCAGCCCTCCCCTCATTCCTAACCAGGAGCTTGGTCCTTCTCTGGCCGTGCGCTTACCGGTACGGCGCGGATTCACGGGGTCACCCCGCTCACCCCGCCGTGGAGCGGCCCAGGGCTTGGCAGCGCCGAGGGAGATGCCCTGCGGCCGTGGGGAATTTCAGAACGACGGGCTCAAGTTCAGTGACACAAGTCACTTGATGAGGAATCCCGTTTTCCATCAGGGTCGCTTGTAACCCCCACGCGGTCCGAGTGTGGCCTGTACGTTCCCGGCGAGAAACTCCAATGCCGTCCGCAGAGCAACCGCCTTTGTGCGTTTCTTCTTGTCTCGCGGGGGGGGGACGGACCGAAACCTGATGGGGTCCCATCCCCGGGGGAGGGGACAGAGGTTCATTTGAACTTTCGCTCTAGCATCTAGATTCCCGGAGTTAGCAAGTATCACATCTGTGATTAAACAGCAAAAAGAAAGAGATGGTTTTCGGGGACGGACGAGCAGTGCAGATCGCGCTTGCACGCTGGGGCTCGGATCCGTTTGCCCCAGGTTTCCCGGGGGGCGGCGTGGCTGTGGGGTAGGTGTTGGGGGGCTCACCCTTCTGGACCCTCCCCAGCGCCGCCCACCTGCCTCCCCAGCCCTAGCCAGCGGGCCCCCGGCACGGCATCGAGCAGACCCACGCGCGTGGACACGCGGGTTGGCGTTGGCACAGCGGAGGGGGTGGGGTATCGTCCGCCCGTTTCTGTTCCCCGGCGAAGCCTCCGGACAGAGAACCACCTGCTGGGGAGCGTCCGGGTGAGAAAGCAACGAGTCGAAACCATTGAGCTTCTTTGAGTTTCTCGGGCAGCTTTGGCAGGAAGCCGCGTGGACCCTGGAGCACCCCCATACCCGCCGGGGATCTGATCCCAGGGCTGCCCCCTCCGGCGGGGGACAGGAGGGTGGACGTGACCCTCTGCGCCCTAGGTCCTTGTCTGTAGGGTAGGAGCCCAGCCCGGCGCTGCACGCTCTGCACGCACGTGGGCTCCTGCTCGCACACGCACGCGGGTTGTCGCACCTGCGACCGTCTGCGGTACCACGAGGCTCCTTCGCACCGTAGGGATGAGGTTGCTGCATCGGCTGCTGGCGGTGCCAGGAGATGGGCCTCGCAGGCACGGCTCTGACCCCTCAGTGGGTGGCGATCCGTGCGCCCTGTAAGAATCCCAGAATCTCTTGAATCTGGAAGAGAAATTTGACCCCTTCCTACCCCAAGGTAATCCCTGCTAGTATTTTCTGAGTGTGTAAATGTGAAGAGGCCCGGTCTCTGTTCCCACATCTTAACCCGCCTCTCGTTGGCTTGGTTATGGCCTCACGAAGACGTTCTTTCCAGAGTCGGTAGCGACGTTGCCGTGTTAACTTACACCTGAAATCGTTGTTCCCCTCCTGACGTCTGAACGAAGTGCCCCCGGGCCCTCTGCTTAGCGAGGGGCCGATCCTAAAACAGTCTCCGAGTGTTTCCGAGCAGATAACAGACCGCCCAGGCCTTGATCACCAGTAATTGTTGCAGAAAATGCACGTGCTCCCCGGAATGCTAATTATTGACACGCATTGCTTAAATCCCGCGGTTGGCAGTAGCTCTTTCTGGATTGCTGTTCAGGCAAAGCAATTTAAGCCAGAAACCTAGGGGAACTTCTCTTCCGGCTCCCTTGCGAAGCAGGTGGCACCTTTTCGTGATTAACTTCCCTTTGACGGTGTATTTTAAACAAGGGCCGTTTAAGACCAAGGAGGTGAATAAATTCAAGGAGTTGAGGAAGGAGGAGGAAATGCGGGGGATGGGGACCGTGGCCCAGGGTGGCTGCCGCTTCTGACCACAGCCTTCGTGCTTCTGTCTCCTGCAGGACCAGGTGGAGCAGACGCCCCCGCCGAGTCCACGAGACCTGGCAGGACCAGGCTTCCCGGCGCCGGCCGACCGGCTCACAGGCCACCAGGGTAAGGGACGCCGGCAGCTGGAGCCCGGGCCGTGGCCCAGCGGCTGTGCGGGGGCGTCGGGCCCTGCAGCCGAGGAAGTTGTTCTTGCACTTGCACCCGGAGATTCGGGCCTTGGCTCGGCTCCGCTTTCAGGGAAACACGCTCTAAAACGGGGGGTGGGGGGCAGCTCGATCGTGGGATCTTCTCGTACAGGCGGCCCCTGCTTTTCGAAAGTGTGTTTCATGCAACTTGGCTTCTCCCAGAGACCTGCCGACCTGCCTTCTTCGTACCCACCTGTGTTTGCTGACCTGGAAAAATCCAAAAAGGATTTCTGCTTTGGGAAAAAAAAAAAAGATTCAGCGTTGCTTTTGCGGGGAGTGGTTCTCAAGGCGGCGGGCGCTGAGCAGGACAGAGGCCCCAGCGGGCGCCCAGCCTTGTGGCATCCGGGCCCAGAGCTGCAAGCACCTGGGCTTCACCCCCCCCACCCCCCGTGTTCTGTTCATCCGTGAGCAAGATGCGGCTTCAGGCGTCAGAGAAGGCTGAGGGAGGTGGGTGTTGGCTCTCCGGATGCTCGCAGAATTTGTCCAGTGAATTAATGGTAACTGGTTCTTTCCTTTACACCCTCCCAGCTCCGGTGGGATGTCATAGGCACGCTGCACCCCCGAAAAGCGGGGGGGAAACCCTGTGATTCTGTTCAGGGCGCACAACTTGACAGTCGCGCCCCATGAGTTATCTCAGGATACAGCGTAAAGGCACCTGGACGTTACCTGGGGGGCTCCTCGCGGGGAGGTCCTCTTGACTTCGGCATGTTTGTGTTGGCACTGAGGCTCGTTTTGTGTGTCTGCTCTTGGTGATTGTCTACCTTGCCCTGATTCCTTCTGTTCTCGTTCTGTAAATTTCTGAGGGGCTCATCACGGGAGAGAAAGGACGGGGATTAAAGGCAAATCAGGTCTAACGGCGCACGCTTTGCTCCCGGGTGGGCAGCCCGGGGAGGGATCGGGGAAATACGCACCTGGCTCATGGTTTGGGTTCCCGGGAAGCTTAAGTACAATAAATTGTCAGGTTTAGGACTGGGAGGAACTAGAATAATCAGAATTTTTAAATTGCTTAATCACAAAGGGGTTGAAATTTAGCAAAAATAAAAGCTGGGAGCTTCCCATGTGGTCAAAAAGATTTTTTTTTTAATTTTATTTATTTATTGATGAGAGACAGAGAGAGGCAGAGACAGAGGCAGAGGGAGAAACAGGCTCCACGCAGGGAGCCTGATGAGGGACTGGATCCCAGGACCTCGGGGTCACGACCTGAGCTGAAGGCAGGTGCTCCACCCCTGAGCCGCCCAGGGGCCCCTAAAAAGATGTTTTCTCAAGTGTTAGAAGGTGTGTGAAACAGGATTTTCTGTATCAGGCGTAATGTGAGGCACCGTTTTCGAAAACTTGCAACGCAAAAGAGCACCGATTAATGCTGGCTTTGAAACTTAGGAACATTTTAATTTCTTGCATTCCACTGCTTACCAGTGGTCTCATTTAAACTGAAATCATCTAAGTTTCGGCATTAACATTCATATGGAAATTCACTTTGACGCTCTAATCAAAAAGTCAGGAAAAAATTACATCAGAAGAACTTTTTAAAGCCTAAAGCTTTTTTTTTAAGGTTTGAAAATCTGGAGGGTGTGTATTCACATATCCCATAGATCTGACACCGGCTCGGGCAGTGGCAGTGAGGGCTGAGCACAGACGGCGGAGCGGGCTTCAAGCAGAACAGAGCAGATTCCCTTCCTGGCTCCAGGGTTACTTGCCGAGCATCTGATGCGTCCCAGCTCCTGAAGCAGAGATGAAGGGAACGGATGGATGTGTCGCCACTCAAGGCTTTGAGCACCTTTCCGTCCAATCCTCAGTAATTCTGCACACGTAGCACATAAAACAGTGTAAAACAGGAAAATCAGAAGGACTTAAACTGGTGTTTAAAAACCGGTGTTTTTACCGAGGGAGCAGTGCCCAGGCTACTTCCAGCGGCCTGCGGGGCCACCACCCACGGAGGGCGGTTTGGGTCGGGCGGCCGGGTGCAGCCGGCAGGGGTCCAGATCGCCGGTGTCCACAGGCAGCAGAGTGGGTGTGACCAGGGCTTCGATTCTGTGTGCATCGTGCTCAGGGAGGTGAACGAAAGCAGTGTCGCGAAGGGTGAAGCGAAGCGCGCTGGGAAGAAATGGCAGGAACGGGTCATGTGGGTGTGAGAGAGTTCATGTTTTAGAAGTGAAATATATGGTTATTGGCTTTGTAAAAGTGCTGGATTCAGTCTAAGGAGGATTAATGAGCCAGCGTCACCTCCCTACATCACGGAGAGAGCTGGGAAAACAGGAGCTGGCTTCCATGTGCCCGAGTGGGCACGTAGACGGGGACTTGGAAGAGAGGCTACTGGGGATTGGCCAGAACTGAGAAGACGGTCCCCAAAGCGTGCTCTGAGAACTAAAAGGAAAAGGGAAGATAATCCAAGTCTGGAGGCATCTAGCAAGATTCCAGAAAGCGAGACGCAGAGAGAAGGTCTGCAGGGAAAACGCAGACTTCTCAGGGCCCGAACGACCGCTGGGGGCGGGGGCGGGGGGGGTCAGCCCACCTGGGCACAGCAAGTGCCAGGGGAGAGCGTGGGGTGCTGTCAGGGTGCTGCGGGGAAGTCCCCGTCCATCTGCAAGCTTACACCGCACCCTGAGAGCAGAAGAAAGCCTTCCAGGCAAAGATTGAGAGAATTTGCTAACTGGCAGTCTTGTCTGAAAGGTTTATTGAAAGTTGCACTTCGGAAAGATCGAGAATGTCTTGCAAGACGCAGACTATATGGGACACAGTCGTGCGCAGAGAAAGGAACGCGATGTCGTACAAATTGTTAAACTAAGGTTTGACTTGCAATAATTAGACGCTCTGAATGTGTGTCTTTTGACGCACAAAGTTGCATGCGTGGTTGATATCATAATAAGACCCCAGTTCGGAGAAGCAGAACATACAATGATTTGAGGGTGCATTGGGAAAAAGTATCTTTAGTTACATATTTTAAAGATTATTTATTTGAGGGGGGGGAGGAGAGGAGAGGAGAGGAGAGGAGAGGAGAGGAGAGGAGAGGAGAGGAGAGGAGAGGGAGAAGAATCTTCAAACTCCCTGCTCAGCACAGAGCCTGAGACAGGGCTCAGTCTCACGACCCAGAGATCATGACCTGAGCCGAAATCAAGTATTGGACCCTCAACCACCTGAGCCACCCGGTTAGTTATATATTTTAAAATCTTAGTTACATATTTTGCAGCTTAGTTACAACTAAAATATTGGTTAATTAATTACTGAAAGAAAAAACATATATAGTTTCCAACCTAGCAGAAAAAGATATAAGGGAATCTATATTTAATAGAAACAACCAACATCAATAGAAAAGGAAGAAGAACAAGATGAGAAATAGAAAAAGATGTCAAGCAGAGACAAAATAAGATTGTCGGGTGATTCCAAGTGTATCTGTAACCGTATTAACAGGCCGGATTTAGTAGGAATGTACAGAACCCTGCACCCAACAGACTCTTTTTTTTTTTTATTTTTTTATTTTTTTTTATGATAGTCACACAGAGAGAGAGAGAGAGGCAGAGACATAGGCAGAAGGAGAAGCAGGCTCCATGCACCGGGAGCCCGATGTGGGATTCGATCCTGGGTCTCCAGGATCACGCCCTGGGCCAAAGGCAGGTGCCAAACCACTGTGCCACCCAGGGATCCCCCCAACAGACTCTTGATTCTCTTCTGAAATCTGTGTAACTTATTAAAGAGTTGACCACATATGGGAAACTGCACTCAATTTTATTTTTTGATTTACTTTTTGCACTACATTTTCCGCCATCTGTTTCATGCAAGCCCCGTTCTTTGACCCAGTGTGATTAAATCAGAAACCGACAGAAAAAGTTCAAAACAAAAACAGGTAAACGTGTGTGTGGAAACTTTTAATGCACACGCCACTCGTGGATCACAGAGGAGATCACCATGAAAGTAGCAGGCCTTTAGAATGAAAAAATGAGTGTACTGCAGGGAGAAAATCGTATAAGGCTGAAAAAAAACAGTATCCGAGCCACCATTTCTAATCTTGGAAGCAGAATGGAAATTAGGAGCATGGGGATCCCTGGGTGGTGCAGCGGTTTAGCACCTGCCTTTGGCCCGGGACGAGATCCTGGAGTCCCGGGATCGAGTCCCACGTCAGGCTCCCGGCATGGAGCCTGCTTCTCCCCCGGCCTGTGTCTCTGCCTCTTTCTCTCTATATCTACCATGAATGGATAAATAAAATCTTAAAAAAAAAAAAAAAGAAATTAGGAGCATGACAAATGAATAACCCTAAGGAACATAGAGCACGTGGTTACAAAAACCAAGATCAGAAGTTACGAGAATGATGAGAAATGTGTGAGGTAGGTAGGAACAAAGCCAAAAGCCAGTCTTTTGTAAAATCTGCACAACTGCAGACGCCTAGTGCAGACGCCCAGGAGGAAGGGTGGGCACGCAGGAAAGCCACATGGGGAGCAGGCCAGAGAGTCCAAACAGTAACACGAGAAAACCATGGGCGACTCCTTGCCTCTAACTGCGAACATGTGAGAGGAGTGGATATTGGAGCGCAGAAGCATAAAATCAGAATTGCAACACCCAGCGCTGACCAGGGTGTGCAGCCGCAGGAGCTCGCGCCCGTCGTCGGGAATGCAGGACGGCACAGCGCTTCGGAGGGCGCGCGTCACCAAGCTTCCTCTGACCGTGTGATCCCGCACCTCGGTGTTTACTCAGAAGAGCCGAAAACGTACGTCCGCACAGACGCCTGCAGGGGACGTGGAACGCTGCCTTATTCAGAACAGTCGAAGAGCTTGGAGGCAGCCACGACGCCCTTCGTTGGATGAACGGATCGATAAGCTGCTCCGTCCAGACAAGGCAACGCTCCTCCGCGCTGAGAAGAAATGAGCTCTCAAGTCTCGGAGGCCCGGGGAGGCCGGGGGAGGTATGGCTGCGTGGAAGCCAGGCGAAAACAGCGACGAGCTGTAGGAGTCCCGCTCTGTGATGTTCTAGAAGAGGAAAGACCGTGGAGGCAGTACGGGGACCAGCGGTTGCCAGGGTGGCAGTGGGGAAACGTGGGAACGGGGCAGAGAGGCTGTAGAGGAGTGACGGTACCGCCCACGAGGTGGTAAGGTGGGCCCGTTGCCGTGGGTCAGACACACGGGTTCGTCTACGGTTACACAAAGGACTGTTCCGGTGAGTGAGGTTGACCATGGGGAGGCACACTTGTAGGGGGCAGTGGGGATGTGGGCGACGGCCATAGCCTCTTCTGAATTTTGTTGTCGACCTGAAACTGCTCTCAACAAAAAAAAAAAAAAAAGAAAAGAAAAACTAACCTGCAGTTTACCTAAGAAAACCAAGACTAGGGCAGCCCTGGTGGCTCACTGGTTTAGCGCCTTCAGCCCAGCGCATGATCCTGGGGTCCCGGGATCGAGTCTCACATCGGGCTCCCTGCATGGAGCCTGCTTCTCCCTCTGCCTGTGTCTCTGCCTCAAAAAAAAAAGAAAGAAAGAAAGAAAGCCAAGACTGTTTCTCTTGTATAATGTGTGTGGAATACCAGATGGCAGGACAGGATGCATAGTATAGCTCTGTAGGCAGCACACACCGCACCCAAAAGTGTTAGGGACACAATTCGGAAGAAATAAGGAAGAGTTGAAAGAGGAAAACAAAACAAAACGTAATTCCACTCTGGGCAAAATGTGAAATCTTTTTTGTTTTTTTTAAAGATTTTTATTTATTTATTCATGAGAGGCAGAGACACAGGCAGAGGGAGATGCAGGCTCCATGCTGGGAGCCGGATGTGGGACTCGATCTCAGGACCCCGGGGTCATGTCCTGAGCTGAAGGCAGATGTTCAACCACTGAGCCCCCCGGACGTCCCCACAAAATATAAAATCTTAATCAGGAAATAACTCTGGTGGAACGGAGCCCGTGACCAATACCATCGCCTGAAAAATGCTTGGGGGTTTTGCAGACGAGTGTCAGTGGACCTTCACGGAGGAAGTCAGTGCTGTCTCCCAGGAGCTGTCGGAGGGGGAGGCCAGCGCGCTCCCGCTCATCCTTTTTTTTTTTTTTTTTAAAAGATTTTATCTATTTATGCCTGAGAGACAGAGAGAGAGAGAGGCAGAGACACAGGAGGAGGGAGAAGCAGGCTCCATGCCGGGAGCCCGACACGGGACTCGATCCTGGGACCCCAGGATTGCGCCCTGGGCCAAAGGCAGGCGCCAAACCCCTGAGCCCCCCAGGGATCCCCCGCTCCCGCTCACCGTACGGTGCCCTGCAGCTTTGCACAAGACCACACAGAAGTCGACGCATGCACGTATTCCACGTTCCCCTACAACCAGGAGGTCCGTGTGAAGCAATAGTCACGTGTAGCCGTTTGCCTTAAATTAAACATCGAACAATGTCACGACTGAGTTGGGTTATTATAATCTTGCAAGGATGTTTCCCAGTGTCAGAGGCGAGGACGGTAACACACTCGGAGACTTAAGGGGGGACAGTGACCGTCTCGGTAGCGCCCGTGGGGTTACGCACGGTTCTCCACTCATTAATACAGCGCAAAGGAGAACAGCAGACCCTCAGCCGGTTCTCTAAGGGACTTCGGGATCTGTCAGTACGCGGCATCCCTCGCGCACAGGAATAGTATAAGTCGCGTCCATGAAAACACAGAATCACACTCAAGGGCCGGCTGTGCCTGGAGGCCTTCGTGCAACGGCACGCAGAGGCCGACGTGCGGACACCGAAATGGCTATGAAATTGGTGGCTGTTGGCAAACTACCCGGACAGAAAACCCACACAGACTTACAGGCTTTTATAACGAGTGAGTTCTGGGGCCCCTGGAGGCTCAGTCGGGCAAGCATGTGCTTTCTGCTCAGGTCCTGATCACGGGGTCCCGGGATCGAGTCACGCCTTGGGCTCCCTGGTCAGCGAGGTACCCGCGTCTCCCCGCCCCTCCGCCCACTCATGCTCGCTCGCTCTCACTCTCAAATAAATCCATTTATATGTTTTTCTCTGTAAAAGAAGAGTAAAATGAGTGAGCTCCCCAAGCTGGCAGACAGTGCGATCAGATCATTGTAGCAGTCGGAAGCCATCAGGAGGCCTGGGGTAAAAGGAAATCCCACTGACAGTAGTAACAGAACCAGCAGGTGGAGGTGGCTAGGAGTAGATTCAACGGGATGACCTGCCCTTGTAAGTTCCTGCTGAAGGACATAAAAAAAAAAAAAAAGGCATCAATAATTGAAGCCCTATCCCACGATCACAAATCAGAGAGCGAAGATGTCGCGTATCATCAGATTTATCTGTAGATTTAATGAACGTGCAACCAACGTTTTGCAGTTTTGGAAGGACTCGTCACATGGCTCCTAACTTTATTTATTTGTAAGGTTTTATTTTTAAGTCCTCTCTGCACCCAGCGTGGGACTCGAACCCACCACCCGGAGATCAGAAGTCACAGGCTCCACGGACTGAGCCAGCCCCACGCCCCACGTGGCTCGTGACTTTAATGGGGATGAGCGATGACAACAAGGCCTCTTTAGGGGCCATCACAGTTAGGGATTCACGGACACACGGACCTAAGGACCAGCATAGATGTGCCGTGAAGGGACCCACACGTCTACGGAGAAGTCCTGGCCCAGCGCAGCGGGGTGGGCTGGATCCCCGCCCCCTTACTATCCTTAATCATCAATTTCGGGTCAGTTAAATCCCTGCAAGTAGAAAACAGCATTAAAAAAAAAAAAGTTCATCTAAGAAGAACAAGTAGTGAGAATCTTATGCCTTCAGCCCAGAGGTAAATCCCTCCGCAACCCCTAGCACAGTGGTAACGGGAGAGTGATGTCTGAGTACACGACGCATCGCGTCTGTGCGGGGACATCACGCATGGAAAACACTAGTCGGGGATGCCTGGGTGGCTCAGGGGTTGAGCACCTGCCTTTGGCTCAGGGCGAGATCCTGGAGTCCGGGGATCGAGTCCCACATCGGGCTCCCTGCAGGGAGCCTGCTTCTCCCTCTGCCTGTGTCTCTGCCTCTCTCTCTGTCTCTATGAATAAATAAAATCTTAAAAAAAAAAAAAAAAAAGGAAAACACTAGCGGGCATGCTGCGGCCTGGGAAGGAGGGCTGCCGTGCCCTTAGGGCGCAGGTACTGTTAGTATCCTCAGTCTATTTTTAAAGCCCTATGGATAAGGGGAAGCATCAGATAGGAAAGCTGGCGAAAGGCACGCACGGGGAAGCACGCTGCTTGTGTTTGCAGCCGACACGCAGAGGACGGGGCGGCAGCCGAGCTGGAGTGGGGGGCAGTGGGGCTCGAGGTCTAGGAACAGGACAGAAGGGCACACGTCCCTCTTTCAAGTCCAAGTGCCGCCTGCTTTTGTTGCCAGGGGCGTCCTCCAGCTCCAGGTCTGTACCGAGCAGGCTCGGCGTGCAGCTCCGGCTGGCTGTCCCCCGCCCCGGCCGCCGTCGGGGTCAGCACACCTGCGGCCCCCCCTGCTGCCGGCTCCCAGCCGCCCCTTCCCAGGTTCAGCACTCGGGTTCCTCTTAACTGGAGGCCCTGGGACCCCATGGCAATTTGACGGCGATCCAGGGCTGTTGCCCGGCCCCCTCGACGTGCACGGCACCCCCGGACGCTCTGGGTACAGGCCTTCGGGTTTGTGCGACGCCTCTGATATCAAGTTGGCTGGTTCTTGGCCAGGGACCTGGTGTTTAAAACAAAAGATTCACCGTGACTTTCCTTGACCTGTTCTCTCTCTCTGGCAGAGAGGATTTAACGCTCTTGTTTTATTAGCTTGTTCCAGCATAAGCAGCTTATTTTCCTGTGGCCCTTGCTGCAGATGCTTCACGCGTGCCCCGGCTGCACGCTGCAGGAAGGGATGCGTTTTCCTTTGAAAGCCAGTGGTTTTATGACAGCTACAGTTGCTCTGGATGGTTTTTTTTTTTTTTTTAAAGATGCGTTTCTATTGTGGTAAAAATATATACGACATAAAATTGGTGGTTTTACCTACTGGAGGCGCACACGTCAGTGGCGTTCATCGTAGAGTGACGCGATGACTAGCACCATCTATTTCACTCCAAACAGGAGCTCTGTGCGTATTAAAGCCGTAATCGCCCAGGCTCTCCGTAACCCCACCTGCCGTCTCTGCGGTCCTGCCCCTTGCAGTCACGGCACAGAACGGGAGTCGTTAGAATGTTCTCCGCGTCTGCCGTCTTTCGCGGAGCAGGTATCTTGCAGGATCCTCGTGGGCACAGTGGATCACAATCCCATTCCTTCTGTGGTTGGATATGGTTGGAAGGTGCACACGGCATGTCGGGGTCCATCCGTCAGCCTGCCCTGGGCCGTGTCCACTGGTCACGCTGTGGCGGGAGGCACAGGTGTACGGTACCTGTTCGAGTCCCTGCTCTCCGGTCCTTTGAAAGGGTCTTTGCTCAGGAGTGGGGTTAATAACATGGTCATTCTGGATTTAGCTTTTTTTTTTTTTAAGATTTTATTTATTCATAGAGACAGAGAGAGAGGCAGAGACACAGGCAGAGGGAGAAGCAGGCTCCATGCAGGGAGCGACGTGGGACTCGATCCTGGGACTCCAGGATCACGCCCTGGGCTGAAGGCGGAACTAAAGTGCTGTGCCACCAAGGCCGCCCCGATTTAGCTTTTTCTTGACTGTATTTTGATAACATGAGATTTCAGAGGACAGAGTAGAAGTTTGGCGTTTTCTCATTTTAAACAAGGTGTTTCTGGGCCCCCCGGGGGGTCCGTGGTGAAGCGCCTGCCTTGGGCTCACGTCGTGATCACGGGGCCCTGGGATGGAGCCCCACACCGGGCTCCCTGCTCAGCAGGGGGGTCTGCTGCTCCCTCTGCCTCTGCCCCTCCTCCCTGCTTGTGTTCTCTCCCTTGCTCGCTCACTCTGTCTCTTAAATAAATGTTTAAAAGAAACTATAACGCTGTTTCTGACGGCTCTTCCTGCCTGACGCTGAAGCTGGGCTGTGTGGTCCTTCCCTCCCCAGGGCCCAGCTGAGCAGAGATGCCCCAAGGAGCTGAGACAGGTTTCTAGTCCATGCACGAAGGTGCCTGGCGTTGTCCGCAGCTTATTTCAGGACCATGGGCCGTTTGGAGACAGGGATGTGTGAGCATCACAGTGAGGCCTCCAAGATGAATTGCCAAGATTGCGCACGGGGCCCCGAGTCCTACATCCGGGGACCCAGGGGCTCCCGTGGAGACACCAGACGCCAGCCCTTGGCCCTGCAATTGCTGGCTGCCCGCCGGTCCTGGCCTCCCACACCCCTGTCCGACCCGACCCGCGCCTGCTGTCTTCTGGCCGCAGCTTCTTTCTTGGTCCTCCGCAAGCGGCAGGCGTGGGTGGTTGGCGCGCGGCTTCACTGTGCAGAGCCACGCCTGGCGCGATGTGCAGCGGGGTGTTTCAGAGCTCCTCGGGTCTCGTTGGACCATCCGTTTGCCAAGTGGAAGAGACAGAAGGAGAAAAGGATGCCGGTCGGGAAGGTGAAGTAGATCAAGAAAGATTGTTTGGTTTCGTGTCTTCCCCTACAGGGAGCCTTGGCAAGTGTCACCGATGTGGGGGGTGGCCAGGCTCGGGGCCAGATAGTTCCTGGCTCCCTGTTCTTCCAGCGGCGCCTGCGACCGTGGGCAAGTTAGGAGCCACGTGGTGGTGTAGATTCTTCAACAGCAAATACCAGGCTCACATAATTACTATGAAAAGCGCTAATAGGACCATGATAGCGTGGAGTCCCGTGCTAAAACCTCCCATGCGTCTTCTGTGTTTTCCCTGAGTCATTAGAGCTGCCGATTGGGAAACTGAGCTGGAGACACTTGGTCATTTGCCCAGAAGTGACCGAGAGGTCACTTGGTGGTAAATTGGAATCAAAGCCAAGTCCACGCGCAGCTTCGCATTTGGAGGTGATTTAGGGGAAGCTGATGTCACGCGCCTGTTCGTATAGGTGTTAGGTGTACGCACTGCTTTATGGGCCTGAGGTCGTGTGTTTCCGGAGCAGGAGAATCCTGTCTTACTTGTCCTGAAGGTGCCGTTTACGGGGGGACGACAAAGGACGGAATCAGAAGTCAGCTGAGGAGACCGTGTGGCCCCAGCTCGTGTCCTGGGGCCTTGGACGCCCTCTTACCTACCCTTCATCTTTTACTGTATCATCCATGTGACCGTCGATGTTTTATCTGCTTTGCCCACACATGTGCGCGGGCACGTCGGGGTACCTTTTATTTTCTTAGAATCGTTCCTTCACAGGGAAACAGCGCTGTCTCTGAAAGTCCTTTTTCTGCTGCATGTGAAGAATCCTAAATAGTCACCAATATTGGCCTCTGCTTGGATATGGAAGCCAACGTCGGTTATAATTTTGGTTTCTTGGGGGATCCCTGGGTGGCTCAGTGGTTTAGCACCTGCCTTCAGCCCAGGGCGTGACCCCGGGGTCCTGGGATCAAGTCCTGCGTCGGGCTCCCAGCATGGAGCCTGCTTCTCCCTCTGCCTGGGTCTCTGTCTGTCTCTCTTTCTCTGTCTATCATGAATAAATAAATTTAAAAAAATCAAAAAAATTAATTTTGATTTCTTTCCCCCTCTGGCCATGCCTAGACACCTTTCTTTAGGGCTGAGATGCCAAAAAGCGGGGGGAGGAAAGCCATCGGTAATCGTTCTCCCACAGAGCGACGTGTGCTGGCCCCTTGGACTCTGAAATGCATTGAGACCACGGCTGGTTGTTGCGTTTGCCCCCGTGATTAATGCTGCTTCTGTGATATCCGTTCAAATGACGGTATTTCGGACCTTCAGAAAGGCAGGCCGGCACTTACAGCTGTCCTCTGTTTCTTACCTGTTTTTTATATATATATACATTTTTTTTATTTATTTATTCATGACAGACACACAGAGAGAGGCAGAGACACAGGCAGAGGGAGAAGCAGGCTCCCTGCAGGGACACTGATGCGGGACTCGATCCCGGGACCCCAGGGTCACAATCCTGAGCCAAAGGCAGATGCTCAACCACCGAGCCACTCGGGCGCCCCTGTTTCTTACCTGTTTAGGTGACCTCCCTGTTACATAAACAGGTTCTTAACCTGTGAGCCAGAGAACCCACCCGACCGTGCTGCGCGGTGGGCCCTGTAGTTACCCCATATTTACAGGGGAGGACCCTGAGGCCCGGGGTCAGAGGGCCGCCCAGATCCCCCCGGAGGAGTGGCAAAGCCGAGCTGGCCCCGCGCTGCTCTGCCTCTGGACGAGCCTCTGCCCTCCACGGCCCGCTCCTGCCCTCCCGTCCTTCTGACTCCTCAGTTTTCAGTGGGTCGGAATGAGATTCAAGAGGTAGGGATTGAATTTTCCTTGTCCGCAGAAGCAGCCAAATAGGGAGCCCTGAGCCGCCGCCCTCTCCTGGCCGCCCGCTTGCGCCACGCTCCGCGCTTGGAGGCTCCGTCTGCGTGAGGAAGAACAAAAAGCCACCGAGGCACCTGCTTGCTCCGCATCTCCTGGCGTCGGGCAAGCTGCAGGGCCTCCCCTTCCCCGTTCCCGCTTGGCACCGGAGCACCCCTTGTCACCCCCCGAGGCCCCCGGGTCTCAGCTCCTGCCTTGCCACGCTTGCCGGGGTCATCTGGGCAGATCCCTGGGCCCTGTTAATGTGTCGTGTTTCCGTTGCTGTCAGAGGACACTCGCCGCCCAGCGGAGGCTCCGTCCCCACGAGTCCTGGTGATCTGCCCCTACGTTGGCTGCTGCCGCCTGCACCTTCCTTTTCCTGTGTCTTATGCTCACCCGACAGGTACCTGCCGCCTGTCTCGGCCACGCCAGGCCCAGGGCACCCGGCAGTGAGCAGAGGGGCTTTAACGTGGGCCTTTGCGTCCAAAGATCTAATAAAGCCCTTTCTGGGAACGGTGGGTACAACTGAGATGTAATTCGTTATAAAGATCAGTGATGAGGGCAGCCCGGGTGGCACAGCGGTTTAGCTCCGCCTTCAGCCCAGGGCATGATCCTGGGGACCTGGGTTCGAGTCCCGCACTGGGCTCCTTGCATGGAGCCTGCTTCTCCCTCTGCCTGGGTCTCTGCCTCTCTCTCTGTGTCTCTCATGAATAAATAAATAAAATCTTTAAAAAAAATTAAAAAATACAGATCAGTGATGAGAGAGCGTCTGTCAGTCTCCCCTCTGTGGAGAACCAGGATACACTTTCCCCAAGTCCAGTATACTTGGCCCCATCACATTATGCTTTACCTGAATTAACTTGTTTTGTTTGAACAAACCTATGAACCAGCCCTTCCAGGTGAATGTTTTTTTGGAATGAGTCGTTTTTATTTATTTATTTATTTATTTATTTATTTATTTATTTATTTATTTATTTATTTAAGAAGCCACTCAACTAGCTTACAGGGGTCACGTTTGAGGACGCGGCTGGGGTCGGGTGCCCTGCTGTGACTTACTCCCCCCCCTCGGAGCGGGTTCTCCGGACTCCTGGTTCTTACCTGTGGGTGGGGGGACACACATGTCCAGTGGATGCTCCCCGGGATCCTCCGACCCGCCGACGTCGGAGCGGGTCAGGGAGTTGGGCGCCTGGTGGCTCCCACGCCGTCAGCCGCCTCCTGCAGGGCGCACCCGGGGTCCATACCCGCTGATCCTGCCTTGGGTGCTGGCCAAGAGGGACTTTTGTACCGGCCCTGAGCCTGCCCGGGGGTGGGTGCACGGACACCGCTTGACGGCCCCTCCATCTCTGTGCATGGGTTTTAATTAAACAGGTTAAAAAATAGTCCCAGCGGGCTTGTGACCTCCTCAAGTGTCTGGGCAAAGGGCGCTCTTGCAGGGGGGGTGCTTCCCATTTGGGGGCTCGGTGTCGCAAATCCCAGCTGTGGCCACAGAGCCGGCTAGAGCGCGCGTCACAGCAGGCGGGTCTCCCTGCCTCGCGGCCCACGGCCAACCGGCGGTGACACCGGTCCGCGTTCCCCACCCACTGAGCCTGCCGCGCGTTCTCCGAGGGGCCGCTGGCTGCTTCTATCCTGAAAATGCTCTGGGCACGCCGTTCCATTCCTCAGACACCCTGGGGTCCTCCTGTTGCCGCAGGTGATGATGGGCGCCAGCCCCCAGCGCGGCCTCCTCCCTGGATGCTCCCTGCTGCCCCTTAAGTGGGTTGCTTCCCTTTGGATCTTCCCTTTCGTGTTTTTCTCTCCTCCTCCTGAAAACCGATCACCCTTGGTTTCGGTTCAGAGTTTGCCAAGTACGTGTCTGTCTTGCCCATTGATTTCTAGGCTCCTTGAGACCGGCGATCTCGTTTCTGGTTTTTGATCTTTGGAAAAATCCTAAAAAGAAGGTTGGCCTTCGAGCCTCAGCAGGGTAGGACCTGTGGGTCCACCAGCAGCTGTGTGATGTCGGTGTGTGGGGGGGGTGGTCACGTCTCCGAGCCTCGATTTCTAATCTGCGGAATGGGCGCGATGGCAGGTGGTGGGAGGACTGTGTGAGCAGACCCAGCGAGTGTCCTTGCACACTCGGCCTCCCCGAGGCACTCTTTGGCCACACGCAAGGCACTGCCTGTCCAGGGGGAGAACGAATCAGGCTCTGTCCAGGGCGAAGTGTCTGCTCCTTGGAGATGCGAGCAGGGAGTCCGCAGGGAGTCCGTGATGTGAAACGTGCCTGCGTCTCACCTTCCATGTGGAAATGGGGCTCACCCAGTGCAGAGCCCAGCTTCCCACCTGGCCCCGCACCCTGTGTTCCAGGGGCTCCCTGGGCAACGCCCCGCGGGAGCGAGGGGACGTTTCTGATGGAGGCAACTGCATCTTCCCCTGGGAGGCCAGGCTCCGAGGATGAGCACGGGTGGGCAGGGAAGAGCGGGGTGTCGGCCCCCTTCCTGGATGGGGACCGGGTTCCATCCTTCTGCCCTCCCCGTGACCTCAGGGATGCCCCGGTAGGCCTGACGGGGCGGGAGGCTCGCGTGGGCACGGCTCCGGCCCGCTGGGTGATGCTTCCTGTGCGGTCCTCCTTCCTGGACGCACGTCATCCCTCGTGGGAATTAATGTGCCATTAATCCACGCGGTGGCCTGTGTGTAACCTGCCCGGTGGGCCTTCCTCCAAGGAACCAGAGGATTGGAGGCCGAGCCGCCACTGGAGTTGGGGAGTTCCGTCCCGCTGACTTTCTAGAAAGTTCTACAGCTCCTTCTGTGGAGGCTGTTGACTCCCATTTCTTAGGACTCACTGAGCACCTGTTAGGTACCAGGTGTGACGTTAGGTAGCGAAGCAAAGGTGGGAGAACATGACGTTCCAGTGTTCCGGAAGCTCAAGTGCAGTGAGGGGGGAGGAAAGAAAAGCATGAAAGAAAGTTAGGACGGAAGAGGGAGGCAACATGTGCAGCTTTGGAGGAGGACGACCCTCCACCCCACGTCTGGGTAGCCGAGACGCCTTCATCTGAAATCTGTAAATCCCGCTCCGTGGCGGTGGGTCAGAGGAGGGGAGCCTGGGCTGAGTGGGAGCCGGGGCGCGGCCCGCGTGGGTGCTCGGCCGCTGGGAGCTGCCGTTTATCATCATCTCCATAGACGCAGAGAGAGACTAGAAGTCCGCCCTGGGCCTCCCCTCGGTCTCGTGCCAGGCCCCGGCGTCCCCGCTTCTCCTGGGCCGTTGATGGGAGAGGACGCTTAATTTCTTCCCATTGAGAAACGATTGTCGTAAGGATCACAAGCGCTCCGTGAAGACCGCACCTTCCCTGACCCGACTCCAAGGGATCCGATTCAGGGTGGATCCACGTGGGTCTCGGGAGCCGTCGGCACAAACCAGAGCTCGTGGGGTTCGCGAGGGGCGCGTCCGGACGCCCAGACCCCCTGCCCCAGCTGGCGTGTCCGGCTTTTTCCGCTGAAGCCCAGTTGCCCTCCACATCCTGGAAGGCCAGCTCCTCTCTCGCGGGCATTTCAGTTCTGGGAGACGTGCCATTTCTTGGAATCGCCTGGTACGTTCTCCTGAAATGTTTTTCCCCGTCCCGATGCCTTGGAAATCTTCGTAGGGCCCAGGGCCCTCTGGTTGACTGTCTCACCCATAAACGGAGATCTTGTCTTCAAATGCTTCCCTCCCGCCAAGAGTGAGCGTATGAACCACGCTCGGAGCGGGTCTGGCCCCTGGGACGCCGCTGGGGTTGGCCCTCGGTCACCTGCTGTCACCCCACGCCGTTTCTCCCCGCCCTTGCGAGGCGCTTTGTCCCGCCTGGGGTCCGTCCCGTGGGCTGCAGGTCGCCCCTTCCCGGGAGGCGCCGGCGCCCCTCTGCTGGTCCCTCCCTCCCTTGCCTCTGCCCCCGGAGCAGGTTCAGCATCTCGGCAGCAGAACTCATTTGTCCAGAAGTAGTAAAAAGTTTCCTTGCTGCCGCGTGACGTCTCCGGGGGCTCGTCCTTTCCGGGCCCGGCTGGAGGAACGTCATTAGGTCTGGGTGGCGGGGACGCCTGTCTGTTCTGTCCACATCTGTATTTCCAGCACCTGGAACAGTGCCAGCTGTGCAGTTGGTGCTCAGTCAATATTTGTGGAATGAACAGATTCTACGTTTACGGAGTTAAATTCACGGAAACTGAGTGCTAACGCCTGCCTTTGGCCCAGGGCGCGATCCTGGAGACCCGGGATCGAGTCCCACGTCGGGCTCCCGGTGCATGGAGCCTGCTTCTCCCTCTGCCTGTGTGTCTGCCTCTCTCTCTCTCTCTCTCTCTGTGACTATCATAAATAAATTTTAAAAAATTTAAAAAAAAATTAAAGACTTGCCTTTTTAAAAAGAGGGCAGTGCTAGCCACTACCACTAATGGACTTTTGGACTGTGACCTGGATTTTTTTTCCTCTTCAATTCTAGTGTTCTTGGGACTAGTATTTTTTTTTTTAGGATTGATGGAAAAGGAGACCCTTCCAGAATGACCAGCTGTTGACATAGTGTCTTGCACCCAGCTTCCGCCCGCTTTGTGACCTAGTGGAAGAGTCGGGGGTCCGGACCAGGTCTGGAGAGGAAACATGGTAAATCTCGGAAGAGAGAGCGATGCGATTGATTTTGTGATTTGGGAGCGATGTTTTGTGCGTCTGTTCCTGTTCCCCTCGCGGCCCCCGAGCTGTGTCCTAGTCGTACAGGTAGAGACCGCACCGCTGCGTCCGTGCCGATTCCTGTGATGTGCAGCTCGGGTCCTCGGCCCGTGCGGGCCGGGCCGTCCCTTCTCTGGGGTGGAGAATGCTCTTCCCGTGTCGTATGTGCCCCACGTGCGGAACAGCACGGTCTGGTCAGACCCGCTTCCTCGCGCCAGCCTGCAGGCCGCGGTCCGGGACAGGAGGGAGGGCGACCGGCTTGCAGGCGGCCTTCACCGCACGTCGGATCCCAGTTCTTGAATTTCACTGAACGGCGGGGTCCCGGGGTGAAATGAGTGGCTTCCCCTGTTTTGGGCGGGGTGGGGCCCAGGAGTACAACCACTCGACAGCTCTCCGAAGCATAGATTAAACCAGCAGATCTCGCCGGAATCAAAGTCCAGCAATAGCGATTAATCATTATCTTAACTTTTTGGTGCTCGTTTGCTTAGTGGTAGAGGAGGTGTCGTCTGGCCACCGGGACACCTGCACCGGGTCCGGAGGGCTGCCCTGGGCTTCGTGCTGTCCCCTTCCCTCTGGGTATTTGCAGTGCTCTGGGCCGCCCCGAGGCCCCGGCGGTAAGAGGAGGGATTTGTCAGGGGGGAGCCGTGGTCCCTCAGGGCCCCCCCACCCACCCACCCTGGGCCCTCCTGGCCCAGGCCACCAGCTGCTCTGAGAGACGCGGGACGAGCTATGGGCACAGCGCGAGGGATCCTGGGCTCAGCTCATTGCCGTGGGGTCCTGTCCACTTGTGGCTGAGCTTTGCACGCGCCGTCGTAAGATGCACACTGTCACGGCACGGATGCCGGTGGGTCGGGACACCTCCCTGTCGCCCAGGCCCCAGGATCGGCAGACAAGCATACGTGTTTGTGCCAAAACGTGACGTTTGTCAGAAGTGGGGGCCGTGTTTAGTGCGACCTAGGAAATGAACAGCCTGGCCCTGGACCTGCCCGAGCCAGTCTTCCTGGGGTGACCCGTGAGTCACCTGAGAAGCCAGCCCCAGGGTCCCCACGTCACTCCCCCCCCCCCCGCCTCTGTGGCCTGGAGGTTTCCCAGCTCTTGTTTTGCCTCCTGGCTGGTCCTGACCCCCTTCTCAGGTGGCCTATTTCTCTCCTGCAAGTGACCCTTGACTCCTCTCCTGGGCTAGGCCTCTGTCCCCACGGGAGGCCATCGGCCCCCAGGAGTGCCGTCCACTCCGCGGCTTCGGCGGGTCGTGGAGGAGGCCGCGTGTGAGCGGGTGCGCCGGCGGCAGGAGGGCGGCCAGACAGCTGAGCATCCCGGCAGGCGGGCATGGCCAAGGGCGCCCCTGTCGGAAGGAGCACTTTGACCCTCTGAAGGAAGGGACACGGGCGCTCTCACCAGGGCTTGTTCGCTGGCTGCCGTGGGACCTTGACCCCATTTTGAGCCTCGGATCGGATCGTTTGTGTCACCACTAGATGAGCGTTATCACGCCTGCCATCACTGAGGATCAGTCGCCAGTGATGCAAAGTTGGGGGGCGCAGGGTAAGCGCGCGACAGTCGTGGTCGCGGGGGTTGAGAGCCACTACCGGGCATGTGGACACACGGCTCAGATGTCAGCCCCCCAGGCCACCCTGTCACCCGGCAGCAGGCACGCTCAATTACCCTTGCTGTGGCCTGGCCGGGAGGCACGAGGCCGGCACCTCTTCATCTCTGGGGCCCTTCGGAGCTCCTCGGCTTCCGTGGGATAGCAAGGACCAGCAGGCTGGGCTCCAGCCCTGGGAGCCGGCTGCCCCGGGAGTCCAGGCCCCCAGCTGTCCCTGACTGCATGTTGCCTGGGGGCGGAGGGCTGTGCTCCACCTGTGGGGGCGGGGGTGCAGGCGTGCGGGGCTTCCACATGGGGCTCGGCCCTTCGCACACCTATGCTCCCCGGAGCCCAGGGGCCGACGTTCTTTCTCTGGATGCTTCACTGCACAGCAGGATGGGGTAACTCACCGGTGATCCTCTCAGCCCCCGGCCCCATCCCCCCCGCCCCGATGTCAGGGTCAGGGAGTGAGCTGACCCTTCCAAACCTGTAGCCCCCCCCCGGTTGCCCTGGCAACCGGCCCCCCTCCCATGGCTATCTGGTGTTTCCCCAAAAGCACCTGATTAATGTAAACCCAGCTGCGGTTGAAAGGGGCTTGTGGGCCCCCCGGGGGCTCAGTCGGTGCAGCGTCTGCCCTCGGCTCAGGTCATGATCCCGAGGCCTGCGATCCTGGGATCCAGCCCCGTGTCAGCCGGGAGCCTGCTTCGCCCTCTGCCCCTCCTCCCGCTCATGCTTGCATTCCCGCTCTCTCTGTCAAATAAAGTCTTATTTTAAAAAAAAAAAGGAAGAAAGAAAGAAAGGGGCTTGTAATGAATAACAGAATGTTCTGTGTTCTTACAAAAGATGATCCTTTCACCTTCATGAAAGCGCTGGAGCTATTTCAGGAACAAAAAAAGAGCAAATATTAGAACAAAAAAAATGCTCCCGTTGCTCTTAGGGTTTAGGATGTTGTAAGGATCTCAGGAGCTGCGGGCCAGGACCCTGAAGCAAGGCCAACGTATTTATTTCCTGTTCTGTCCCAACCTCACCAGTGTCATCGATTTTTTTTTTCTTTCCCTGCTGTTACTCCATAATCTGTCCCTGGGGTTTTAGCATCTTAGGCAAGGCCGCGGGTGAGCCTCCCGTACGGAGCTGGGAGGCGCAGGTGACAGGTGCTCACGGGCTCCAAGCCACGGGCCGTACAGATGCGGGGGCGTGGGGCGGGCGGCCTTTCTGGAAGGTGCCTGACACTGGGCGACGCGGTTCTGCTCTTCCCTCGCCTGCTAGAGACCCGTGGACGCGGTGGACGCCGTGGACGCGGTGGACGCGGTGCCTGGGCCGGCAGGCGCAGGGAGGGGGTGCAGGGGGCGGGCGCCGGCCTCACCCCAGCTCCGGCTCCCCTCTGCGCCCGCGGTCCTCCCGGGAGGACATCTGCCCCCATCGGCGGGAGCCGGACGCAAGTGGGCTTCGCTGCGTTTGTGTCTATTTTAGAAGCGAAGCCGCCTCCACTTGCTCGTGGCAGGGAGGCCAGAGGCACATGGGAGTCTGGGATCAGGTGGCACCCAAATATCTGGGACAAAAGTCAGCATCCAGGTCGGGGCCGGGTCATTTGAGGAAGCAAAATAACTATTAATAACTTGACTTACAACCGCGTGGCTGGACTTCAGCTGTGCCGCCGATCCAGCCTCCCGAATCCGCGCGAAGGGAATGGTGTCCGCGCAGTTGTCTCCGCTTCTCCCCCGTGAGCTTTCCCGGGCCGCCGTCCCGTGGAAGGGATTTGGGCATCAGACCTGCGCTGGGTGGACCCCCCTCATCTTAACACTCGTGCCTAGAAGCATCTGCCCTGCTCATGCCCTGGGGACGGGGGCGGTTCTTGTCCGCAGAAGGGCCTTCGGGGTGGGTGGCGACGCACGCAGGTCCCTGGAGTCCCCCATGCGCACGGGGAAGGCTCGGGGCCGACCCACCACCAACCACGCGACGCGCAGGACGCGAGCCATCCCAAGGGGTTTTGCAGGGACCGAGGAGCGTCGCCTCAGTCGCATCTTAGTGGCTTCTGAAATACCGCAGTGGATTTACAAGATGGTGATGGAGAAGAGTCTTCCTCGGAGCTGGTTTTATAAGACCCGTGCCTGGAAGATTCCATGGTCGAACAGACTTTAGGAAACATCAGGGAACCCCAAGTGACTGTCATCTACACAGATGAGACGCTGACTGAGCTACAGAAATTTCAACGGCTGCCCCAGAGTAGGAATTTCTTTTTTCCCAAAGTAGGATATTTTAGATTCTTTTTTATTTTTGTTTATTTATTTTTTAGACATTTTATGTATTTATTCATAAGAGAGGCAGAGACCCAGGCAGAGGGAGAAGCAGGCTCCATGCAGGGAGCCCGATGCGGGACTCGATTCCAGGACCCTGGGGTCATGACCTGGGCCACAGGCAGATGCTCAACCCCTGAGCTCCCCGAGTGTCCTAATATCTTAGATTCTTTTTCAAAAAAATTTTTTAAAGCTTTTATTTGGGATCCCTGGGTGGCGCAGTGGTTTAGCGCCTGCCTTTAGCCCAGGGCGCGATCCTGGAGACCCGGGATCGAATCCCATGTCGGGCTCCTGGTGCATGGAGCCTGCTTCTCCCTCTGCCTGTGTCTCTGCCTCTCTCTCTCTCTCTCTGTGTGTGTGTGACTGTCATAAATAAATAAAAATTAAAAAAAAAAGCTTTTATTTATTTACTCATGACAGACAGAGAGAGAGAGAGAGAGGCAGAGACGCAGGCAGAGGGAGAAGCAGGCTCCAAGCAGGGAGCCTGATGCGGGACTCGATCCCGGAGCCCTAGGGTCACGCCCTGAGCCCAAGGCAGACGCCGACCCCTGAGCCCCCGGGCGCCCCGAGTCTCCTGATGTAACTGTCACCCTCACCTAGAGACGGCCTCACAGCGGGGCCCTGGGGTGCAGGCGGTGCACCGTCCGAGTGCTTCGGGTCAGGTGGTGATCGCAGGGTCTCAGCCTCTGACTCTCCCTGCCGCTCCCCACCGCGGGCTCACTCACACTCACTCTCTCCTTCTCTGTCTCAAAATAAATAAATCTTCTAAAACCTGTATTTTCACAGAAGCAGCTAGAATCACACTTGCCCAAATGCGTCGGGGCCAAGCTGACAGTAGGTCACATTGGAGTCTGGGCACGACCTGTCCCTCTTTCTCTCCTCCGTGGGGCCTTCTCCGTGCTCCTCTGCACCTGCGTCGGGCCTTCTCCTGTGGAGAGCAGGCTCCCCGGGCTCGGGGGCGCAGGGGGCACCGGGCGGGCAGCAGGTGTGTGCCCGGGCAGCGGCACCCGTGGGCCTCCAGGATCCCGGGCCAGGCCGCTGCCCGCGTCGGGCGCTCCTCGGCTCTCTCCGTCACGTCTGGAGTCTCGGGGAGGGGTGGAGCCCGACTGGCCCGGTGAGGCCCGACGTCGGCCTGTGCTGCGGCGCGTGCACCCCGGGGCCACGTGAGCAAGGCCGAGGGTCCTGCCGGTGCCCACGCGGCCGAGCTGCCTCCGAGACGCCCACGGACGCCGATACGCGCGGTGCAGGCGGTTCCCCGCGGGCGCACCCTGGCTCTGCTCCTCTGCCTTCGCCGAGCGGTCTAAAGTGTTGTGGTTTTGGATCCTGACTGTGGGGCGCCGTGTGGCTGTGACCCCTCACTGCTCCTAAAGTTCTGTTCTGTTTTGTTTTCTCGCTTCTGCCTCTAACGCCCAGAGGATGACGTAGATCTGGAAGCCCTGGTGAACGATGTGAACGCGTCCCTGGAGAGTCTGTACCCGGCCTGCAGCATGCAGTCGGAGACGGTGCCCCTCCTCCAGAACGGCCAGCACGCCCGCAGCCAGCCGCCCGCGGCCCCGAGGCCCCCCCAGGCGCAGCGTTCGCAGCCCGTGCACATCGTCGCCGTCAGGTGGGCCCCGGGGCGTGGAGGGTCTCGTCTCCGAGAGCAGAGACGTGATGCCGCCGCTCTCTGCTGGGGACATACGTCCTCTGCTCTGTGCAGCTCGGCCCCACGGGCTTGGACCTGGGCTCCGGGTCGGTTCTGGTAACTCACGGTGCACCTGCTCGGTGCCAGGAGGGAAGTCGTCGTGAATGTCCCGGAATACTGAAGGAACGACCAAGTGGTCGGTTGGGGGCCAGAGCGGGGCCTGGGGACCTGGAGGACTGGCAGCCCCAGGGGCTGTCACAGATGTGCCACCTCGGACGCGTGGCCTCATTCCCCGGGGGGTTACCTGGAGCAGGTGCAGCCTCTGGAAGTGGCGGGGCTGGCGGGGGGGCCTCCGGGACGTGAGGGGGGTTCCCTGCAGGTGGCAGGCCTCGGATGCGGGTGTTGAAGGGTGAGTAGGAGCTCGGGCAGGTGGGGAAGGAGATGCCGTGAGCAGAAGAGGTGATCCCTGTGGTCGCAAGTGGCAAGACGTCCTTCCTTTTGTGGCGGCGGAACAGTGCTCCGTTGCACGTGGTGCGTTTTCTCTTTCCGCCATCCGCGGATGGACGACTCGGCCGGCTCGTGAAGTCGGTGTAGTGACACAGAAGGACAGAGGCCACGTGACCGCGTGGATGGGCCACGTGTAACTTCGTCCCACTCCCAGAGGAAGACGGTGGGAGTGGTGGGTGCGGGCCCCGGGGAGGGATCAGGGGATGGGACGGAGCCTCCGAAGCGTTGGTTTGATGAGACGGGCGGGTGTCGGGATGTCCTGCGCGGAGCCCTCCAGCCCAACACCTGCAGACCCAGGGCCCTGGAGGGGGGATAAGGATGGAGCCCACCCCTCCCCCCCAACACCTGCAGACCCAGGGCCCTGGAGGGTAGTAGGGTAAGGATGGAGCCCTCCGCCCCAACACCTGCAGACCCAGGGCGCTGGTGGGCGGGGTAAGGATGATGGCGGGGAGGAGCGTTCGCAGGCTGGGCACGTGTCTGGCAGGCAGGACCCGTGACGGGTCACACGTGTCCTCAGGGCACACGCCGTCGTCTGCACGCTGCCCACGTCCCGGGGCGATCCCGACAGGTGGGGACCGGTCCTGAAGGCCCCTTGAGCTGTAGCAGGGGAGACACAGGGAGAGGGTTCGAGTGGGCGAACAGAGCATCTGCCTTGGGTTTCGGCAGGTCCTCCTGGCAGCCGGGTGCCGGGGGTGGGCAGCAGGGACAATGACGTCCTGACCCGGACGAAGCAGGGGACACCTGACATTTGCAGGGGGGGACGGAGTGTGGAGCTGCCCCACCGGGTCCTGAGGGCCGGGAGATGGGGGCCGGCTGCCGGCGCGGCAGCAGCTTGCAGGGTGTGCTGAGGGCATCCCGGCCGGGCAGAGGTTCATGAGGTCGCGCGGAGCAGCTCTGTGGCCGCCGCCAGGGTGCTGGGGGCTCCGCGGGTTTCCAGGTGGGGGCGGAGGGATGGGCGCGGGCCGGGCCCAGGGCCTCCCCGCCTCCCCGGGCCTCAGGCTGGGGTTCCCGTGGCTGCTCCTTCCTCAGCACGGCACCTTCAGGGATCTCGTGTCCTTTCCCTGCTTCCGGAAGCTTCTATGAGGGTCTTTCCGGTCTGACATCCCCGGGTTCTGTAGCCAGGCACCCCTGTGGCCCACGGGAGCCCGTCGGTGTCGGGGCGGCACAGCAGGTGCAGGTGTTTGCGGGGTGCTCGGCCACCCCTCGGCCTCGGGCCCTTCCCCGCAGCCCTCGCCCACCCAGCTTCCGGAGCATCACCCCGTGTCCTTGCCCCCCCACCCCCCGCAGAGCCCTGTCTGGAAAGACACGCTCCTTCCTGCTGTGCGCCTCCGTGGGTCTGGGGTCCGTCCATCACGCGACCCTGGAGCCTTGAGGGGGAGGATGGGTCACAGCGCGCATGGTGATGGCGCCCGCGGCTGAGTCGGGGCAGTTGACGGGCAAGAAGGCCCAGGCTCCCTGCAGCCCTGAGCCTAAAGTTGGGGCCAAACGCCTGTTCTCAGTCCCAGGACGGCGCATGGGGTGGGCGTGCACCCGGGGCAGCAGGCACTCTCCCCGCTGCAGAGGGGACCCCGGTCCTCAGGCCTAGCCTCTTCAGTCCTTCTGCATAGGTAGCGTTGTTTCTTGCTTTCGGGTGCATTTAAAAAATGGGGTGACCAATATGGGATACCCAAGGATTCATAAGTGAGGCCTTATGTCGAGCACCTCCCATGTGTGCTGAGCACTTCCAGTGTGTGCTGAGCACTTCCTATGTATAGTGTCTATTTAATCCTCATTTGTTAGCTGGCACCATGGCCACTGCAGCCCTGCGGGGGGGGCGGGGTGTGGTGGCCCTCAGTGCCCCGACGACCAAACTGAGGCCCTGGGGGCAGTGACAGGCCCTGGGGGCAGTGACAGGCCCACGCCTGGTGAGTGGGGAGTCTGAATGCAAACCCAGCCTGAGAGGCTGCGTGTGAGACCCATGGCGTGGGGGTGGGGCGCGGACGGAAACAGGTGCAGGCCAGGAGCTGGGGAATGAAGAGAGGGCTTCCTGGAGGAGGCCACCACCGGGCCCTCCAACCCTGAGGGCGTGGACTGCACGGAACACAGAGGACAGCGGGCGTGCTGCAGGCGGGCGGGCGGCGGAGCTCGGGGCTGCCGCGCCCCCACCCACCCGATGTCCCTGCACCTTCGCCCCCTGTCCCCGTCCTGGTGCGTAGTTGTGGGTGGACGCAGCCTGTGCAACAGGGACTTTCTGCAGCCCCAGGGGACCTGCCTTAGTTTGGCTTTGATGACACTTGGGAGCTGCTGTAAAGTCAACGTGGGACTTGCTTTTTTTATTTAAATATTTTATTTATTCATGAGACACAGAGAGAGAGAGAGAGAGAGGCCGAGACACGGCAGAGGGACAAGCAGGCTCCCCGCAGGGATGTGGGACTGGATCTCAGCACCCCGGGGTCACGCCCTGGGCGGAAGGCGGATGCTCAACCCCTGAGCCACCCAGGCGTCCCCACTTTTTTTTTCTTTTAATTTTTAAGAAAAACGTATTGAGCGTGAAATTCACGTAACAAAAAACCCAGCGCTGCAAGCGTACGGTTGAGGTGTTAGTACTCTCCAGGGTCGTGCCGCCACCCCTTCTACCTGGTTCCAGAAGTTTCCGCCGCTCCACAGGAAGCCCCTTACCACGCAGCGGAGTCTGCACTCCGCCCGGCACCCGTGGCCTGCGTGGCCCTGCTGCCGACGCCCTGTCCGTGTGCTTCCACGAGGGGAGTCCTTCTGTGTCTGGCCTTGTTCACGTAGCACGATGTCTAATTGGATTTTTTTTAATTTTTTTTAATTTTTTATTTATTTATGATAGTCACAGAGAGAGAGAGAGGCAGAGACACAGGCAGAGGAGAAGCAGGCTCCATGCACCGGGAGTCCGATGTGGGATTCGATCCCGGGTCTCCAGGATCGCGCCCTGGGCCAAAGGCAGGTGCCAAACCGCTGCACCACCCAGGGATCCCAGATAAAGGCTTATTTTTGAAAGAGCAGTTGTAGGTTCATAGCAAAACTGAGAGAAATTGGTGAGCGCTTCCGGCAGCCCTGCGCCGTGCGTCCCGCGGCAGGTGGCGGCGCGGTGGGCGAGCCTGCGTGGATGCACGGCGGCCCCGGCGTCCTCGGGGTGCAGGAGGGCTCGCGCTCCTTGTTCAGTGGGTGCGTTGGACACACGTACGATGACGCGAGTCCGTCCTTGGGCTACCGTATGGGATGACCTCACTGCCCTACATACGGGGCTTTTAGTATTTTCCAGAACAACCTCTGGGGAGCAGCTCTGGTGAACAACTAGAGCATCGGGGGTCGGTGTCATCTGCATAAGTCAAAACACAATAAACCCCTCGGGCCGCGGGAGGTCACTGGTTTGTGCTTCGGGGCCGGGGTGCAGGACAGTGGGCGCAGTCGCACGGCCTCCTCTCTGCCCTTGGCACAGGGGACGGCGCGTCAGCCGGACGCGGTCATGGCAGAGGCTGGGGTGGGAGGAGCGGGATTCGTCCTCAGGACACGGCCGCGTCCGCCGTGTCGAGCCCTGGGGCACAGCCGTGCCGTCCCGCGTGCCGACGGGGGGCCCGCTCCCGGGGGACACCTGGCAGCCGGGGCACGACGCCGCCCGCAGCACCCGGGACAGGAAACGGAAGGCAACACTCGGTTGTTTTTCGCTTCGACTTTGAACTTGCTGCTTCTGCTGTTTTCCTCACCGCCCCTGATTCCGTTACCGTGGGTGCCCGGCCTTGTCGTAGGACGCGCGGGTCTTGCAGTCTTGGGCGGACGTGCCCGCGGGTGGGCAGCGTGGTGCGCGCCCCGCAGTGCCTCTCCGCGCTGCCTCGGGGTGGGGGGGGCTGCGGGGAGTTTCGGAGGCTTCCGTGCTCTGGGGGGGCCGCGGCACGGGCGCTCGCCTCCGATGCATTCACTCCCGACCACCTCTTTGTACAAACGGGTATCGGTTCCACGATGCAGACGAGACGCGCAAAGCCGCTTCTCGTGTTTCCAGGCGTTTGGAGGAGTGTTCGCTGCCAGGGCCCTGGGCAGAGTTATTCTCCTGAAAATGCTCCTTCTCACAAAGCCTCCTCGCCCACCGTCGCCGGGGAGCCGTCGGGGGGCGAGGGGCTGGTACGTGTCCCGCATGGAGCGTCGTCTCTGCTGGGAGCCTTCGCACGGTGCTTCTCAGGCCCGGCTGTGCAGCGAGCGCGGGGATCTGGGCCCTGCGGGTCTGGGAATGGCAGCTTTGAAAGAAAAACCAGAAACAGACTTTTCGTTGCGGAATAACGCAGGTACCATAAAATCGGCCGTCTCGACCGCAGGCGAACCAGGTCAAGGTGCTGCGTGTACTTCCGTCGCCGTGATCCCCGGGGCCTTGCTCACCCTGCAGGAGGGAGCCTCTGCCCGAGACCCAGGAGCCCCCCCGCCCCCTGCTCCCCGCTCCCTCCCCGGCCCTCAGCACCCTGCACGGCGCTAGCCCGGGGATGGTGACCCGAGGTGCCCCACGGACGTGCCGTCCCGCGCCCTCCATCCTTCTGTGGCTGGCTTGTGTGGTCCGGCACCGTGTCCTCCGGCGTCATCCCGGCGGCAGCAGGTGTCGGAAGCCCCTTCCTCGGGCAAGTGTCCCCTTATGAGGGTGGAGCACGTCGATGCACGCCGCGGTCGCTCCGCCTCTTGACCGTGGGCACCAGGCCTGCCGGGAACCCGGTACCTGGTATCTATTGGAGTTTTCTGGGCTACGTCCCCAGACGTAGGGATTATGGGGTCGCTTCGGGAGACAGCGGCGGCTTTTTATTTATAGGCTATTTATTTATTGGGTTTATTATTATCATTACGTATCTTTTTACGACGGCAGCTTTTAACCCGCGGTTGTGTCTCTCCCCCCAGACGCCTGCAGGAAGAAGACCAGCAGCTCAGAACCTCGTCTCTGCCGGCCATCCCCAACCCCTTCCCCGAGCTCTGCGGCCCCGGGAGCCCCCCGGTGCTGACGCGCGGCTCCCTACCTCCAGGCCAGGCAGCTGCCAAGCAGGTGAGCGAGCGCCCCTGGCTCGGGCGCCGGCAGGACGGATGCTGGGCTCGTTGCCGTGCGAGGAAGGGGGACAGCGGGGATCTCTCCTCTTCCTTCTTCGCCTCTCGCTGCTTTTTGGTTTATTGGCCAGAATTCCACTTGTTAGGTCAGGGGTGCATCTGCGTGTTGTAGAAAGGGGCTCCTACAAAGGGTACGAAGTAACGACCTGGTGCTTAAAGATGAATTTTAGCTCCGAGAATATTCCGTTGGCCGGGATCTCTGGATGCATGAGGCGTCTCTCAGGCCCCTGACCGTCCAAGGGTTTGCGTTCGACGTTCCTGCCCTGGGATGTGACCTGGGCACGGCAGGGAAACGGGGACCTAGGGCACAGCAGCCACCTTTCTACTTTTTTTTTAAGATTTTATTTATTTATTCATGAGCGAGAGAGAGGCAGAGGGAGAAGCAGGCTCCCTGCAGGGAGCCCGATGCAGGACTCGATCCCAGGACCCCAGGATCACGCCCTGGGCCGAAGGTGGTGCTAAGCCACTGAGCCACCTGGGAATCCCCACAGCCACCTTTTTGAACTAACAGTTTCTACCTTAAAAATAGGCCCGTGAGCTGCGTGTTCTAGAACCACCATGGCCTGGGGGAACCAGGGATGCGGAGGGCGTCGGTAACTTACCCCAGGTCAGGTCGTCAGGCTCTGTCCATCCGGTCGGCGTGGCCTGGGCCGCGGCGGCTGCAGCCTGGGGAGGGAGACCCCGTCGCGCTGCCATGTGGGCGGCGGTGGCTTAAGTAGGATGCTGACGACAGGAGCATCGACCTTCACGGGATGGCCCCACTCGCCAAGGATTGTTCTGCGAAGTTTCCATATTTTATTTACTCATTTATTCCTCAAAACACCTCTAGGATTTAGGTACAAATGTTACTTCTGTTTTTTAGTTGGGAAACAAGCCCAGCTGTTAAGTGGGGGGTTTGGGGGGGGCCTGGGGTGAGCATTGGGGCGAGTGGCAGGATCTCAGGGTGACTGTTGGGGCCAGGAACGACCCGATGGTGAGCATTGGGGCTGGGTGGGACCCCAGGGTGAGCAGCAAGACCCCGGGGTGAGCGGCAGGGCCAGGAGGGACTCCGGGGTGAGTGGTAGGACTCTGGGGTGAGCAGCAGGGCTGGGTGGGACCTCAGGGTGAACGGTGGGGCCAGGAGGGACCCCGGGGTGAGCGGTGGGACGGCAGGGTGAGCGGCAGGGCTGGGTGGGACCCTGGGGTGAGCGGCGGGACCCCAGGGTGAACAGTGGGGCCAAGAGGGACCCCAGGGTGAGCAACGGGACCCTAGAGTGAACACTGGGGCTGGGTGGGACCCCAGGTTTAGTAGCGAGACACCAGGGTGAGCAGTGGGGCCAAGTGGGACCCCAGGGTGAGCGGTGGGGCCGGGAGGGACCCCGGGATGAGCGTTGGGACTGGGAGGGACCCAGGGGTGAGCGTTGGGGCCAGAAAGGACCCCAGGGTGAGCATTGGGGCCAGTCAGACCTGAATTTGGGATCCAGAGGCTCTGCCTTCAGCCATTAAACCCCGCGTTCCCTGGGACCCTGATGTTGTCTATTTTCACGGGTTTGAACGACCCTTTGCTGTGAACCAGAACCTCTCGTGTCCCCTCTGCACCTGGCGGCCCCGAGCGCCATGGGCCCCCACCCGTCCCCTCTCCCCGCATCCCCCCGCCCCACCGTGCGTGTGAGCACACGGGGAGCCCGGCGTGTGGGGCGGCCCTGCCCTGGCCACCTGCCGCCTCCAGGGGCTGCCCCGTCCGGTCCCGCCGTCGACGCCTGGAAGGTGAGGTAAGCGTCCCTGTGGGGCGGCCAGCGCCGGCTGGGCCGCGGCCATGTCACATGCCTGCGGGACATCTGGGACGTCTGCCTCTCCGGTGACCTTCTGCTGCAAATAAGGGTCTAGACAGGCTGTCTGTGGATTGGTCCCCGGGCTTGTTTACGGCCTCGCCCAGCCTAAAATAAGCCCAGGAAAATCTGCTCTGGCTCTGCCAGCGCCTGGCGAGAACGTGGGCCTCCACCCGCGCCCGACGGTCCAAGTCTGTCCGCGGAATCCGGAACCTCGGGAGCAGGCCTGCTGCTTCTCCCAGGACCGCAGCGTCTGCCTGGTGTCGGCCTTCCTGTCGCCGTCCCCGGCTGTGGCCCCGCAGGCCAGGGCGAGGCTTCACGCTTCGGCGAGTACACATTTCCCGACGTGTTGCACGGGCTCACGGGGCCTCGGCTGGGGCGCCCCGGGCTCCCACCCTTGATCCCGGGGGCCTGTGTCGCCGGCGCCGCTGCGGGGGCTGCCCCACGGAGCACGATGGCGTGGCCGCCGGCGGTCTCCAGCCTCCGGGCCCTGCTGCCTGCTGGCCCGGGGAGGGGGAAGCCGGATGTGCTCGTGCTGCCACGCGAGGGCCCGGGGAGCAGCTGGATGAGCGTCGGCTCGGGTCCCCCCAGAGGTGACGGTGCTCAGCAGGCCCGCGGCACCGCCTCGCGCACTGGCCGGCATGTGGTCACGTCGAGAAGAAAGCGTCTCGCTCTGTGGAAGGAGCTCGCTCGTGACCTGAGCCCGTCAGGGGCGGCGTGTGTCTGCCCACGAGTCCGAAGGGGACGAGGAAGTGGAGGCGTGTGGCCAGGCCCATGCGGGGCTCCCGTGCCGGCCGAGCGCCCCGTGCAGACACCTCCCCTCCCACCTCCCCGGGGTCCTTCGGTGACCCTCGCCGGCTGCTTGGGGGCAGGAGTGTCGGGTGCGGGGTCCGTGCACCCCAGCTCTGAGAGCTGCCCCTGTGACGCGCCGCCGCCTCCAGGGAGGACACCCGTGCACGCAGGGGCGTGTGGCTGCGGGCAGGGCCCCGGGACGGACAGCTGGGGCGGGGGGGCAGGGGCCCTGATGAGGTCATAGGCTCGCAGGGGGGCCGTCACCAGGGGGAGGAGCCCTCAGCCCCACCACTGTGGCAGCACTTCCAACTCCCCCGTCCCGCCGTCCCCTGTGGTCCCCGAGGCTAGCAAGTCAGCTGCAGCGTGGTCCCCGCTGTCCCGGGGCTTAGTGTGATGACATCGGCAGGGTGATGCGCTCCCTCAGGTGCAGGCAGATGGGGCAGCCGGTGGCCGAGGAGGTGGTGCTGCTGATGAACCGTCAGGGCCCCCGCGGCCTCCCCGGGCATCCCCCTGGTCGGGGTGTGACCGCACCGCGGCTGGTCTGGTGTGTATGGCTGGAGGGATGGCGAGGGCCTTGTGTGTGTGCCCCCCCCCCCGAGTGTGCACAGCCCTGCCCCTGGGGGTGGTCCCGGGGGTGGTGCCTGCAGGCAGGTGCAGCTGGGTGTGGAGCGATGTGTGCATACCCCCAAGTGTGCGTGGCCCTGCCCCGGGGGGCGGTGCTGGAGGTTGGGCCCGTGGGCAGGTGCAGGTGGATGATGGGGCAGGCCCCCCCATGGGGTGAAGCAATGGTGAGGGCTGCATGTGTGTGCCCCCCCCCCGAGTGTGCACAGCCTTGCCCCAGGGGTGGTGCCGGGGATGGGGCCCTTGGGCAGGTGCAGGTGGCTGCTGCGGGAGGCTGAGAAGCGGGTTGGGGGAAGGGGCAGGGAGCCGCGCAGAGGAGCGCCGCCGAAGGGAAGAGCAGGGATGCTCCCAGAAACAGCTCTGTTTCCCAATTTAAGGCTGCCTTCCGAGCTTGATGGCAGCGTCTGGAAGGCCCCGTCCGGGTGGCCTTCCTCCCAGCGCAGGGGTTCCACGGAGCTGCCTGTGACCCGTTGGAGCAGGTTTCTCCGCTGGTTATTGAAACACAATTAATCGCACGTTTAACCCCATTTCTAATAGGGCGTGAACGCTGTCCCCGCTCCAGGCCACACTCTCCCCCCTTTGCTTACTTTCAAAAATTAATTTTCTGGAACTGAATTAATTGCCTTGCACCGGGTTCTGCCCGTTACCGATGCTCCAGCGTGGGCCTCCCGAGGCTCTCGCTACCGTCTGGTGAACGCGCCGCTGCATCAGACCGTCTTTGGCAGGAAAAACCAGCGGCCGTGGCCAGGTGCGGGTCGCTTCGTGGAGCGGGGCCGCGTGGACGTGCCGGGCCTCCCGCTTCTCCCGCCTGGGCCGGGCGTCGCCCGGAGCCCGCGGCTTCTCGTGGGCGCCCACCCCGGGGGCCTCACCGCCCGCCGCACGAGCCCTCTTTCTCAGCGCCTGCGGCACGTGCCCGCGGCGGCTTTCTGGAACCTCAGGGCTCGGACGCGTCGGGAGGAGGCCCAGGGGGGTGCAGCCTGAGGGCTGGGGTCCCCGAGGGCCGTGAACGGTGCTGCGGACACTTGGGGCCGTCGCAGGATCGTCTGGGCGGGAGCCAGGAGAGGGGTGCTCCGGCCCCCGGTGGGACAGGGGTCGCTGCCCCCTGGCGACAGTCACTTCACCAGCGCGAGTCTGTACCCATCGGCTCATCCCCGCCTTCCTCGGGGCGAAGCCCTCTTTACCCAGCGTCCCTCAGGCTGCTTCCCCGGGGCGCCTGGGGGCTCGGTCGGCAAAGCACTGGCCGTCGGCCCAGGTCACGGCCCCGGGGTCCTGGGGTCCAGCCCCGTGTCAGACCCCGCACTCAGCGGCCACTCCGCTTCTCCCTCTGCCCTCCCCCCACTCGTGGTCTCTCTGGCGCGCTCTCTCCAATAAATAAAACCTTAAAAAAAAGAAAAAAAAATGTAAAGAAAAAAACCTAACCTGTCCTGGCCTGTTGGCCTTCCTGTCCTGATTTCACTCCCTGGTTTCTCAGGAGCGAGGAACGGCGGCTGCCACCACCGCGGGGCTGCACCCCTGCCCCCTGCCCCCGTCCCTCTCGCCTTCCAGCTCCCTCCTTGCCTGTCCACCTCCATGCAGTCGCGTAGCTTTCCTGGAAGGTTTCCTCGGGAGGAACGTAATAAACTGTCTCTCTTAGTTTTTAAAATGTCACGTCTTGGGCAGCCCTGGTGGCGCAACGGTTTAGCGCCGCCTGCATCCGGGTGTTTGATCCTGGGGACCCTGGATCGAGTCCCACGTCGGGCTCCCTGCATGGAGCCTGCTTCTCCCTCTGCCTGTGTCTGTGCCTCTCTCTCTCTCTCTCGTCTCTATGAATAAATAAATAAAATCATTTAAAAAATAAAAATAAAAAATAAAATGTCATGTCTTGGGCGGCTCAACGGTTTAGCCCCTCCTTTGGCTCAGGGCATGACCCTGGGGTCCTGGGATCGAGTTCCACATCGGGCTCCCTGCATGGAGCCTGCTTCTCTCTCTGCCTGTGTCTCCGTCCCTTTCTCTGTCTCACGTATAAATAAAATCTAAATAAATAAATAAATAAATAAATAAATAAATAAATAAATAAATAAAATGTCGAGTCTGCAAACGAGCGATCACGCGCCGTCCCCGGAGCGGCTCACTCAGCAGAGGCCGACGAGTGCTCCGGGGGGCGTCCGGGGCAGCGCGGGGTCACCCCATCCCGTCCCGCCGCTCAGAGGTCTCCGCGGCCCCTGCCGCCTGGCCACCGGGCCCCCTCATGGTCCCGTCACGCAGCAGCCAGGGCGGGTCACGTGCGCAGAGGGGACCCAGGCTTCAGGTCGGCGGTGTTCCCGGGGCGCCCAGCAGCGCTCCGCACAAAAGGAGCCCGTCTCGCCAAACCAAAACGCGCACGTGTGCGACATTTCGTTCCTCTGGAGGGGACCGTGGCATAAACCAGAGCAAGCAAGCGGAGCCCACACACGACGCAAGCATCGCTGCCCGTTCCTCCTGCCGTTGCACCTGCTGCCATGGAAGGCTCTGGAAGCTGGGATGCTCACTGTGGCTCCTGTTCCGGTCCTGGGGGAGGTGCAGCGTCGGCAGCTCTGAGGCGGAGCACCTGGGGAGTCGGTGTGCGGGACAGAGGGGCGCTGAGGAGCGCGGGTGGGCTCAGCCTTGTGACTGCACAAGAACCAGAGGGACGCAGGGCCCGAGTCCTGCTTGCGGAGTCCTGCTCGCGAGTCTCTGTGGCTGCTGTGACCCTGCCCTCGTGCATCAGCCACGCATCAGCCTGGGCCTCAGGCCGCGACGTGTGTCTTCCCGGGGATGGGCCCGCCCAGGCCTTCTGGATCCGGAGCAGCGGCTGGCTCTTCGGCCTCCGGCCTCCCCCGCATGTCACCCAGTGATGGAGAGCCTCGTGCCTTCTTTTCTTACCTGTGCTTTCTGGAAGCCTCGTTACCTGAGTCATGAGATGGAAACATGCAGGCCCGCGACGGCTGGGGAGGACCACATTCCATCACCTTCTTGGAAACTCCCGTTTCCTGCTGGGTTGGGAGGCACCCGAAGAAAGCGCACTGATGGGGGGGCAGCCTGGAGCTTCCCAGACGATTCCGGTCGCGGGTCCACAAGGTCCATGACATGCTTCCCTGGGATCCACCGTGGGAAAGGGTGCCGGGTTGTCCGGAGCATCTTTCGGAGCTGTGTGGGAATAGCACTAACCTCCAGGTGTCTCGGAGCACTCGGGGCGGCAGCCGGAGAACGCCCCACGCAGGGGACGCTTGCAGCCACCTGGTGAGCCACGCGCCGAGGGGCAGTCCCATCAGGAAACTCCATGGAATCCCCCCCGCTGGGCTTTCTCCAGACCGTAAATACCTGTGAAAATAGAAGCTAGAAGCTCTCTGAACTTGTGAGGCCCCACGCGGGTCCTGGATCGCGGCATCGAAGCTCCTGTGGCATCCGGGGGAGGCCTCGCAGGGTTGCGCTTCAATCACCCGTCTTCCCCGAATGTGCGTTTTCCCCCAAATCCGAGAACACGAGGTGGTGTTCCCGGGTCCGCTCACGGGCTCAATCTTGCTGCTGCTGCTGCTGCTGCTGCTGCTGAAGTTTCCTTTGGAGCAGGGGCCGCTAGAAAACGAACTTCGGCCCATTGCGTTGCCCGCGTCCATGGCTCTGCTGCAGGTGCCCAGGAGCACCCTCGTCCCCTTCGCTTGCATTCGTGTTTCTGACCGGTTCACGCAGCGGGAGAGCCTGTCACGCCCGTGCAGCGTGGGCATCTGTGTTTCAGGACTATCCGTGACTGCTCGGGGCCCGTGTGGTTCCACTGGCCGCTCTCCCAGCACGTCCTCGCCTCGCAGGTCCGGGTAAAGCGCTCCGGGAGCTTGCGGGGGCGCGAGCGTGTCGTCACGTTCTGAATCCTTTCCCGCAGGGAAGTTCCCGGGAGCCGGCTTCTCGTGCAGGCTCGTGAGCGTTCATAGCCCTGGTGCGTGTTGTGATCGGGGTTTGCGAGGGCCTGTTGGCTTGATGATCGCCTCCCGGGGGGAGGGAGCGTCGGCAGTTTTGGGCCCTGACTCTGCACCAGGACCATCGCTAGACCAGGCGGCCGCCTGTGCCCGACGGTTCCTCGCGGCAGCGCGGGGTGGCCCTGGAGGGCGTGGGTCTGGCCGAGCCGACGCTAGCTGGTCTGCAGGGGCGCGTGACTGCCGGCGGGCCAGGTGTGCGAGCTGGACGCTTCCCTGTGCAGGGGAGCTACGAGCTAGCGTAGCCCCAGGATTGAAGGATGAGAAGCTATCCGTGGGCTTGGAGGGGGAGAATGTTCCAGAAGGAGGAGGGGGGGGAGGGCCCTTCACAAAGGGCCTGGACGTTAGGACCTAGAGTCGGCTAAGAATTCCATCCCAGGTGCAAAAGAGAGTCCACCAGGTGTTGGATAGAGGGGTGCGGAGCAGCTTTGCATTTTGGGGGAGGTTCCCTCTAGTTCGTGGTGTGCAGGATACAGTGGGACTCGGGGAGGGGGCGCGGCATGGGTTCGGCCACCGTGCACGCGGGCTCGGGAGCCCATGGCCTTTGGATGAGGACCAGACTGCTGAGGCTGGAGAGAATGGGCTGGGTTTGAGCAAAATCACAGGATCTAGTGATTTCTTGCTCTCCCCTCCTTGTCCTGGCACTTCTGCTTTTCCTCCTTTAAGGGTAAATCCAACCTGGAGCTCTGATCCTGGCTCCTAAATTCCATTCTCCACCAAAAGGGTGCCGAGCAAGCGCTTGAAGAAAGAGGAGGCACGTCCCAGGCTCAGAGAGCAAGAGGAGGGTGGTCACTTACGGACGCGGAGAAACCTGGCAGGTGCCACCGGGGCCCAGCGTCCTGAGCCAGCGTCCCCTGGGGCCCCGCGGCATCTCGTGGGTGTGTGACGCCGAAGATGTGAACCGGGACTGGGGGGGAGTCCACGAAATGGTGGGGGCTCTGCAAAGTGTGACGGTCACAGAAGACCCCAGAAAACTCACTGTCTGGGTGACAGACGAAGAGACAAGACACCGGGTGTATCCCGAACCCCGAAATGGTGCTGTTGCCTTTCCTAAAAGGGACGTCGGTTGGACCTTGGCTGAATTTGCAGGCGCGCGTGTGGGCTGGAGGGAGCGTCCTGGTGGACTTTCCTGATGTCAGTCCTGACGCTGTGCTTACGAGGGAGAGTGCGGCGTCTCGGAGGCACAGGCCGCGGGATAGACGGGCCACCCCGACGAGCAGGTGCGGAAAGAGAACAGGATGAAGCAGACGGAGCCAACGTTAGTCCTGGGGAACCCACGTGAAAAACATACGGGAAACCTTATACCACCTTTTATAGGTTTTCTGGAAGCCTGAGATTCTCACAAGATAGAAAGCTAAAGAATGAGAAATCCTGTTTCAAACCCAAAACATGCCTCTTAAATGCACAGATATTTTTTTTTTTTTCACTGTGCTTTTCTCCCACGGGGCAAACAGCCTAGGAGACAGGAGACAGGAGCACAGCGCACCGATTCTCCATAGGTCAGGCCACCGCCGCTTCCGCGCACGGCTCCGGGAGGATGGGCAGGTGCGCCCGGGGGGCCTGTCCCCGGAGCCGCGCTTCCGGGAGGGGAGTCGATCGAGAGCACCCTGCTGCTCTTTCCTCCCCGTTCTTTTCAGGAGAAATGGAGTATCGGTGGTTCGGGTGGCATAACGTGCCAAGTGGATTCGCGTGTGCCGTGCTCTGCTGTCCTGCAAATAAGCTTCGTCCGAGGGAAGGGGATTCCCAAAGCTTCAGTCCTGGGGCCTCAGACTGTGGGAGGTTCCCAAGCAGGTAAACGGGGAGGAATAAACGGACTGAGTTTCCTCAAAGGCAGTGCCCCCTCCGTGCTGCTCTGCTGGCGGGTTGTGCTCACGGCTCCGAGCGCCGCAGGGGGTGACCGTGCTGTAATGACGTCTGCACCAACCCTGTGGGCCTGACGTGCAGATGCCCCCTTGTGATCTTTTGGATTTGTTCGAGTGGATTTTTAGGGCCGTCACGCGGCTGTTTGCCGGGTGGGCTCTGTCAACTGTGCGGGACTAAATGCGTGTCCTAGCAGGCAGGCCCGCTGCTGCGTGGTCCGGGGTGGGGAGGAGCCACGGACTCCTCGGGGCCGGGAGCACCCTCCTGCTGGGGGGCCTAGGGCTGGAGACACACAGGCAGCTGTGGGGAGCCCAAGTGGTGTGCGGGGTGGGTGTTGCTTCTCATTGAATGGAAATAATCACGCCTGACCTCTCGCCCCACTGCCTGTTGGCTGCCGAGGTGGGCTGCAGCCAGCGGGTTGTGAGTGCACCTGCTTTTTGTAGTTTGGAGGAAGCTCTTGATGCTCCCCTGGCCCCTGCACACCCATGGGGCGGGGCCAGCTGAGCTGCACTGACAGCCATGTGGTCGGGGGCTGTCCTGCTGTGGCCACCTCTCCCCACACTGCCTCCCCTGGGAGCAAATGCTGGTGTCCAGGTCCTGGAACAGGGGTGCCAGAGGGCTGCTGGCGGGGGAGGGGGGTAGTCCAGGGTGGCTCCTGCTGGCTGCCAGTGCCCCAGAGGACGCCCCCAAGGAGGGGGCCCTAGAAGAGCTGTCGGGAGCTGCTGGAGCAGAGTTTGGAGTAGGCCCATGGATATGGTACACGTGGGTGCCCGGCGGATACAGTGCATGGCAGGTGCACAGGGATATGGTGCACAGCAGGTGCACAGGGATACAGGGCACGGCAGGTGCACAGGGATATGGTGCATGGCGGATACAGTGCATGGCAGGTGCACAGGGATAGGTGCACAGTGGATACAGTGCACTGTGGGTGCACAGGGATACGGTGCACAGTGCATATGGTGCACGGCGGGTGCATGGTGGATACAGTGCACGGCAGGTACACAGAGATACGGTGTATAACAGGTGCACAGGGATACGGTGCACTGTGGATATGGTGCACAGCGGGTGCACAGGGATATGGTGCACGGTGGATACGGTGCACGGTGGATGCACAGCGATTCAGGGCACGGCAGGTGCACAGGGATATGGTGCACGGCAGATACAGTGCACGGCAGTGCACAGGGTTATGGTGCATGGCGGATACAGTGCACGGAAGGTGCACAGGGATATGGGGCACAGGGATACGGGGCACAGCAGGTGCACAGGGATACAGTCCACAGCAGATACACAGGAATACGGGGGATGGCAGGCGCTGACTGCTATGACCCGTTACACGATGGGAAAGAGCCTTATTCCATCAAGACTCCGTCTAACCTAGAGCGTAACTGGTGAGCAGCTCTGGATGTGTGAGTTCCCGAAACCCTGAATTGTGTTGCTGAAAGCAGAATGTGCGCGGGTCCTTCGAGAACCAGGGGAGATCTCGTTGCTGGTAATGGCGTGTCATGCACGAAGTCTGGTGCAGCAGCCAGAACAAGGCACAGACCGTGACGGGAGTGGATGAGGGAAAACGTGCAAGGAAAACCTGCATCCAGACAAGGGCTGGTGTCACTCTGGGTCAACCTCACAGTGGGATGATTTTGAGTTACCTTAGGGTGACATTGGTTGTTAAGACATAGAAGTCACGGGATCCATCTCATCCCACTGGATTGTCAGTTCTAGACGCGCATCTGTGCCTGTGGTTCCCTGGTCTGGGGTGACACGGGTGTTCCCCGGTGGCCCCAGGGACGTTGTTCTTCCGGGCAGCCAGCTCTGTGACCCGGATCCCCTGCAGACCCGTGGGCTCTTATTCTGTATCCATCCCTGCGGGGTCATTGGAGCTGCTGCAGGGAAGGGCAAGCGGCTTCTGTACAAACTGAGGATGTTGAAGTAGGCGGACTGTGCATCAGAGGAACCAGGCCCGTCTGTCCGTCCCCGAGACTAGAGGAACCGGGCCCGTCTGTCCATCCCCAAGACTAGAGGAACTGAGACCATCAGTCCGTCCCCAGAGTAGAGGAACCAGGCCTGTCTTCTGTCCCGAGACTAGAGGAACTGGGCCCATCTGTCTATCCCTAAGACTAGGTTCTGTCTATCCATCCCTGAGACTAGAGGAACCGGGACCGTGTGTCTGTCCCAAGACTAGAGGAACCGGGCCTGTCTGACATGAATCTTCCCGAGGATGCTTGCGACCTACCCCAGGTCACATCCAGTGGTCAGGTTTTGGTGGCATCTGTGGCCGCGTCTCTGCAGCACTTGGGACCCACGCGCGTCCAGAACTGCTTGCTCGTCCAGCACCTGTGAGCCCCCCTTGCCATCGCATCCTCTCTGTGCCGCTCTCCCCTCTCTCGGGACCGCTGTGCTTGGAGGACCCTTGGCTGCCTCTGCGCCTCCCGCTCCAGCAGCGCACTGGCCCCACGTGACGTTGCTGCACCCCAGCACCAGGTGCCATCTGGGTGCTCCTGCACACCTGCGAGCAGAGCCTGTGGGCGGCTCTGCATCTGCACCCTGAGGCTCACGCCACTGTCTTAGCTTCGCACCCCGTCTGCCCGCGGGTACCCCAGCCTTGTGTTCTCCACATCTCCCCAAGCCCCAGACTTCTGTTTCCCGCACCGGCGTGGCTTCTCCCTGTGGATGTCTAAGAGGCACTTCACACTTGACGTGTCCACACTTGGCCTCCCGTACCCACTCCGAACCTGCGAATCTCTGAATTCCTTCCTTAACTGCCGTGTCGCCTGCCCCCAGCCCAGCAGGATGGCCTCCTGGGGCCCCTTAGCTGGGACCCGGGTCTGACTTGCCTTCCTGCCCTACACGGGAGAGAAACACCCTAGCTCAGCGGGCCTCCACTTGTCCCCACCCAGCGTCCTTACCCCACACAGCATTGGAACAACCCTTATAAAATTGTCACAGCACAGCGTCTTTGGTGCAGTGGCTTCGTGTTATAGGGTGAAGGACAAAGCCCCCCAGCTGCCCACCAGGACGCCCTCCCACTCTCTCCGCTGGGCTTTCTGGCTCTCGTACCAGAAGGTGATGCTCCGGGTTTTTGTTCCCGTGTGCTGGTCTGTGTCCCCATCGAGTGAAGGGTCATGAGGTCGGGATTTCAGTCTTAAGGACCGTGTCGCCAGCACCCGGGTGCCTGGCCAGGAGGTTCTCAGGAAACATCCGCTGAATGGATGGTGGTGCTGGAATCCCACCCGCCGTGGAGGCAGGCCTGAAATCTGGAGAGGTTCCGACCCATCTGAGGCGGGCCTTGGAATAGGCTTCTCGGTCACCTGCCAGGCTCCATGTTTCAGAGTAAGTGCAGTTGCTCCTAGAAAGCAAATCTCCTTGCTGTCTTACTCACGGAGTCCCACGTGGAATGCTGTAGCATTGATTATCTTGATGTGTGCTGTGTGCTGTAGGTCACAAAGTGCCGTGATTGGACCGCGCCCGGCCTCTATAGCTCAGGTTTCTGCCTCGAGACTCATGGTTCCGCAGTGGGTTTCTGTTGATGTTGCTGCTGAGGCTCCCAGGACGACTCCTGTCACCAAGAGAGAGAATGTTACACTAAATGAGCGTAAATGAGCTCCTCTGTAGTAAAAAGGCATGTTCTTATGCTCTCCTCGTTCTGCATCTTTTAAATTCGTGGCGCTTTATTTAGATGTCTTTATGATGCCAGAGGTGTGACTCGTGGAGCCGTGGAACCTGCCTGGCCAGGTGGGAATCATGGTCACGCCAGCACCTGGGCTCTGCACCCAGGATTGGCCTTCACAGGGCCTCCCTGTGAATTGAGTGCACGCGGGGCCCACTTGCCCCTATTAATGGCCTGCAACCCACTCTTATTATAGAGAGAGCAGAAATGATCGTTCTTGTGCGTAGACCTGTGGTCAGTTAATGGCTGGTAGGTGGGAGGACAGATCGATGGTAGAGAAATGAGTGAGAGCTGATGGCAGATAGTCGATTCCCAGCAGTATAATTGCTGGATCAAAAGATGTATGTGATTCATGCCTAGAAATTCATTTTTCTAACCATCGTCAAAGGGCGATCTGTCCCTTCCAGTAGAACGAGAAGGTGCCAGCGCTTGGCTGTTCTCCTGGTCCCAGTACAGAGTGATCCGGGACGGGCGTCCTGTACCGCTGGCCCTGGTGACAGAGGCAGCCTCCCTGGCAACCCATCACTTGGATTGGCTATTTCTGTAGCTTCAAGGAACTCCAGCAGACGTCTGGGGGTGAAGGAACAGCCCTGAAGAGAGAGGGCATTTGCTTTCCTCCCCGCCCCGAGTCTCAGGCCTTGACAATCGGAGGGTGGCGTAAGGCGGACACGGCCACGTTCAGGCACTTCCTTCTTTCAGTGTTGGATCTCCCGAACCCGTGTTTCATGGAAACTTTGGTTTTCCTGGTTGAGCAGGGTTATGGCCGACTGTGGTGTTCAGGGTGATGTGTCCATTCCCACAGCGCCGTGGTCGGAAGGAAGCAAAATAAAAGGCCCTGCTTCGTCCGACGGACACGAAGGTATGCAGGCTGGAGGTCGTCCGTTGTCCTCAGCTACAGATTTTTGCTTGGGTTGTCGGATTTTTAGTTCTACGATAAGCAACCCCGGAGGCTAAGTGGTGCCAGCGAATGTCCTGCTTTCTAAGAGGATTTGTTACTAAGTCTTGACAATAATCATTATTTTTGTAATTCTGTAATCTCACCCTACTGGTATATAAGCCTACTTTCTCCAGAATAAGGCATTCCAGGGGGTATACGCTCTCTGAGCTTCAGTCATTGACTCCCCCGTGGCCCCGACCGGATACCAGTCAGCCCTTCCCCCGGGTCCTGTGTCCTTTCCTGGTGGCCGTGTCTCTGCCCTCCTGCCCCACCAGCCTACTGGCCGGGCTGCAGCAGAGGGGACAGCTCTACTGGCCGGGCAGGCGGTGGCCTACAGGGCTGCGTGTGGGCTGCCTGAGGCTCTGACCTTGCTGATGCGGTGCTGCTGCTGCTGCGGGGTCACCTCTGGCCTCAGAGAAGCAGCTGGTGGCTCCCCTGTCCCAGATTACAGTAACAGCTGCCCTGCTTACCCATAGGCTCAGGCAAGACTTTTTCCGAAACCAGACGACAATAAATAAAATACACTCTGACATGACCTGAGAAGTACGGTTCTCCTAATAGGGACAACACGTTGGCCTAAAGGTAGACGCGGAATCTTGAAGAGGTTCAGGTTGTTTTGGGGAGCCCCTCTTGGTGGGCGGCTCAGACAAGACAGAGAGGTGGTCATTGGGGAGGTGCCAGGTCACTTCCCTGAGCTCGCAAATCGTGTGGCCACGCCGCGGAGAGCACGGGCATGGACATGGGCCTGTGGTGGTCTCCTCCGTGGGCCTCTGCAGAAGCACACTTGCCTGGGGCCAGTCCACACGGGCCGGCCTAACAAAGCTCCGCCTCCGTGCGCGGGATATTCTGCTCAACCCCAGCGGTGATCGAACCAGCCACTGCTGCCTGTTTCGGATCTGAAACATCCTTCATCTCAAATATCCCTCAAGACAGAGGCCGAATGGAGTAGGGATAGTCCTGTGAAGATAATCATGCAGGGCCTGTCTTGTCATCTCCACAACCGTGTGTGTCATGGGTGGTGGTCGGCGATGGGATAAGACGCCAGCCACACGGTGAGTGAGAGGACGGGGTGCCCATCCTTATTCTCACACAGTATTTGTTATAATTTTATTTTAGAATAAGTTCAGACCTCCAGAGAACTCGTAGTAATAATACAAAGGACTCTCATAGGTTGCGTCCCCCGATTCCCTAATTGGCAACCTTTTGCCACATTTTAAATATTTATTTGAGAGAGAGAGAGTGAGCAAGAGAGAGTGAGCTTGAGCCAGGGCGAGGGGCAGAGGGAGAGGGAGGATCCCCAGCAGACTCCCCACGAGGCACAGATCCCAACACGGGGCTCCGTCCCATGACCCTAGATCATGACCTCAGCCGAAACCAAGAGTTGATGCCGAACCAGCTGAGCCACCCAGACGTCCTGCTGAGCTGTTTTCACTGCACGTGTATATACACATATACACGCACGTAGGTCTGGTGGGGCGAGGGCATCGGCCCCCCCATGCAGCCGAAAATCCGAGTATAACCCAAGTCCCTCAAAACCTCCCTACTACTAGCCTGCCTTTGGCAGAAGCCACGGGAATGATAGACGAATGCATATTCTACACTGTATTCTTGCCATAAAGTAAAGGGGAGAAGATGGGACTGAGAAAATCATAAGGAACAGATTTGCTGTGTTGGATTCATATTAAGAAAATTTCATGTGTCAGTGAATCCGTGGAGTCTCAGCCGTGTAGTTCAGGGGTCAGCAGTGTGAGCGTTTGGATACCCGCACACCACGGTTGAGCCTAATGTGTAGACATCAAGTCCTTTCTTTCCTGCTGTAAAAGCCTCAGTGTCTGTTTCCTAAAAACGGGGTGAGCGCAGCACAGTCTTTAACATCAGCCAAGCGCACGCATCCCGTCTGCGAGACCGCGTCACGTGTCCGGTTGTCCTTCTGATGTTCTCCGTGGCTGCCTTCCTTTACGCTCCGTAGCCAGGACAGGACCACCTTCTCTGTGATTCCCCCCAGGGCGCACCTCGGCGCCTTGCCTTTCCCATGGCCTCCGAGTCCTCTGTCACAGTGACTGAAGGACCCGTTGGTGCGCGGGGGGCTCCTGAGGGACCCCATCCGTTGTCTATGTGTGAAGACCACAGAAAGAGGGGATGTGTCCTTCCCTGCACTTGCCCTCAGGAAGCTCACGATGTGGGCTCATCCCATCATTCCTGGGGTTTGTGCTTATTCCTCGGGGAAGCTGTTGTCCTCTGGGTTTCTCCCTGGTAGTCACTGTTCTTCCCTTTGTAACGAGGAAGCCACTTTTCAAGGAAGAGAATTCGAGACCGTGTGAATTTGCTTTTCTCCATCAGGCTTCCCTTCATGGGTTTTATTGTGTATTGATGATTCTTGTCTGGATTTTCTATCATTCTGCATCTATTAGGTGCCTTTCTGCTGTTGGGAAGAACATTTCCCTTCTCTCCCACTTATTTGCGTGTGTGTGCTGGTCAACGAAGACACGTTATTCTTTTATCCGATGGTCATTCCTACCAGTGATCATTTAGACACTCACACTACCCCCTCGGGCCGGTGCCTGGTTCCTAGTACACGTCCCCATCACTGTACTCTCTTCCTGGGACAAGAGTCCTGTACTCTGCAACCATATGGATATTCGGGACTGGATAATCCTTTGTGAGGGCCTGTCCTGGGCCTCGTGGGACGTTTGGTGGCATCTCTGGCCTCTGCACACCACACGCCAACAGCACTAGCATGTACACACCTGCCGTGATCACCAGAACATCTCAGATGTTGCCAGAGGTCCCTTGGGTGGCAAAGCCCCCCGTCCCAGTCCCCGCTGGGAAGCGCCAAGGAAGTGAAGGAGTATCGCTTACTTTATTGAATGTCACTGTCTACCAGAGAGACGCTAGTTCAGTTCTTCAACTAGGTTAGGCAGAGAAAGCCTCATAATCTTTATTTCTTCCAGCAACACAAAGATAAAGGAATGTTGAAGCTCTTGTCTATGAAGAGTGTAGAACCCACACGGTAGACAGAAGAGTGAGGCGAACCCTCCCACATGCCCCCAGCCTGCTCCAGCCACACCCCGTTGGCTCCCCCAACCTCCCATTTTGCCCAGAATCTCACGTAAAAACACCACTTATTTTTAAATATTTTACAATATTTCTGGTTCTGTAAAAGATTGAGAGATTGAGAGTGTTTTTTTTCTTTTGTTACCGAACCTCATCGCTCCTAAATTCTTAATAATTAAGCGTGAAAAAAAATGTATTATTCAAATCAGAATCATATTTACACTGCGTGTGTGCGTGGTCCCACGGGTGCTGCTCCGGGAAGGGCTCGACTCAAGGAGTTTGCTCCCACGGAGGCTCCGGTCTGTGGGGAGGGGGCAGGGCCTGGCCACACCGCAGGCTCCAGCTCAGTATTCACACTGCATGGGTTCCTGCCCACTGACAGCCGGTCACCAGGCCTCCTAGAGGTCACCCCTGCTGCCCCCTCCCCACATCACGATGGACATCATGATGGACAGGTGGACCTGATTGTTGGGCGGGGGTGGGGGGGCTTATCTTTCCAGACACCATGGCTGCCCTCTTCCTCGTGAGCTTCAGCTTCTTTGAATGCAAACAGACTCCTAATTACTGGGATTTCAACCACTTAAACCTCAGAGTCTTTGGAATAGAAGTTCTGGACCAGCTCTTTCTGTGTAAAGGCTTTTTTTTTTTTCTGGGTTGGTGCAGCAGGGGCATCTTGTAGGCACACGGTGGCCCTGACAGAGAGAAGGCAAGTCAGACGTGCACGTGTGGAATGCTCATTTACCCGGGGTGAGCTCCGCGTGAGGGAGTTTCATGCACCCCCCGCGGTGCCCAGCATAAGCCTGTGTGACCGTCCCTCTGCTGTGACAGTGAGGGTGTTGATAGTCGGGGGAAGGGGGGCACATGCAGCAGCAGGAGAGGGAGTCTGAATCCAGGCCTGGCCGGTTCTAAAGTCCATGCTATCACCGCGGAGACAGAAATCCTCTGCACAATCGGTGCTTCCAGACCGTGCGGGGAGTGAGCGCTGGGGGACCCTGGCGGGGCGTCCCAGGGAGTGGGGGCTGCACAGAGAGCACACCTGATGACCGTTCCCAAGTGACGGGCCCGAGCGGCCTTGCACCTAGTCCCGTTACGTTCCTTCATAAATCTCGTCTTGGGGAACGGCATCCTACCAAACACTCGGCCAGGCATCTCCAGTGTTGGAAACGTCTCTGTTATTGGAGATGTATTTTAATAAAGCCTGACGTCCGGGCGCCTGGGTGGCTAAGTCAGCTAAGCGTCCGACTCTTGGTTTCGGCTCAGGTCATGCTCTCAGGTCACAAGATCGAGCCCCGCATTGGGCTGTGCACGCAGCACAGAGTCTGCTCGGGAGTGTCTGTCCCTCTGCCCCTCCCCCCTGCTCGTTCACATTCTGTCTCTCAAATAAATAAATCTTTAAAAAAAAAAAAAAAAAGCTTGACACCTAGCAATCTATTCTGAGAAAATAGACGCAGACATTAAGACTCATGTAGAAAGATGCCCAGCAGCGCTGTTGGTGAGTGTGAAAGACTCAAAACCGCCCGCACAGACAGTCGTCAGGACAGCGCCGGGTCCCACACGGCCACGTGGACAAACGTCGCAGACACGGAAACATCAAAGAGGTGTAGTGCCCGGGAGATATTTACGGTGTAACCTGAAGCTACACAAGCCTGATTGCAAAACCGTACGTCCTGTGATCCTAACCATGTCAGTGCGTCTATTTATAAGTACGTGTGCGGGAGAGTACTAGGAGGGCCACACTCTAGAATTTTAACTGAGTAACTGAAAAAAAAAAAAAAGGTCAGAGTTTTCCCTGTGTCCCTTATTATTTTCAAGTGTTACCATGCCAACTTATTTTTATAGTGAAGAACTGACTACATCTGGGTGTGTGTGCGCGTGTCCCACATACACACACACTCCCACCCTTGCATGTCCTGGGGGCCGCTGGCCTTGTCCTTACAAGAAAGAGAGCACCCCCCCCCCCACTCAGGCGACTCCATCAATAGAGCCGTCTTCCTCCTGAGATCCAAGTGAGGCGCCCGCCGGGCTCCTGTGAATGGTCCTTGCTGCTCCTGCCGTGCTGGGGACAGGCGGCCAGGGCACCGTCACCGCTGCAGGCCCTGCGGGGACTTGCGGTCCCTCTGTGCTTCCACTTGCCCTAGTCCCCGATTCCTGGTCCTGGAGCCCAGAGGGGAGCCTTGCAGTCAGGGAGGCCTAGAGCCTCGGAGGGAAGGTCTAAGAATCCAACGTTGCTGCAGCGTCAGGGAGGCCGTGCCCTCCCGCGGGGGTCCTTGCCCGATTTGTCCTGTGCAGGGCGGTGGAGTGGTGCAGGGACTCTTCCCCGGGGCTCGTACCTGAGCGGAGGAGCAGGTGCGGGCAAGGTGCGCGCAGGTGCGCAGGCTGGCGCCAAAGCGATGCCCGAGCGGGGGGAGAGGCAAGCCCGGGTTCCCATGGCAACAGCATCAGGGGCCCTAGATGGCCAGGGACCCCGTGGGAACCCTTGGGTGTTGCCCGGCAGCCTGGTTGGCGCCACCACCGCGTGACCCGCAGGCAGTGAGGCTCCGAGCGCCTGATCCCTTTGCCGTCTTCCACCCGCCAGGGGAGGACTGCATCTTTTCCAAACTACCTTTTATTTCCGTCATCTCTACAATGATAGCACCTGATCAGCGCTGCCTCTGGCAAAGTCAGACGTCCATGGCTCCATTTGAGGAAAAAAAAAATAGAGATGAGCAAATCAAAATCGATTATTCTTCCGAATGGGTCTGGTCTGAAACGGGCGTAAAGGCAGCCACCCTGTGCCCTGGATCTTGCCACGGCCTGCCGAGCTGCTGAGCACCATTCAAGGCCGGGGTCTGCCGGGGGACCCCGAAATCCGTGGTTGATTTTCAAGAACTAGTCGGGTTATTTTTAGAGTCGTAACTGCTTTAGAAAGGCAAAGGAAAAGGAAAGGCAGGGACCGGAAATATGTTTCTCATGGAAACTTGAAAGCCGACAGATAGTGATGCAGATTTCTTTGAAAGTAAGCTGGACTCCAACGGACCAGGATTATCACGCACGTTCTTGCTGCCACGAATAGAGCCGCACAACTGCATGGGGCCGTTTGGGCTTTCGTGTTTTATATCTCAAAACAGAAGCGTTAATTTAGAACAGAACTGGGAAAAAAATTGTTAGATTTACATCATTTTTCACTAAAATTCATCTAGCCTAATGTTGGTTCTGCCCCAGTTCGAGCTAAATTTATTTGTTTTTAAAGATTCTATTTATTTATTCATGAGGCACAGAGAGAGAGGCAGAGACACAGGCAGAGCCTGACGCGGGACTCGATCCCAGGACCCGGGGTCACGCCCTGAGCTGAAGGCAGACGCTCAACCCCTGAGCCCCCCAGGCGTCCCCCAAATGAAATTTAATTTCCTCTAGACTTACTGCAGCTGCCTGTAGGGGGTTTCAGGGCCCACCAGCATCAAAAGCATTTTCGTGTAGCTCCTAAGAAGCCATGGATCCCTCCTGGCGGGGAAGATTCCCGAGGGCTGGGAAGCAGCTGCCGGCAAAGAAGCAAAGCAGAGCAGGTGCCCTGGGTGAACCCAGGTCTGGGCTTCGGCAGTTTCTACGTGCTCAACACTGGGCAAGCCTCTGCATTACTGAGACCTGCACCCCTCATCTGCTTGGGGGGCAGGGACGCCTGCCCCAGGGGATGTTAATGTTGGGCCCCAGCGTGGCTGCTGCGGTTTTCAGAGACGGAGCCCCCCACCTGCCCGGACACAGGGGGTCCCCGTGGCCGTCCACCTGCCAGGACTGTCCCGCTTTCCTCCTCGTGGCCCCTGCCAGGTCAAGGGACCATCAGCACATCCCAGTGTTTACAAGAAACTTCACAAGTTTCTGAAAACCTCAGCTTGTGTCCTCACTTTGCAAAACGCATTGCAAGTGGACGCGGAACCCTCTGAGCTCAGAAGCCGGTTGATCGAAGGTGGAGCAGGAAGACGAAGCTGGCCTGGGTGCTCCTAGCTCTGAGCCCTCCCCTCCCTATCCCCGCACCCCCCAGAGTTTGGGGCCCTCTCAGCTCCGCTCGGTGCAGGCGCCCTCGGGGGCTGGCCTTCACGGACATCCTACCCTGTAGACGGCTCTGGGGGCAAGGAGCTGAAAGTGCCCCGTTTTCTGTCTTCCCAGGGTGGTCTGGGCCGCGCTGATGGCCTCCTGAGCTCAGTAGGACGTCCTGAGCCTGTAAGGCAGCCAGGGCGGCGTGCCCCGCGACGTTGACAGCAGGGAGGTGACCCCGCGGCCTCCCTGGGGGGGATCCAGGCCCAGAGCCAGGCTCCCCAGAGTGCACACTGGGGCACGGAGGTGATGTCACCTCCACCCTGATCCTTCTCAGACTCCTTCCTCGTGGTTTGCTTCTCGGCCTGTGCAGGGAACATAGCAAAAGCGACAGCAGGGCTCCGGGGATGCCTGAATGTTCTGTCACCACTTCGGGGCTTTTATCACGGGCTGCGGTGCCAGGCAGTCAGAGGCCGGGTGTCCTGACGGAGACTTCCTGCCCCGCCACCTCTGCAGAGAAGCACCTCATGCCCTTGAGGGCAGGCCCGTGATGGTCTCCTCTTCAGTATTGCCACCGCTTTATTTTTTAACGCTTTTGCAGCAGAGAAGAGGACCCTGGGGATTCGGGGGTTGGCGTTTCCCACCGAGTCGCTCGCGGAGCATCCTACAGGTCAGGAGCCTTGTGTTCCCAGATGCGCCAGCCCGTGTTGGAGCCCGGGTGGCCCCTTCCGTGTCTGCAGCCTATGGGTGGAGCCCACCTCACTCCTGGCTCCGCGTCCCGTGCGCGTGCGCCCCCGGAGGGCAGGTGCGGGGGCCGAGACCTTTCCAGGGGGAGCTCTCCTGAGCCCGAGCCAGGCCTGCCCTGGGAAGTCAGCGCTACTCACAGACGGGAGACTGAGGCACGGGGCCGCTGTGCCAGGTTCCCACCACTACGCTGCTACTTAGCGAGGAAGCCAGACTGCAGCCCGGTTTGGCTCTAGACCGCCCCCCCGCACCCCCCTTGCCAAGGGAGGTCATAAATGGTCTTTGACACCCTCGGAGCAAACACTGTGCTTTCTGAGTGACTCCCTGAGCAGTGCTCGCAGGACAGAAAGCGGGTGTCAGCTAGCATCCAACCTGCCAAGGTCACAGAGCCAGGAGGGGGCTGACCTCGGGCTGGCACTGCGGGGCTGTGCTCCGAGCGCTCCCCCATCCTGGAGTGACCCAGATCCGTATGTTCCCCGGACAGGCTGTACCCCGGGAAAGCACGGGCCCGCGGGAGGAATCTTGTTCTGGCTGAACCAGGGGATGCAGACAAGCTTCTGCGTCGTGCCCCGTGCCAGGTGCTTGCATCCATCCATCCCATCCATCCATCCATCGAGGGAGGCTCCACCTGCTGCCCAGCAGCCCTTGACCCAGGCTGAGAGCGAAAAGCCTTACTCGCTTCTAGAATGAGCCCCGGCACCACCCAGATGGTGACCAGAGAGGCACCTGTCCCAGTACAGGATGTTCCTTCAGCTGCTGGCTTTGGGAGGCGCGGCGGCAGGCGGCCAACTGTTACAGGACGTTTCTCCTTGTGCCTTAGGATTCGCTGAACGTGCCCTCCTGGGAGGCTCCGCACACATGCCCGGCCCCAGGCTGCTGGCATGAAGTGGCTCCCTTGCTTCCCCGTCCTGGGGGTCGGTTCCACCTGTGGCCAGCGGGCTCGGCCGTGCTTGGGAGGTGCCGGGCCATGTCGGGCCGCAGCGTGGAATTCGAGGTCCTGTGCCCGGAGCCCTGTCTCCGTGTCCACCCTGCCCCAGGCCTGCCAGCCCGGCCTGCTCTGGGAATCCGAAGGCCGTGGACTTGGCCCTGTGACAAAGCACATCTTAGCTTTTAATACTGAGACTATATATAGACGTCTGGGGGGGTGGCCGTGGAACAGCAGGGAAGGGAAGAGCGAGCTTAAAGGAAGATGCATTTGGGCCGGAAAGAGGACTCAATCCTGGGGCCTCACCTTTAAGTCCTGGGGTCGTTCCTGATTTGGGGCAGGAAAATTGATAAACAGACTTGAACGTGATTGGAAGGTTCTAGAGAAGCCAACGTCGACCGTGGTCCCGGAGAAGCTCGCTCGGATGCCGAGGAAGGAGGTGGTGCAGGAGCACGCGGCCCAGCCGGCCGCGCGGGAGCAGAGGGCAGGGGGGACGGCACATTAGCATATTTATAAGCCGTTATCTGGACCCGTTTGTATTTCCTAAATCCGTTTTTCTTTCATGTCGGTGCGTTTGTTTCTTTTCAAACGTTTTGACCTGTAGACAAAAGACCTGCGTTCTTTGTTTGAACCAAATGTCACTCGTATGGACTCCCTCCTGTCAGCTGCATTTGAATATTTACTTTGTTCCGTGGAAGTTTCTATGGAGTGAAATGTGAACTCCCGGAAAGAGAGGAGTAGATTTCTGCAAAAATGCGTGTGATTTGGGAGCTTGGCTCTCGGTCCTGACCGGCCCCCCCGGGGATTTCTCTGGGGTCGCCTGCCCCGGAGCGGTCTGCAGCCTGGCACCGCGCCGTCCCCATCCTGCTCCTGCGTTCCCGGCCGTGACCCCAGCCGGCGCCCTCTCCTGCCAGACAAAGCTCTTGGAAGAAGAGACGGAGAAGGGCAGGGAGCGTCGTCAGGCCCAGCTGGCATTCAGAGGCCACAGGAGCCCCTGCTCCGCAGTCGCCAGCGCCGGCGGGCCCCAGACGCAGGTTTCGGAGGCACTTGGCAGACGGGCCTGGATCCAGAGGACACGCGTGCTCGGCTCCGGGCCTCCCGCGTTTTCTTTCCCCGTCGCGGGAAAACGGGAGCAGGGCTCTTCCTGGTGCGCTGGCCTGTGTCCTGCCCCCGCCCCGCCGGCGCTGGGGAGCCCAGCCGCGGGGGCCACCGCATCAGGCCCAGGGACGGGGCTCCTCGGCCTGCCGCCAGGGCTCCCCTCACCGCCTCGGGGCTGAGCCGGAGAGGCCGCGCGTCCTCAGTGGGGCAACAGCCGGGGACCCACAACCCTTGAGGACACCGTCTCGATTTAAAATGCCATCTTGTTCCTCTGACTGCTTTTTCCATGCCGTTGAGGTGAGGTGGTTTGTCCGTTCTTTTAAAGCATCGTGCATCCCCCAGCGGCGGCGTCCCTCTCCCTGTGGCTCTGGAGCTGGGGCACAGGGTGCTCAGGGTCCTGGGGATTTCTGCTTCACTGTCCCTTTGCCTGGGAGCGACGCGTCCATTGTGGCTTTGAGTGGATCCAGGGAGATGAAGCCAGCGTAGGGGGACGGGGGCCAATCTGTGACTGCGTTCCCACCGCGTCCCGCCTTTTTAGTGTTTTAAATTTCAGCATATTCGTTCTGAGTTTTGTCGAGTCTTCGGAGCCTTTTGACCTGAGCTGTATGGGGTGTGGCGAGGTCCTGGCCGCGGCGTCCCGAGCCCGGGAGCGGACAGCAGGTGGGGTCGTCCCGAGTTAGGTTTGGGTCACCTTGTCTGGGCAGTTGCTTCCACTAGGAAACGTGGAGCCCCGAGACCACAGCAGGATCTGAAACGAGTTCAGGCGCCTCCTAGGACAGGTGGCCGCAAAGCAGCCTGCACACTCCGGCTTGGCCACGCGCCCTGTCTGCCCCGAGGTGTCCTGGTATTTCCAGAACTTCCTATTGCAGCCCTAGGTGCCCCGCCGGGCTGGGGCGCTGGGGGGGCCCTCCAGCCTCCGGGCAGCGGCCAGCTGCCTGCCGCGTGCAAGGACGGTTGTACGTGTGTTGGAACGCGGCCGTGCTTGCCTTTCCTGTTGTAGCCTGATTCGGCTTTTATCCCTCGAAAACCCAAGCTAAGTGTCCCCTTCGTATGTTGCAGGATGTGAAAATCTTCAGTGAAGACGGGACGAGCAAAGTGGTGGAGATCCTAGCGGACATGACAGCCCGGGACCTGTGCCAGCTGCTGGTTTACAGAAGCCACTGTGTGGACGACAACAGCTGGACGCTGGTGGAGCACCACCCGCACCTGGGACTAGGTAGGGAGCACGCTGGGGACCCGGCATGCGATCAGATGCAGCCGGCTGGGTCCCGGCAGTGGCTCCGGCGCTCCGGCACGCGGTCTGTGCTGCCCCCGCAGCACTGCATACCTGTTGCTGCTGCTGCTTCTCCTGCTCCCTCCCAACCCTCCCCCATCTGGGGCTTTCAGAACCTTGCTCCTACATGCCACAGAGGTCGTGCCTCGAGGGTGCAGAGACAGCGAGAAGCAGCTGTCTCTGCAGCTGTTCTGTCTGATTTGGCTGGAGGACCACTGGCTGTGGCCGGTGTGCAGGGCTCGCTACTCAGCTGCGATCTGAGGGGGAGCATCCTACAGCCCTTGCAGGGCCTCGGGGGAGCACCGTCCTGGCATCACTGTGCAGAGAGCAGCTCGTCCAGGTCACGGGAGTGGGGTGTGTGGTGGTGCCCGAGGGGCCCGCGGGAGGCCCAGGGGAACCTGTGTGCCCCAGAGCCTCTGGGCTAGAGTCTCACGAGGTGTCCCTGAGCTGCTCACAGTGTCTTCACGGAGTGCACACGCATGTGGTGTGTACAAAGCAAGAGAATATATATTTTTTAAAGATTATATTTATTCATGAGAGATACAGAGAGAGACAAAGGGAGACAAAGAGGCAGAGACACAGGCAGAGGGAGAAGCAGGCTCCACGCAGGGAGCCCGACGCGGGACTCGATCCCGGGACTCCAGGATCACACTCTGGGCCGAAGGCAGTGCTAAACCTCTGAGCCACCCGGGGATCCCCATAAAGCAAGAGAATATTTTAATACGGGGGCCACATACAGAACTTATTGAGGTTTCGTGTTTGCAGGCTTTCCTTTTTGTTTTTATTTATTTTATTATTTTTTTTTAATTTTGGGGGGGGTTTGCGGGCTTTCTTGCTCGGGTGGCCTATTTCAGGTAAAGAAGCTTCTCAGACTTGTTTAAACTCTCAGTGGGTAGCGTACGGCGCTCGCAAAATCATAGGCACACACTTAGGAGCCAGAATTTTCTCCCAATTCGACAACCATACCTCTTCCACGTGGTGAAGGAGAAACATTGCACAGATCGCAAAGTTCTTCCCATGGTTCTGCGCTCTTCTTGTGGACCGTTCTGGAAGATTAATAAATCAGACTTCAGCCGTGACTTGTGTAACTCAGTTGTTTTGAAAGATGCAATACCTACCAAAAAAAAAAAAAAAAAAAAAAGATGCACTACAATCGAAGCCTGAGCGATGCTGCGTAAATTGGAGTTGGTGTTGTTTTAAGTCACCGCGTTCCAGCTCCCCCCGAGCCGTCAGAGGCGCACAGTGGGCCTCACAGTTTGCATCAGGAACACTTTCTCTCTTCTTTCCCATTTCTGCCCATCTCCAGGGCGCTTGCACACCAACGGGAACTTCCTCCATCACCTCCAGCAGCCCTCTCCTGGTGGCTCATTCTCGCTGCCGCCTGCAGCCACAGGTGGCAGCGTCGTCAGGCTGCAGCCCGGGACGCCCCCGAATGGGTCCTGTGGCGCTCCGATGGGGTCGCGAGAAGCATCTCCAGTACACAAGTAACTTGGAGATTAGACCAGAGTTGGAACCCTGCGGTGTGTTCAGACGCGTGCACGCGCCACGCCAGGTGTAGGCACGTGCACATACATGCACACGCGGAGAATTAACCTTAAAAACACATCTGTGGACTTGGACCCAGGTATGAACATTGTTGAAGCCCGTTCAGACGTCTGAATGCTCTGGAGGAACCGTAGAAGGGCCTTCCGCAGGCATCGGAATCCGTGACTGGTTTTGCCCACACGGAGAGCACGTATCAAATGGGCACAGGTACGCAAAAGCATCGGACTGAGGAATTTTGATTCGCCTGTTTTGTGTGGTGGCCCTGATTTCGAGCACACCAAGCCAGCAGGTGAACCGTCAGAAATCATCAAAACGTGAGAACCCGGGAAAGAAATACAGAGGCGCACACGGGATTCTTAGGGACGTGATAGTTTTTATTCCTTATTCCCCTTAATCGCAGAAGGACCTGACCCACTCTAAAAGGGATAATGCTTTATTATACAATCGAGTAAATGTGACCAAAAAAGGCAGGGAGAAAACAAAATGATGGAGAGGGAAAAAAAAAAAAAAAAGACGAGTGAACACTCAGATCCCATCTTGGATGCTGTTTGGAAAAAAGTAGTTAGTGAAGCAAATTGCAGATGCACAAAGCGCCCGCAGAAGGCTGCCCCCGACTCCTCACTGCGCCAGTGCCGTGTCCGCAGCGATGACCACGCTCCCCTACGCCTGGCTCCGGACAGCACGTGCGAGGTGTGAGAGCCTCTCGCCTTCCTGCGCCCATGTCTTCTCTGCCTGTTCTTTTGTTTGTCATACAAGCCTTTTTTTTTTTTGATCGGTTAAGTTGCTATTGCAAAAATCCTATTCTTTCCATTATTCAATAGCATCTGACGGTCAGATGCCTATCCCTGGGGGAGGGGGACGTCCAGGCGCCTGTTCCAAACTACGGTGGAGCGCGGGCTGTGGGCACGCCTGTCAGAGAAGCGCTCGTGTGTTGGCGCCGGGTCCCCGTGAACGGGCGTGCGTGTGCTCAGCTGGTGCAGAGTTCTTTAGGGTAATGTTCCGGGTGTGCTGGGCCCTGGCACACTGGCAGGCGGGCCCCGGTCTCCGCGCAGAGCCGACCATCCGGCCTCACGTCCGCAGTCGTTGATCGGACCCTTTGGAAAGTCGCTCCGTTGGCGTGGGGATGCTCTGGGGGCCTGCACCCACGGCGTCTGTGGCTTGGGTGCGAGGCAGGCAGCGCCTCAGATCCGTAAGGCTGGGACCTCAGGAATGGAGGCTCCGTGAGCCTACATGTGGCCCTAGCGTTGAGGATCCCAGGGCACCATTCCTGTCCTGGTCCTTACAGGTGAAATGTCAGGTCTTTAGTAACATTCAGCTTTTTCCACAGCCAGGGAGCGATGATGAAGAGGTTTGCACTAGCAGAAGACCACCCGCGAGTGTGCGTGGCTGCAGCCCCCAGCAGCCCCGTGGGGAGGAGCGGGGCCGGGGCGCCACCGGCACTCAGCAGGCTGGGAATGTTCCACGGCCGGGTCGGTGCCTCTCAGCCTCCGCGTCAGCTCCTGAACTCACACTCGAGGTGGTCTGAGAAGGTGGGGAGGGCGCCCAGCTCGGTGCGTGGGGCCCGTAGTGAGGGCCGTCCCGGGGAGGCGTGCTCGGCGCCTTGGGACTCCAGCCCTAGCGAGCCGCTCCCCGTCGGTCACTGCCCCGCACGTCCTGCCTATGGACATGGGCGCTTTGGCCTCGGGATTCTGCGTCGCGCGCTCAGCCCTGTGATCAGCGTTCCTGACCGAGGCCACTCGGCAGCCAAGTCCAGCGGGGGGGGCCGCGACGGGGCCGGCGGTGCCCTGCAGTCTGCCCTGAGCACATGCACAGCCAGCCTCCGGACGGCGCACGTCAGCCAGGATGCCCCGCGTGGGAGGCACACGCGGGTGCTTAACAGCCGGCCTGCTGCTGTATCAAGGGAGCAAACAATTTTTTTTAAAGGAATTTTGTAAAACTGCAACTGGGGCATGCAGACAGCATCCTGGTGCCCCTGTGCTGTTGAAAATGTGCCTGTGGGTAAACTGCCTCCCTGGGAGTGCAGCACCCCCCTCCCCTAGGCCCTGGGTGACCGCAGGAGCCAGGACAGATGACCAGGGGAGCCTGGCAACTAGGCACGGAGCGTGGCAACACGAAGACGGCTCCGGGGTCTGGGGAATCCTACTGTTGCATGGACTAGGCTGCAACCCTGCGGGAAGAAGCGTGAGCTCTCTCTTTGGAGAGACTTGACCGTGGACGTGCCTCTGACATCTGGACGTGCAGACAGGGCTCGGTGCTCAGAAGAGCCTCCGAGGGCTGATCTTGCCATCTTGGTCTCCTTGTCGTTCTCCCGGACAGGCACCGGAGGGATGTCCTTTCCCCACGGAAATATTTAAAAGAAGGAAGGCTGCTTTCCAGGCACGTGCAGACAGCAGGACGGCTTGCCGTGGTCTTTCCCCGTCACTTTGTTTGCAATTCCCGAGTCCCCAGGGCCCCGAGCAGCTGTAACGTGTTGACAGCCAGCTCTGCTCCCTGCGGTGGGTGGGCCGAGCCGGGTGCGGACGCGGGACAGGGAGGCAAGGCGGGATGCTGACGGCAGCCCGGGCGGGCGGCTCAGGTTTCTGCTACGGACTCGCGTGTCCACGGCCCACTTTAAATAGGGAAGTAAAATCTGCCTTTTGAGTTGGGTGATCCGTAACTATTTTGCTCGTGGCGTGGGGTAGTGGTGTAGATGCTGGATGCAGCGTCAAAAATTTGAAAGACACGAATCCCCTTTAAGGAAGGTTGGAGTCTTCCCTTTGTACAGAAAAACCCTTCGGGAACACCCCGATGAAATGCCGCTTTCCGCTGTGATGCTACGAAGTTTATAGGCGCCAATGTGATCGTTTAGTAGAATCACCCAGAGTTGCTTGAAAAGACCTGTTTTTAGAATTATAGAGAAAATGAGAATCAGAGAAAAGGGCTTTTTGAGCTGATGTTGTCGGCTTTTCAACAGCTGGGAAAACTGCTGCGTGGACATCCAGTGGCAGACGGGGATCTCTGGGAGGAGGGTCCCACACGCGGTCTCCCCAAGCCCACTGCCGTCTCGGGGCTCTGGGTCCCCTGGGGGCTGGAGAAGCAGAGCCATGAGGCCCCCGTTTCCACCCCTGTGGGTACCTGAGCCCCCCTGGTGGCACCAGAGTGACGTGGAGCAGAGGAGCACACCCTGATCAGGGCACGCGGGTCCCCGCTCCCCTCCCTCCCGGCTGCCCTGGGCCCAGCCACCCAGGATGCAGCCCGGTCTGTGCCCAGCTGCCCTGGGATTACCCCAGGGTGAGAGGGACGTGGGGAGGCAGGAAAAGGCTGTCTGGGAGGGCAGCAGCCGTGCGTGTGCCCACGTGTCCCTCAGAGCTGGTGCCTCCCCGCTGGTCCTCTGGGGCTTCTCACGAGTCTGCAGACGGCGCTTCTGCCCTGGAACTTGCATGGTCTCGTCCCCACCCAGGTCGCCAGAGCCCCGCTTGTCAATTTTTCCTTATTTTACCTGATGACAAATGTCAGTTCTGTAAAGCAGCTGTCAGCCAGCGTGGGAGTGGTTGGTTTTGCCCCTAGAACTACAGAAATGTTTTTTCTGGCTGAGACTTCGGAACAGACGTCACTCAGGTGTTTTGCACTGGAAACTGTGTTAAAAGAATAACAACCCAAGCCGATCCCTTTGCTGAAAGCTAACGTAGTGGTCGTGATCGTGTGCTCGAGCCTGGCAGGACTCTTCCCTCCGTCGCGGGGAAACGCAGGGCAGGGTCTTGGGTCACTCGTTGCTGACGGAGCCCTCTGCAGCCGGGAGCAAGCGGACCTGTTCGTGCTCTGCCGCCGGTGCCAGGTGTGGCCCTGGATGGTCTAGCGGTCATGGGGAGGACATTCCTTGCCTTGGCAGATTCGGGCTTTAAATATATATATTTAAATAAATAAATAAATAAATGAAAAATAAAAAAGTAAAAAAATATAAAAAAATAAAAAATATATAAAAATATAAAAATATATAAAAATATATATATATTGGCCTTGGGATTCTGGACGCTATATAAATATATATATATATATATATTTTTACCAAAGAATCCTCTGCTTGTGCTGTCTCAGCCAAGGCCCAGCGTGCTTCTGTGTGCTGGCGTGCACGGCCAGCCTCCGGCGAGCACCACAGCCTTGTCCTCTGCAGACAGATCCTTGCACGTCTCTGCCACTGGGGCATCAGTGCACACGTCAAGGCTGCCGTAGAGATGCCCCGCTGAATGTTCCAGGACTTAGGACGGTCAGTTTCCTGTGTTTTAGGAGACAGGTGGGAGAGGGTGTGACCACCACATAAGATGTGTTTGCACCCCCGTCCTAACAATACGACCTAGTCTAGGAGAGCAGCTCCAGGATGTGGATGATGGGGCCTCCGCCTTCCGAGGAAGTGTGTTCAGACACACCGACAGCAGCGTGTCCCCCCCATATTCTGTTGCTGGGATTCCTTCTTGGCTCTCCCAACTTTCACTGGTGCCAAACTGAGAAGTGTAGAAAAGCAAGGACGGACTTGAATTCCTCACACCACTTCTTTCAGGACCCCGTCTGCACTAAAGAGAGATTTAGATTTTATCAAGTCCTGGACCTCATGTCCGCTCGCGTCGTGTGAAGAGGAACGGAAATCTAGCCAGGTGTCGGTGGTGGTGGTAAAGCCACCTTGCAGGTTCCACCTGTGTCTTCTCACATGCGTGTTTTCCCTCTGCAGAAAGGTGCCTGGAAGACCATGAGCTGGTGGTCCAGGTGGAGAGTACCATGGCAAGCGAAAGCAAATTTTTATTTAGGAAGAATTACGCAAAATACGAGTTTTTCAAAAATCCTACGGTGAGTGTCTTCTCTCTTTGGGTTCAGGGTTTGGGACTCTCGAAATCTTGTGGTGGTTACTTGGGATCAATGGCAGCGGAGGATAACAGCTGAGCCGTATGGGGGTAGCAGATGGGTTCGAGAATCCAGGTCGCCATCTCACAAAGCAACCCTTGCTCAGAACTCAGTCTCCGATGCTTAACTAAATGCCTCTGTAGTGGCCAGAGGTAACGAGTGCGCTCTTCCTGGTAGCAGAGGGCAAGGGGGTTAGGCCCTCGGTCAGGAGAGACGAGGGGCGGCTTTTTCAGTTATATCACAAGTTCATGGTTAAATTGGAACCAACCAGTTCAATATTCAGCAGAATAAAAGCTCCTTACTCTCTGCAAGTAGGAAAGAATCCTGTATGGTTTGTAGAAGAATGAGTTTCCAGGCATGTTGGGCTGATCTTTGTTTCCTTTTTATTTGCGGGGGGAGGGGGGACGGTGAGGGGCACGTGTCCTGTGACATCTCAGGATCAGGAGCCTCCTGCTGCCATGGCACGTGCTCCTGTCCTGAGTCATGGGGTCAAGCCATCATGACATGAGCAGAAGGTCCATCGTCAACTTCTGGCTCGGTAGTTTGGCTGCTTTCTTATTTGAAAGCAAGAAATAGGATAACTGATTTTGCGTGATGTACCAAAAGAAGCTTTTCTCTGCCACCGTGTTCCTCCTCTTTCGGTTTCCCAGAGTTGAGTATCTCACGGCACCGTGTGGCGGCCCTCCGCCTTGGTGTGCGCTGAGAGACGTGGATCCACGTTAAACGTGACAGATACTCCAACCTCAAGCTCACCATTTAAGGAAATGTGGCAACTTCTTGAAGTAGAGGTTTCCACCATGGGATAAGGGAGGAAAAGAGATCGTCCTTTTAAATACAGACATGCACCCACTTGTAGGAATGTTTTTAGTATTGGCACCCCCGTAAGCATGCTTTTCCCCACCTTAGAAAACTAACTTTCACTGCATTTGTTTTCCTGTTTCCTTAGAATTTCTTCCCAGAGCAGATGGTTACTTGGTGCCAGCAGTCAAATGGCGGTCACAGCCAGCTTTTGCAGGTACTGAGCAAGAGGAGACTTCTGCTAGGTTTTCTGGGTGCAAGTCCTCTCGAGCTGTGGTTGCAGCCCCACAAAACCTTGATGGGGTTGCTTGCATTCTTCATCACGCATTAGGCTTGGCTCCCGGCGGGGTTTAGAGTAACCAGAAATAAATGTTGACCTGGGAAATGTGTGTGCAGCCAGGCTCCTTCAAAGCAAAACAAGCACCTATAAACAGGGTAAGCTTCCTGTGAGTTAGAAGCAACATGAGCAAAAGGGAGAGGCCACAGGCTGGCGTGTTCTCCTCGAGGTTCCTCTGGAGTGCGGGGCCGGGGTCAGGCCACCACCCTGGGGATCTCTACAGAGATACCGTGCCCCCTTATAGTGAAAAAGGATTGGGCTGCCATAAAACCCTTTAAAAGGTGGCATGTTGTGCATTAAAATTAGATTTGCGTCTGTCTTAATTTTCCCTCTGCCTTCTGAAGTCCTGTTCCAAGAAAACCTGGCTGTTCCCCAGCGCCTCCCAATGGCAGACACACCCCTGGACTCCCCTGGCTGGGTGCTGCTCAGGCTCTTCCAGGGAAGTCGGGAAGGGGAATATTCCTGCTGTGCCTGGAAAAATGTGTCTGTCTACATCGTGTTCAGCGAGAGAACAGGCCATTCATGAGGGCAGCCAGCACCCTCCAGGCGGCATCCGGTTACGAGAATCCACTAAAAGTTCCTACAAAGTCTCCCCACGACCCTCCCTTGTCTGCTCTGTGGATCACCAGGGCTATTCTCACCTCCCAAAGGGTGAGGGCTTCAGAGCTCTGTTCTGGTGTCTCCTCCGAAGCCCCCCCTGACCATAGGATTTGCCTCTTCTGGCAAGAGTTGTTTGTTGCCATGTGGTTCTCACGGGCCGTGCGCCGTAAGGGCGACAGGGATCCCCGTAAGGGATCAGGGCTCACGGCCTGATCTGGGATGGCTCTTGTGCTTGGCAAGGGCGCATGAGACTCTGTCCCACCTGCGGGAGGAGCTGTGTCCCCTCACAGTCCAGCGGAGAGGACCCACCCATGTCACTGCCCCAGCTTCGCTCCCGGGCCTGGCTCTTGACCTGTGTTTCCCGAGAAGGATGTGCCTGCATGTGAGAGGGCTTAGCGGGGTCAGTGGCCTCACTGAAGTATTTCCAGAGAGAACTGTTAGCACACCTTTCCGTGGAGGGACACACGATGAAAGTGACCTGCTTACTCCCGGCGCCCCCTGTCGCCCTAACTCTGATGATCAGACCGCATGTTTCTTGGGAAACCAGGATAAAAGGCGGCGCCCTTACGTACATCTTATATGGAAATCTGTGACTTCCTGGGTTTTCTCGTCGGTGTTACAAAGGCCCGTTGGCTCCTGTGTGCTTAAATATTGATTATGTTCCCTGCACACCAGCTTAGGTGGGTCTTAAGATTTTTGAAAGGAAAACTATCATTTGGAAATGCTTCATTTGACCAAAAAAGAATTTTTTTTATAATCCAGGAGACGTCAAAATGTTGGCAATGCCGGTATAACGCACCTGCTCTCATGCTTCTAACGGCAGCATTATCTGACTTTTAAAAATCTCTTCAACAGAACTTTCTGAACTCCAGTAGCTGTCCTGAAATCCAGGGGTTTTTGCACGTGAAGGAGCTGGGGAGGAAGTCGTGGAGAAAGCTGTACGTGTGTTTGCGGAGATCGGGCCTTTATTGCTCCACGAAGGGAGTGTCAAAGGTAGGTTTTAAAGCCACCACTGCCACCCCCGTCACACCAGGCTGGCCGCGTTCAGAGTTGACGTGAAAATGCGTGTCAGGGTCCTCCGGGCTTGTGATGATTTGTGAAGCTAATTCCGGGTTCCTGGCCCTCTGGTCTCCCTCAGAAACCAGGTGACAGCACAGACCTGCAGGCCTCCTGGCCACGTCACCGCTGGGCCCCTCTGGGGCTTGGGAGCCGAGCCTCCTTGGCGGCCCGACTCCCTGAAGGACGCCGACTCAGTTTCCATAGTCTGGAAGTTTGCAGCCAAGGTGGCCGGAGGGTGGCTGGGGCATGGCTGCCAGGGCAGCCCGTGTTACTGTAGGCACCGCAGGGAAGAGATTGGAGTCGTGTGCGCATTTCTAGCGGGAAGGCGGGGAAGAGATGGAAGATACAGCTGCAGGCCTCCAGGGGGAGTTAGGGCGCTGGGGGCCCACCTTGCTGGTCACCGTCCGCGTCCGTGCTTGCTCCGGCCCCCCGCTCGGTCCTCGTGATGTGCGGTGAGCAGGCCCCGCGGCAGGAGGGTGCCCGCACACTGTGCGCTGAGCTTGCACGGTTCCTGCCAGGAGAGGAGGGCGGGCCTGCTGGGACCCCGGGCAGGGCGCTGGGCACCAGGCCACCGCCCAGCCGCTCTGGGCAGTCCACGGCAGCCCCATCTGAGCCGGGGACGAGGGGCTCAGGCAGGTGAACAGCTTCTGTCTGGTGCAGGTGAAGGGCAGCTTGATTTCCTGACTCCCCAGCCTCCTCGCAGGTGCTGAACCCAGAGCAGGAGGCAGAGCTGGGACAAAGGAAGGTTGGGGACAAGGATGGGACAGGCTGTCGATGGGAGACTGCAGGCCGCCGGCCTCTGCACACCGTGCAGCAGGGGTGGCCTGTGTTGCGATGTGCCCTTCACTTTGGACTTTAGGCCCCAGGTTTTCTCCTGGTTTTTACCTTGAATGTTTGGTCACGGGGCTTTGCTATGGCTCAGTGTCAAACACGTTATTTCTTTGTAAAGATTTTATTTATTTGATAGAGAGACCGGGAGCATGAGAGTGAGCACGGGCAGGGGCAGGGGCAGAGGGAGAAGCAGACAAGCCCGATGCGGGGCTCGATCCCAGGACCCCGAGATCGTGACCTGCGCCAAGGCAGACAGACACTTAACCCCCCGAGCCAGGCCGGCGCCCCTGGTGTCCCAGTCCTGGGAGGTGGGTTTCCTTGGCGAGGCCTGGGTCAGTTTGGTCTTAAGTCGGCACGTGGTGCGTAAGGTGCTCACGGTCCATAGGAACATCCGAGGGGAGCGTGCGCGTGTGCGCAGAAGGCGTGCGCCCGGCCGCGCCCTGACCAGCCTTTCCCGCAGGAGCCCAGGCACCTGCAGCTGCTGGCGGGCTTGGAAGAGAGCAGCGTCTTCTCCCTGACCGCCGGCAGGAAGCAGTACGGGGCGCCCACAGACCACGGCTTCTGCATAAAGGTACCTCGGCCCGCGGGCCCGGGCGCAGCCGCCAGTCCTTGCGGGGGCGCTGCTTGCTTCGCCTTCGACCAGAAAGGCAGTTCCACGGGGCTGGATGCGCTCCGGAGTGCTCGCCACGCGTCAGGCCTGGAGTGGCCGGCACTCGGGGAGGCGCCCAGGACACCACAGGCCGCGTGTGTCCCTGGGCTCCTGGCTTAGTGACCCCCGGCCGGCTGCCCCCTGGTGGCCTCCAGGGTGCCCACAGCTGACACTTTCCCTGTGGGCTTCCCGTCACCGGGACAGTGAGTGTGTCCACGGGTCGCCCTGCCTCTGCGCACATGCATGTGAGAGCACGGGCTCACGGGCTCATATTTCCACCCGTGCACACACACACACCTGCATGAACGCACAGTGTGCGCATATACATGTACACATGTGTACACAGGCACACACCTACATGGACACACGGTCTGCACACGTGCCTATGCATATATGCACATAGACACACCTGCATGAACACGTGTGCACACATGTGTGCACACGCACACACCTGTATGGACACACGGTGTACACAGGCACACACCTGCATGAATGCAAAGTGTGCACACATACATATGCACATTTGCATGCACGCACACACCTGCATGGACACACATGTTCACACATACATATGCACGTGTGCACGTGCACACACCTACATGAACACACGTGCAGACATATACATGTGTGCACATGCACATACCTGCATGGACACACGTGTGCACCATGTGCATGCATGCACATGCCTGCATGAACACACACATGTAGACATATACACACCTGTACACACGGACACACCTTCATGGACACCGTGTGCATGCATACATATGCACATGTGCACGCATGCACACACCTACATGAGCACACGTGTGCAGACATACATGTATGCGCACGCACACACCTGCATGGACACACAGTACGCACTCGCACATATGCACACAGGCACACCCGTGCATGTGCACACACGTCCACCCCTGGTGAGGCTGCGGTGAGGCAGGCCGTCGTCATGGTGGATGCCGTTTACGGCAGAGTGACGGCGCGCAGGGGCCCCCACCAAGGGTTCTCCCTGCGTCCTCTCACTGCGTCTTCGCCGGTGCTCATAGGTGGGAGCTGAAGCGGCCCCGCTGCTCGCATCCAGCCACCAGGGAGTGTGCTTGGGGCCGCCAGCTGGGCTGACTCCTGAGCCCGGGCTCCACCTCGACCTGACCGGAGGCCGGGGAGCAGGAGCCCGCTGCCGCACGCCGCTCCCGGCAATGCCAGCTTGTACTTCATTTGGTGTCGACGTCACAGGGGCGCTAGGACCCAAGGTCCACGGGGAGGCACCATGTGGGCAGCCTTGGGAGGCCTGGGTGGAGCTGGGGGCCGTGGAAGCCCAGGTGGCCAGCGTCCCCCGCTTCCCACTGGCCCACACCTGCCACGGTTCTCCCGTCACCAGCTAAACGCTGCCTCTGCCTGGGGCAGCTCCGTCCCTCCTCAGTGCATCTGGGACTGTGGCCCCGCCTGGCCCAGGCTGCTTGCCCCCCAGCCCCCTTCCCTGGGGTGACACTGGCCTCATTCTCTGGGCCTTCCTCACGTTCCATCCTTAGGGCCACTGAGATCCGCTGCAGAGCGGAGCCCCTCCAAGCCCTGCGGGCCCTTCCTCAGCTGCCACCAGCTTCCTGGGAGGCGACCAGACATGTTTTCTCCCATTCTCTGGGCCCGGCTCTCCGGTTGAATCCAGCTTTCCCTGCACAGACCTGCGCACCCGTGTCCCTGATGCACGCCCTGTGAGGGTTGTGTCCCCTGTCGGAAGCTGGCCGAGCGCTCATGCCGACGCCCGCCCGTGGGCAGGCTGGCCCGTGCCGGGCGGAGGAGGCGCCCTCTGGTCTCGGCCCGCTGCTTGTCTGGCTGGCTGGTGCCCGAACACGGGCGTGGGTGCGTTCACCGAGGCGCACTCATGGGGTCCTCTCTTACCCCCGTAGCCTAACAAAGTCAGGAACGAGACGAAAGAGCTGCGGCTGCTGTGTGCCGAAGACGAGCAGGGGAGAACGTGCTGGATGACGGCGTGCAGGCTGCTCAAGGTACGCGCGTGTGCGCCCGGTGCGTGTCTTCCTTCGCCGCGAGCCCTCCCGATGCCCAGCCAGCCCCGGGCGCCCCCACGACTTCCCAAACGGGCCCCAGAACTTTCTCACGGAGGCCTCCCGTTGGAAAGACCAGAACCGGCTCCCGGCCTCGGCTCCTGACGTTCGGAGGCGGGAGGGGATGCGGGCCACACCCCTGCTTCGCCCACCGGATGCCGGGAGCACCCCGGCCGGTAGAGACAGCCCGGCTGGGCGTGACCAGGGTCCCCAGGGGCCTGGGAGCAGGGGCCTGCGCCGGTTGCAAGCCAGCGGCCTATAGAGATAGGAATAGAGAGACCTGACGGGGAGACGGGGATAGTTCATCAGGATGGTCGGTCATTTCCGAGACTGAGCATCAGGCTCTCGGCCTCCCGAAAAGCCAGGCCCCCGAGGGAACGCGCCCCGCCGTGCAGCTGGCCGACCTGCCCGAGGGACGCAGCGCCCCCGACAGCGCGCTCTTACAGGAACCCCGGGCGGGGCGGTGCCCTCGTCACTGCCGCGGTGGCTTCTGTGGCTCTGCAGCAGAGGCGAAGCGTGTCCCGGGACAGCACACCTCACTGAGTTCCCACAAAACGTCCCTTTGTGCGCTCACATGCCCCGCGCGTCTGCATCTCCCTAAGGTCGTGCAAGCTGGTGGACAGGGGGACTGTCACGGGGTCTGGAGGAGAGGCTGGCTCGTCCGCTGTGGCCGACCTGTGCAAGGGGGCTCGGGATCTTTCTATGAAACCCCAGCCTGTGCTGAAGCCCTCAGCCGGGCAGGGAGTCGGCACGGAGCCACTTGGAGAAACGGGTGAGCCGAGGGAGGCACAGCTCACGACCCCTGGGAGACCCCGGGGGACATAAGCTCCAAGGCTGGGCGTCCCGCAAACCCGTTCCCCAGAACCGTGTGTCTTGTTTTATTTTTGCTTCCGATAAGACGAAGAGGGGTTACGTGGAAAATGTCATTGTTTCCGAATCGGAGCGGCGACGTCAGTGCTGGTAGAGGGCATTGCAGACGCAGGCGCCCCCTTTCCGAGCCAGCTCGGTGTCACGGGACAGCCTTGGGAGGCGCGGCCCTCGGTCACGCAGAGAACCGGGGTCTCTCTAGCGAGCTGTGGGGAGCTTTCCAGGGCGTTGATTAAAAATCAACGTGCAAAGTGCCACCTTTGTTGTTGGGATAAGGAAAGGAGAAGTGAAAATACACCCGTGTGTTTGCAGTGTGATGGGAGCGTTCGGGAGGCTGCTGGTGGGCACAGCAGGCACGGCCCCGGGAACCAGGGCAGAGGTGGAGGGAAGCCCTGGACGTCTGCTGGGGTTCTGTGATTTTTTTTTTTATCTATGGATATATAGGCTATTTTGGGAAAAGCAGGAAAGTGGGTGGACACACACATGTGAGGCTAGAGGTTAGGTGCTTGGGGGTAACACGCAGTACGTCCCGACGGCGAGCTCGGCCCCTTGCCTTCCTGCATGAAGAAGCAGGGCCCGTGGACGGGACAGAGCAGGACTGTCCCTGGACGCTGGCATAATGACCAGGCCCAGGGAGGGAAGTGCGTAGGCCGAGCAGTGACCATAATACCCGGCGTGATGCTCAGCTCCTTGGGGGGGGGGGGGAGCGTGTCCCGTGGGGCACTAGCGTGCTTTTATGAACATTTGGGAGCACTTGCTGTGAGCCGGGCTCCGCGCTACTTTGCACCTGCAACCCCCATCCCCCACCCAGCTGGGTGACGTCCACCCTGTCAGCATCCTCCCTGGGCCACGGCAGGTGCCACAGAAGCCGAGTTGCACCTCAACGGTTATGCGCTGAGGTGTCCTGCTGCCACCCAGCAGGCCTCATCCCACGTGACATCTCCTTACCTTGTTGCCCCTCCCTGTCCCGTCTGAGAGCAGGCCAAGGGGTCAGAAGACCCCATCCTGTACCCGTAGGCTCTTGCCTGCGTCCCCACGTTATCGTCACCGTCACCGTGGGGTGTATTTTCTTCAGGCGTCGGGGCTGTTTGACGCCACGGGGAACCTGATAAAGTGCCTCCTGTTCTCTCAAGCCGTGAGCACAGACTCCGGCCCTCCTCTGTCCAGCCCCCGACAAGCAGCCCCGGGGGCCTGACCAGGAGAAGTCCGCCCGTCCGCCCCCCGCCCCAGGCTTGCCCTGTGCCCGGTCGTGGCCTGGACATCACCTTACCTGGCGCCCCCGAAGTCCTCTCAGGAAGCCCGATGCCTGGAACATAATAGATGCTTGGGAAAGCTGAGCCGAATGACGGCAGGAACCAACCCAAACTCCGTGTGTTCTTTCTTTGTGGAAGCCACCTCTCCCTCTCGTCTGCGGGCTGTGCTGGGCAAGCCTGGCAGTGACCCGGGGCCAGCAGGTGGCAGCTTGGACCTCAGAGAGTCTGGGTCTCGGGCCTCCAGGGGTCCCGGGCTGGGGAGACGTTGGACCTTTTCCCAGTTGCCCGGTCTTGTCTGTAGTAAGTGTTGGCAGGTCCCCTGAGCTCTGGCCCTCAGACTGCCCTGTTCCCCAGAGGGGGTCAGATGAGCGCGTCCTCACCTGGCGGAAGCAGAAGACACCCAGAGGGTCCTTGGTCCCTGCCCCGGCCGCTGCCCGGGTGTATCCCAGAGGCCCTCCTGCCTGGCGGGGGGTCCTGCAGTAGCCGACCGCGCCATGCTGGAACCCCGGGCCCTGTTGGAGAGGGACGACACCTCGAGAGCCACCTAGGACCTCTCTGTGCCTCTAAGGCCGTCCCAGGTGCTCGTCGGAGGAGCTTGAGCCCACCCAGGAGGAAACGGGCGTCGCTGCCCTCAGACAGGCTTAGGGGGCAAAGCCGGCAGGCAGTGGCTGCTGCTGATCCTCCCTCCGTCCTATTACGTGGTCTGTTAAATAATCCCACTGCCGTATGGGCCGCGGAGGGAGCTCTAACCTTGGCCGCTGTTCTCTGCAAGTTTCTGAAACTGCCATAGAAATTCCGCCCGGAGAGAGAGGCTGGCCTCGTGAGTGCGGGTTTCGGGACCCCAGGCTGGCTGTAGACACGCAGCAGCACACGGTGCAGTTTGGGTCTGTCAGGAGCAGGTGCCCCCAAGGACGCCCACGGCGCTCTGCTCCGAAGCCGTCGGAAAGTCCAGCCCTGCGCCGTCCCTCCGCGCCCCTGCGCACTCCCTGTGCTGGGTGACAGGCTTCCCAGCCTCACCTGCATCAACGGTGGGAACGGGACGAGGGGAATATGTCGAGGCCAGAAATGAAGGCACATAAAACCCGGTAATTTTTAAAACGGGAAGAGGAAACACCTGCCGTGCTTACCTACCTACCTGCTGTGGTATTTTCACGTCAAAAGGAGCAATGTCCACCATAGCCAGACTGTGGAAGGAGCCTCGGTGTCCATCGACAGATGATGGATAGAGAAGCTGTGGTCTATGTATACACTGGGATATTCCTCAGCCATTAGAGACGACAAATACCCACCATTTGCTTCAACGTGGTTGGAACTGGAGGGTATTATGCTGAGTGAAATAAGTCAGTCGGAGAAGGACACTCGTTATGTGGTCTCATTCATTTGGGGAATAGAAAAAATAGTGAAAGGGAATAAAGGGAAAAGGAGAAAAAAATGAGTGGGAAATATCAGAAAGGGAGACCACACATGAGAGACTCCTAACTCTGGGAAACGAACTAAGGGTGGTGGAAAGGAAGGTGGGTGGGGGGTGGGGGTGACTGGGTGACGGGCACTGAGGGGGGCACTTGACAGGATGAGCACTGGATGTTATGCTATATGTTGGCAAATTGAACACCAATAAAAAATAAATTTATTAAAAAAAAAAGGAAATGTGTGCAAAAACAAAGGAAACCTTAAAGTTGGCTGGAAAATCCAAAAGGAGAAACTCAAGGACATTAAAAAAAAAAAAATGAGTTTCTCCTAAGCTCCCAGGAACTTTTAAAAAAAATATTTTTTAAGATTTATTTATTTATTTATTTATTTATTTATTTATTTATTTATGAGAGAGAGAGAGAGAGGCAGGAGGAGGGAGAAGCAGGCTCCATGCACCGGGAGCCCAACGCGGGACTTAATCCCGGGACTCCAGGATCATGCCCTGGGCCAAAGGCAGGCGCTAAACCGCTGAGCCCCCCGGGGATCCCCCCAGGAACCTTTAACCCATGCGCCACGTGGACTGTGACCGCCCGTGGAACCAGCACGGCATGCAGAGGGGTTGGTCGCCGCCCTGGTGCTGTCCCTCAAGAACCAGCTCAGGCCTGGCCCCATAAGCGGAGACTTGCCCTCACCGTGCACACAGTTAGGGTTTCCTCTCAATAACCGGGTCACACTGCTGCTTGTCTGCCCGTGGCCTGTCCGACTGCAGCTCCCTGAGGCAGCAGCGCGTCCTCTCCCGCGCTCCGCGTGCCTGGAGCTCAGCCTGGCAACGTGTGAGGCCCCTTCTCTGGCCGTGACCCTAAGCCTTCATGCAGCCCTTGCCCAAGGACATGAACCTATATCCTATCTCGCTTAAGAACGTAAAGGCTAAATGTTTAATTAAATTCCGAGAGAAAGGGGTCTGGGTGTTATTTCTGTTGTGCATTCACCGCGCTGACGTCACGTCCGGGGAGGTGGTTTCCAGACACGGCGCACGTCGACTTTGTGCAGCCGTGAGCTGCCATCTCTGCGGCCCCTCCTGAGCCGTCACTCACGCTTCTCTGAGAAAAGCGTCCAAGACTGTCACGCTCAGACAGGTGTGAACAGGAAACAGCACGTCGCCAGGAAGGGGGCAGGTGTTTCTCCGGCCAGACGTTCTTCTTTCCAAGCGACAGAGGAAGGTGTTGATTGGGCCATAAGTATTTCCTTAAGATCCACTCACCTAGAGTAAAAGGGAAAATAATATTAAGTGATTTGTGCCAAGGTTGCGCGCAGAAGGTTAATAATCTAAAGAATCGTCAAGCACGTGTACCGATGACGCTCGCACTGTGACGGCTGGCGTAGTTATTTAAGTGAGAAAAAAAAAACAAGAATTAATGATCACGGGACCACAAGAGAGAAGTGTCGGAAACATACAACTTCTTTAATAATTAAGGCAAAAGTAGTATTTACAGATGATCATGCCCGTGAAACAGTTTTATACTGAAGACAAGCCAGTTAGACAGCTCGCGGGTGGAGGAGGAGTCCCTGGTGAGTTCCTGGAGGGAGAGCGGTCCCCGGCGCTCCTGAGGCGGGTGTGCGCCCGTGTGCGCGTGCCCGTGTGTGCACGCGGTTTCCCTTCTTGTTTCTTTGGCCTTGGCTCCATGACCTTTCCGATCTGTTGGAAGCGAAGCTCATGTCATTGACTTAAGCCCGACATTTCCAACCATGACTCAGATGAAAATGCTTCCTCTAGTTGCTGTTTGTCATGTTTGTATAATGACTCGATTCAGGGCACTCGCGCATGTGCGTGTGACGTGCATGTCTGCTCCCGTGAACACGCGTGTACCCGCATGCGTGCGTGTGCGTGTGATTAGCTCACAGCAGCGTACGTCTTCCTGTGGATCCTTCGGTCCCTGTCACCTGCAGCAGCGCTGCCTGCCCTGCGGTCCGGGGGCCCTGACGTTGCCGTGCGTACGTCCGAGTTCCCCAGCGGCGTTGGCGCGATTCTTCGGCCTGTCTGGGTCCTTGTGTCCAGGCCGCGCCTCTGACGAGCATCACATAATCGTGTTTCCCCTCTGACCATTGTCACGCTCTAATTGGAGTATTTGTTGGGAAGCACACCCTTTGGTAGACGATTAATGACGTTTGTGCTTAAGCCTGACGTTTCCTAGTTTTCCATGTGTCCCGCCAGCCTGTCTTCCTTTCCTACATTTTTTTTTTTTAAAGACTGTGCTTATTTTCCAAGAGAGCGGGGCTAGAGGGAGAGAGAGCATGAGCAGAGGCAGAGGCCGAGGGAGAAGCAGACGCCCCCCTGAGCAGGGAGCCCGATGCAGGACTTGACCCCAGGACCCCGGGATCCCGACCTGAGCTGAAGGCAGACGCTTCACCCCCTGAGCCCCGCAGGCGGCCGTCGCGCAGGAGCGAGGCTGTGTGCCCGCGGGGGCGGCGGGGGTTCTGCTCCCTGTTCCGTACTCAGTGTAACGTTGCCACGTTCTGGGCCTGGGGGGCTCGGGGGCTCGGGGGCTCGGGCCCGTGGTTGACCCCAGCCTCCCCCTGCAGTACGGGATGCTGCTGTACCAGAACTACCGGATCCCGCCGCAGAGGAAGGCCTTGCTCCCGTCCTTCTCCACGCCCGTGGTGAGTACACTTGCCATGGAGAAGCTCCAGGAGGCGCGTCCGTCCTGGGGTCACGTCCTGCCCATCCTCGGGGCCCCCGCGTGCCCCTCACCGCCCTTGAGGGCGGAGCTCGTCGCCCTCGCCCATCTCAGCCTTGGCACCGTGGGCGCCCGTGACCGTTGTGCTGGAGCCTTCCACAGCCCGCTTCGAGCGGGGACTCCGTGTCCTTGTTCCCCGGCGGACTCCGCTGCCCGGAGGTGCAGGAGCCCGTGGTGCCCTCAAGCACGACCCTGAGCTCCGCAGGCCCGTTCCCGGCAGACGTCAGATGCCCACAGGGAGGGTCCACCCAGCGCCCTGAACTCCGAGGGAGGGACTTGGTGGCCGATGAGGGCTGAGCTCCACAGCGTTTCCCCGTCTGCGGCGGGTGCTGGTGCAGGCTGGCGGCCTCGTAGGTCCCCGCCATCCGGGCCCCATGCCCTCGTGCCCTCGAGGGAGACCACAGCCGTCCTCAGCCCAAGGATCCCCGGGCACTGAGTTTCCACCCAGACCGTCCCGTGGGGGGCAGGGCATCGCCGTCAACCCCCCGGGTCAGCCCTCCCCTGGGTGCGGGTGCCGTCTGCGGGACGGTGTGGCGCCAACGTTCCTGAAGGCCGCCCTGGCTGGACTCCCGTCGTGGTAAGACCTTGGGGCCTCTCCTTCCAGCGCAGCGTGTCGGAGAACTCCCTTGTGGCCATGGACTTTTCTGGGCAAACGGGAAGAGTGATAGAGAACCCGGCAGAAGCCCAGAGCGCGGCCCTGGAGGAAGGCCACGCGTGGAGGGTAAGACCACGGCCAGCCCGGGACAGGCCCCTCGCGGGTGGCACCCCCCCCCCCGCCACTGGTCTCCCAGAAGAACGGCCCTGCAGGTGCACGGGGGACCCATGTCCAGCACCCATGTCCCCGGCGCCCACGTCCCTGCACCCATGTCCAGCACCCAAATCCCCATGCCCACATCCAACACCCACATCCAGCACCCACATCCAGCACCCACATCCAGCAAGCACCCATGTCCCCGTGCCCACGTCCAGCACCCACGTCCCTGCACTGACATCCAGCACCCACGTCCCCACACCCACATCCAGCACCCATGTCCTCAGCATCCACATCAGCACCCACATCCCCGTGCCCACGTCCAGCACCCCTGTCCCTGCACACACATCCAGCACCCACATCCTCAGCGTCCACATCAGCACCCACGTCCAGCACCCACATCCCCATGCCCACGTCCAGCAGCCACATCCTCAGTGTCCTCAGCACCCACGTCCAGCACCCATATCCTCGTACCCATGTCCAGCACCCACGTCCCTGCGCCCACATCTAGCACCCACGTCCCCGCACCCACGTCCAACACCCACGGCCCCCACTGGCTCCCGTGCAAGGTGTCCACACCGCAGCCCAGGACCGGGACCGGGCTCCCCGTGGGAGAGCGCGTGCCTTCCCTGAGTGCTCAGCCAGGATTGCCGGGACGGGTATCCCCCGCAAGGAGCCAGCACCTGGCTGCAGCCCCAGGATGGTCCAGATGCCTGGGCCTCTCCTGTTCTCACAACTCTGGTCACATGGGCAGGGCTCAGGTGGCTTCACAGCTAAGGGCCCGGGCCCCCCGAGCCAGGCAGGCGTCCCCGGCGGGTGTCCCTGGCACTCACGCGGGCGTCTCCTCCGCAGAAACGAAGCACCCGGATGAACATCCTAGGCAGCCAAAGTCCCCTGCACCCGTCCACCCTGAGTACAGGTAAGCGCAGCAGCCGGCCCCGTCCTTTCCACGTGAGCAGGTGACCCGGGTCGCACCTGCTCCCAAGCTTCCCCAGACCCCCTGGGCCCGGTGCCCGGTGTGCCCGGAGGTGTGGCCGGGGGCCGCCCAGCCCTTCCCTCCTCCGTTCCCTCCCGCAGTGATCCACAGGACGCAGCACTGGTTTCATGGCAGGATCTCCAGGGAGGAGTCGCACCGCATCATCAAGCAGCAGGGCCTGGTGGACGGGTAAGGACACGCCGTCCGGAGAGTGGCACCTGCTGCCTTGTGTCGCGCCGGGCACGTGCTCTGGCTTCTTGGGGACCCGGCGGGGTGGGGGGGGGAGGCGTCGTCAGAGCCTCGATGTAAAGAGGACAGCGTGGCTCCGGGTCACCGTGGAGCGAGGGGGCTCGGCTGGCGAGTGGTCTGGAGGGGACCGCGCCTGTCCTGTCCGTACCCCGTATGGCGCCAGCCACAGCCACTGTGTTGAATCCAGATGGACACAGCACCAAGCCCGTTCCTGTTCATCAGGTGGCTTTTCCTGAGGACGGACGACCCCAAACCTTGGTGGCGTCCGGCCGCAGAGTGAGTGAGTCCCCCCCGGGGCCGGCTCGGCCGCAGGCGGGTCGGCTTCGCTCCCGTGTCCGGCAGCTGCGGTGGCTGTTGGCCGCGGAGACGGGGCGACTGGGCAGGTGTGCCCATGGCCAGCCTGGGACGCTCACCCGGGGCCGTGTCCGGGGTCCCAGGACTGAGAGCCGCCAACCCCGGGGCACAGCCCTCTCGGGGCCCGTATCCCATCGGCTGATGCTCCCCCCGTGGTCCTGCTCCCGGGGCTGTGGATGCAGACGCATGACGCGTGCGACTGAGCGGCTGTCACCGTGTCCTCTCGCGCCGCTGCCCGCCGGCGGCGACTCTGCTTTTCCTGCCCCCCATCTGTTAAAAGCTGAACTACCGAGATCCAGAATTTTACCCACGAGACGGGAGGGTAGTGAGCCGCCACCGTGTGATCCTTATGGTTGGGACAGTTTGCTAATTTTAGGTTTTCTCTGTCCCTTGCCATATTAAGGGCTCCTCCCTCCTCCCCGCTTCTCCTTCTGGAATATTTTAAAGTAAATCCCAGACATTCTGAACGTTCACCACTAAACGCAGCTGGCGCGTCTCTAAAACAGGCTCTTGTCTGTGGACTCGACCACGAAATCATTGTTGCTCTTCCCAGGACAAGCACGAATGCATAGTATCCTCTGAAGCCCGGTCTGGGTTCAAATTTCCCAAATTGCTGCCAAAAAAAAAAAAAAATATCCGTCACACGAGTTGGCTTGAAGGGGGACGGGCCCTGGCGTCCCCTCCGCGTCCCCGTGTTGCTCGCACGTGGGGGCTGCTGAGGGAGTCGGTGAGCCACTGGCCGCCCGGACTGTCCGGCTCCTACGGGCGTCGGCGTTCAGAGCGGCCTTCTAGCAGCTTCCAGCCGCTCGGAGGAGCTGCTCCTTGTTTAAAGCACCGTCTCGTACTCACGCTCTTAAGACTCGATGTGTTTCGGTCAAAACTTCCTGTTTTCGGTGCTCGTGCGAGAGGTCTTTGGCCCCCGGGACTTTCCCAGGTTGGCTCCTGAGTTCTTGGGCCCGACAGGAACCGTGTTGGGTTCCAGGTGGAGGTTTGTCTTCGGGGCCTCGTTCCTTCAGGTGGGGGGCGCTGCCTGGACCCCGGGGATGGGGGCGGGGTCGCGCGTGGGCAGAGGATTCCCAGGGTCCCGTTGCTGCCGCCGGCCGGGGGGTCCACGGTGTCCGCTCTGTACTCCCTCCGTCTCCTCTCGCGCTGGAAACCTTCCTGAGGACGTCCTCGTCCGTGAGCACGTCCGCTCGGCTCCTCGTCGCTTCTGGGAGGCCCCGGTGCCGAGGTCCCTCCGCTGAGTCTGTTCCACTCGTTTCCTTGCGGGATCCTGAGGGCTCGTCCCAGCGGGTCGTGTCCAGGCACCAAGTTTAAAGCGTTTCCTCTCGCGGTTCTAACAGCGGAGTCAGGGTCACTGGGGTTCCTGTGTCCTGCTCTGCTTTGGATTCTCGGACGTGGATCTGGCGTGTTTTCCACCCGGCGCGACGCTTCCCGTTAAACGACAGGGAACCCTCCCCTGGTTCTGAAGCGAGAGCAGTGGGGCAGGGCCGCCTCCGGGGGCTCCCGCCGCCCCAGCGTCCCCGCGACAGGAGGCCGGGTCCCCAGGGCCGTTCCTCCTCCCGCGGCTCTCAGGTTAGACGGAGAGCGTCTCTGCCGTCGGCCCCGTCGGAAGCACCGGCGCAGCGCTGCACCTGCCGCCTCGAGGGCCCCCGAGCAGCCGCGCGGCCCCGGTCCGAGCTCGGCGTTTCCAGGCTCCCACGAGGACGCTTGAGGCTGTCGCTGCCTGTGCTGGCGGTGCCCAGACGCCATGGGCCGCAGCTTCCGGCCCCGCGGGCCCCTCCTCATCTGCCATCGGGGAGGCCGGCCTCTCCCCAAAGGTTGAGGCCCCCGGTGGCGCCCAGGGGCTTGGGTCGTGGTCCCAGGGTCCTGGGGTCAGGTCCACGTCAGGCTCCCTGCTCCGTGGGGTCTGTTCTCCCTCTGCCCCTGCTTGTGCCCTCGCCGTCGCACACGTGCACTCTCGCTCTCACTCTCGCTCTCTTACTCTCACGCTCTCTCGCTCTCTCTTGCTCTAAAAAATGAGGACGCGCACATCCACGTGGTTCTCACATCTAATGCACGCGCCTACACTGGTTGTGCCAGTGGCTCTGATTGCATCCTTTGTGGAAAAAGAAAACAGCTTCTTAATTCTAAGTACGTGGTTGTGGGCGCGTCTCCTGAGCCTCTGTCCTTTGTGGACGCTTGTCACAGTGACAGGCCGGTTGCTACCAAGTGTGCCCGGGTGCTCGGGGTCCAGCAAGTTCGGTGTGTGTGGAGGGGACATGGATGGCCCGGGGCACGGCTGGGCGGGTAGCTGGTCCCTGGCACCTTGAGTGCTTGGCGGCGGCAGTTTGTCCCACGGGCAGTCACCCCCCCCACTCGTGATACACAGCTATTCGGGCGGTGACTGTGTGTGGCTGAACACGCTGCCTCTCGCCCGTTTCCTCTGCTGACGCTCGTGCGCAGGGACCGGCCCTCCTTGACCGGCGGTAACCTGCGGTGGCTGCCATCCCATGTGGCCCATCCGCCCCGGTGTGTGTCTGGCTGCCCCCTGCTCCAAGGGCCCCGCTCCTCCCTGAGCCGGCTCGCGCCTGCGTGTGTGACCGCACACCACGTGCACTCGGTTCCCTGTTCCAGCCTCCGGGTCATGGTCTCTCAGCACCAGCACCTAGGCTGATGCTGCCTCCTGGGGCACGACCCTGCGCACGGTGGACGTCCTCACCTTGTGGCGCACACTGTTCCGGCTCTGGCGTGTCCTTCCGTGGAGAGCGGCCCTCAGAAACCAGGGCGCGGGCCACACGCTCACGAACATGTCCTGAGGCGTCGTGGCCACGAGCCTCTTACTGCAGGGACGGGGAGATGTGCCAGTGGGTGTGTGTGCACGTGACTGTGTGCAGGTATGTGTGCACCTGAGTGTGTACAGGTGTGTGCACACATGTGCACGTGGGTGTGCAAGCGTGTGTGGGTGCGTGAGTGTGCAGGTGTGTGGGGGCAGGTATGCAAATGTACATATCAGGTCAGGATTTTAAAAACGTGCCATCAGCTGATTTTTTTCCCCGTCTCCAGGCTTTTCCTCCTCCGAGACAGCCAGAGCAATCCAAAGGCATTCGTGCTCACGCTGTGTCATCATCAGAAAATTAAAAATTTCCAGATCTTACCTGTAAGTATGGATGACGTCTCACTGAGTCTTGTTGCTGTTTTCTGGGTTCGTCTGAACGCGGTTCAGAAACTAAGCAAACCACCGAGGGGGGTGGGGGGCCGAGTGGCAGGTGACGCTGGAGGAGAGGCTTCCAGGAGCCCCTGGGGAGCTGCTGCTTTGACCTCGGGATGCCCTTTGCTCTTTTCCCTGGAAGTCAGTGGAAGCGGTGGCCAGCCTGGGGCCGCCTGCAGTTGAGCTGGGCCACGCTTTGGGGGGGGGCGCAGGTGGAGGGGAGCACAGGTGGGGGGGGCACAGCAAGGGGGAGCAGGGTTGGGGGTGGGCACATGTCCAGCGGGAGGAGGGGCCCACGGGGGGTGGGTAGGGGGTGGGCGCACGTCCAGCTGAGGGAGGTGCCCATGCCGAGGGGGAGCAGGGTCAAGGGGTGCACATCAGGGGCACACATCGGGGGCGGAGTGGGGTCAGGGGGTGCACATCCGGGGGGGCCTATGCCAAGGGGGAGCAGGGTCGGGGGTGCACGTGGGGCACACATAGTCAGGAAGACAGGATTCCTGCTGGGTGGGAGGCTGGCTCCTGGAACCCGAGGGGTCTGATTTGCGCTGGCGGGTCCCTGGTGCCCCAAGAAAGTGGTGGAAGGACAGTCGTGCAGCCCTGAGGTCCCCAAAGTCGAGTTGCGTTGCTTCTTCCACTTGGTCCCTGGATCAGGAAACAGATTTTCCTTCGAACGTTTCTGAAAACTGCCTAGGTGGGTCGGCACCTTTCGTGTCCCAGCAGCGCACGGGTGACCCTCCAGGCCCAGGGGTGTGGGGCGTGGATCCTGGTGTATCCCGGGGTCGGGTGGACCCCAGCGTCTGCCGCCTGCACCCCTGCGGCTCGGGAGCAGGTTAGAGCCTGCGCCCCGCCTACCGAGCTTGCAGGTCCTGCGGGTGGTGGTGGCCCTCGGGGCGCGCCCGGGCACGGGCCAGGCGCTGAAGGCTCGGTGGAGGCCGTGCCCGGTTCTGCTGGCGCCCAGCAGGTCGGGGTCCCCGGAACCCCACAGGGGCCGGGCTGGGAGCTGCAGGTGCCCAGGGAGCGTTCCTGGTGCCCTGACGCTGCTTCGCCCTGCCCAGAGGGGAGGGGAGGCGGTCGGCAGGGGGGAGAGGGAGGGACACCCTGGGCCAGACCTGGGGGCTGCCCCCCAGGGCCGAGCTTCCTTGGCGCCTGTGCTGCCCGCCAGCACCCGCCGCCTCTCACCGGTGCTCTCGCCCTCGTGGCCCCCGCCTCCTGGGAGTCCGGGCATCGGAGCTGGGGGGGGGGTCCTGCAGGCCCGCGGGGTTGGGCGGCCCCCGGGGCGGGCATGGGCGGCCCCGCGGTCCCGAGTCGGCTCGGGGCTGGGCGCACAGGCACCTGCTCCCTGGAGCCCCGGAGCCCCGAGCCCCGCGCTGCGCTGGAGACGCCGAAGGCCCGGTTCGCGCCCCGCGCCCGCAGCTCCAGGGCCGCTAACGGGGCGCGTGTCCTGTGTCCCTCCAGTGCGAGGACGACGGGCAGATGTTCTTCAGCCTTGACGACGGCAACACCAGATTCTCGGACCTGATCCAGCTCGTTGACTTTTACCAGCTCAACAAGGGAGTCCTGCCCTGCAAGCTCAAGCACCACTGCATCCGCGTGGCCTTATGACCCACGGGCGGCCGCCGCCGGAGGAAGCTGACACTGGAGCGGGAGGGGCGGGCGCGGCCGGGGCGCGGGGTGCCGGGCCGGGGGTCCCTCCCGCCCCCTCCGGGGACGCCCCGCCCCGCCCCGCCCCGCCCCGCCCCCGCCGCGGGGAGACCAGAGCGAGCGCCGCCGGGAGGCGAACCCGCGACCACCACGGTCGCCTTGGCCGGGCCGCGGGGGCCGAGAGCCGGAGACGAGGGATCGGAAACGAACTCTTCCCTGGAGTAATCTTGACGATTAAAACTGATATGTTTACTTTTTTGTAGCGATCCCTTTTTGCACGTCTCCTTTGTTCCCCGCGCGGGCCGCGGCCCCCCAGGCGGTCCTGCGGCTCTCGGGGCGCTGGGGTGCAGGGGCGGGGTGGGGGGAGGACGTGGGGTCTCCGTGCGCAGGGGTGGGGCGGGGAGGGCGTGGGGTCTCCGTGCGCAGGGGTGGGGCGGGAGGAGGGTCTCCATGCGCAGGGGTGCAGGGGGGGCGTGGGGTCTCCATGCGCTGCGGTGCAGGGGTGGGCGGGGGACGTGCGGCTCTCTGTGCCTTGGGGGTAGGGGCGGGTGGGGGACATGAGGTCTCCGTGCGCTGGGGCGCAGGGGCGGGGCAGGGGGAGGGGCGTGCGGCTCTCGGTGGGCAGGCGGCTCCGGAGGGGGCGCCCACGCAGAGCAGGTAACCGGGCAACAGGCCGCCTGGGCCCTCCCCGCATCCTGCAACACCTTTTCGTTTTTTTGAGAACAAAGTAAGTGGTGCCCGCGTGGTGGGCACGGGCAGGTTGCCACGCGGTCAGGCGCTTGTCTGCCAGGGAGGCCGCGTGCGGGGACGCCCTAGCTGGTCACCCGAGCTCGTGGCCCCGTCCGGGAGGCCCGGTGCCCTGGAGAGCCCGCTGGCCCCCAGCGTGGCAGGCTGGGCGGCCTGGAGCTGCGCCCCTGCACCCTCACCTGCCCCCCCCATCTCCACCCTCACCTGCACCCTCACCTGCCCCACCTCCACCCTCACCTGCACCCTCACCTGCACCCTCACCTGCACCCTCACCTGCCCCCCCACCTCCACCCTCACCTGCACCCTCACCTGCCCCCCACCTCCACCCTCACCTGCACCCTCACCTGCACCCCCACCTCCACCCTCACCTGCACCCTCACACCTCCATCCTCACCTGCACCCAACCCCACGGTGGCTCAGGCCCTTCCCTGGCTGTGCCCACCCCCTGTCTGGGGCGGAAAAGGATCTAAGGGGGAAATTGCAGCTGCCTGGCTGCCCGCACTGCGGTTTCCATGGTGACAAAGACTAGCCTTGAAAAGGGCACATCTGCAGCCTGGCATTTAAGGGTCCCCCCTCCCCCCCACCCCCGGGACCTCGGACCTGCCGCCCCTCGGCTGATGGCACACAGAGGGACTCATGGCATGTGTGGCTCTTGAGTCCGCTCAACACGGGCCTACTTCCCCTCCTGGGGCTGAGGCACTCGGCCGCAGTGTCCCCCTGGCCTCCCCTGCCCTCCTCCCCCCTCCCCTCCTGGGGCCCCCCTAACCCCTTGGCCTGGCCTCCCCGTCCAGCCTTCCCCCAGCCCCAGCATTCCCCACCCCACCGCCCAGCTTCTCTCCCCTCCCCTCCCCCCAGCCTCCCCTCCCCCCAGCCCCTAAGCAGAGTCACCAGGCATGAGAGGGGCTGTGGCTGTGGGGTGACCTACGGTCCCTGCAAAGCCAAAGGTCTCCCCGACAGGCCCCGGCTCAGTCACCACGCAGGACGGGTGCTCGGCTCGGGTGCCATCCGCCGGGTGCCTGACTGTGCCCCCCCACCCCCGGCCCCACCCTGCAGCGTGCACCTGGTGTGGGACGCCCGGGACCGGCCTGGGACACCAATGCGCCGTGGGGAGCTCTGGGTCGGGAAACCCTGGTCCAGGTTACAGGCCCCGCTCCGGACTCGCCATCCAAGGGCCACGTACACAAATGCAAAACTTTCAGCAGGACGTTTTTCACCATAAATGCTCGGTTGCATTTTCTGCCTTTTGTAGCCAGTGTGTGGTGCAGCCACGGAGGCGCACTAACCACCCCCCCACCTGGCCGTTGGCAGGCCCTGGCACACCTGGCAGCAGGCCCGGGCGCACCTGCCTGGCCGCGCTCAGCACCGTCAGACGTTGTTCTCCTCACCGTAAACCAACTGCACCATTTCTTTTGTTCCTTCTTTCTTCCTGGACCCGGTGAGCTGCGACCCCACGGCCTCCCCACGAGAAAGCTGGTGTCCGCCGCGTTTTGTGTTTATAAACATGCATTTTATTTAAAAGGAGAATGACAGCTGGCGTCTGCCTCTCCTCGTGTCGCTGGTTTGACACCGTCTCTTGTACCCTGGCCGCGGTGACAGGCCAGGTGGAGCAGGGAAGCCCCCGAGCCTCATGGCCGGGAATTCCACCCGAGAGGGCCGGTGCCCCGGGGACGGCGGGCGCCCGAGCCGGCCAACCGGGGGTGGATGGGACGATGTTCGACATTTATTTTTGGATTTAAATGACATGAATGTAAACGGGACAGCTCAGGGTCGTTCGTTGTAGAGCCTGCTGACCTTTTCTCTCTCTGCCTGTGATTTTCTTTCCTTAAAAGGAAAACCCCACGTAGCAGCTGGACTTAGTGGGGAAGGAAACGTGCAGCGTGTGGGGTGTTACAGACCTGTTACCCCCCCCGGGCCCCCTCCATGCCTGCACACTCCCCTCGCTCTCAGGTAATACATTGTTTTAAAAAATGTCTTAAGAAATCAAGCATATTTCGTGTGAGGAATAAAGTTGCAAGAAGGATTTTTATGACATCGTGAGCCTGTTAAACGTCGGACCTGAACTGCCCTACAGCGTCGGGGTCGGGCCGGGAAGCGCGGTGTCCCCGCGTCTCATACTGCGGGTTCTACACCAGCAAGCGGGGCAGGGAACACCCGAATCGCCCGTGGTGTGTGGCACAGGGAGGCGTCCCAGGGCCCTGGCGAGGCCGGTGACGGCCGGGGGGCTGCCCCAGAGGGTGGCCGGGACCCCCCAGCACGGGAGCCGGTGCTGCAGCGGGGACTCCAGGCCGCGGGGCCCCGGGGCAGCCCTGGAGCCTTTCCCGGAACAGCGGGAAGGAAGGGGTCGGTATGTACGGAGGGGTCACCGCCCGCCCACGGTGCGTGTGCACTTGCGACCCGCGGTGCGCCAAAGGCTCCTTTGATGTCTGGAACTGTTTCCCAGATTACATCGACGTGGACTTTCGTTGCGTTACCGCAGGACGCTTTCCAAAGACACCTGAGTGCGTTGGATCCGCTTGACCTGCACGCCAACCCCTTCGCTTTTCTCAGACCTTTTAAACTGGGTTCCCTTTAGGCCCCACCGTGTCCCGACCCTATGTGTGTCGCCGAGGGTGTTCCCGCAGGCCCACCCTCCTGCGCTGCCCGCGTGGAGTCCTCACCCCCGAAGTCCATGCGTCTCCCCCCTTCAGAGCCATCCCCCTTCCTGTCCATTCCTTGGACTCCCGCATCTCTGCTTTGAGCTCTTGCAACCTGATGGCTCAGGTTTGTTTTTTTTTTTAAGTTAGTTTTGGCTGCAGTTTGGACGGACTCCCCTGCGGGGTTCTTCCCAGAGTGCTCGCTGCTGTTTTATGTTTCCCGTCATTTTTCTCCTTTCAACTTGGAGTCTCTTCACAGGAGATTGGTGCTGGTTGTTGGAACAACAAGGTGAGTTCTTGTTACAAGTGGCCACTTCTAGGAAGTTGGCGCGGAGAAGACGACGCGGGTTGTGTTTGATCCCAGAGGGCAAAACGGAGAGAGCCGTGCAGGTGACCCCGGCGCCAGCTGAGTCTCCTCGCTGCCCCCTGGTCACATGCGCCTTCCAGGCAAATCTCCCCAAATGACGCATTAGTGTGCAAATGACGCATTAGTGTGCGATAGAACGATAGAACCTCCCCCCACTCCCCCCGGGGTTTCTATTGCAAACGACCACAGTGTCATTTGGGGCAGTTACAGAGTTTTGTCATCTGAAATAAAAGCATAACAAATTATCTCAGAAAATAACCCCCCCCCTCCCTGTAACTACACACTGAGGGGTGCACATGCCGTGGTGTCTGCAAGAGCTGGAGCCCGGTGCCGGGGAGGCCCGGAGGCCCACTGGGAGCACTCCCAAGTGAGACGATGCCACCAGCCACACACACACACACACACACACCCCTATTTGAATTTTAATTAAAAAATTAAATGAAAAACTCAGTTCCAGGTGTCATTGGCCACATGTTAAGTGCTCTGCGTAGGGGCCACCAGACGGGCGTGCAGAGCGTTTCCAGCGTGGCGGAAGGTGTGCTGGACCGGCTGGCCCTGGTGACTGGTCGTGAGCGCTGACGTCGCCGGGGCGGTTGAGGCTGATGAGATCGGGGGCGTCCACCCGAGGGTCCGTGTGTAGCCCAAGGCTCAGGCCGCCCCCTGAAGCCACAGGTCTGCCTCGGCCCCCGGGGGAGGCGCAGCCACTGCCCTCTCGCCTTCACCTGGCTGGTCCCACTTGTTTCCCAGCTGGGAGGGACGGCGGTGGTTTCTCGTGGGACACACCTACGGTGCACAAGCTCAGCTGTGTCCGCATAGCCCGTCCTCCGCACACACCCTGGCGCAGAGGATGCTTCTCTATACAGTGGCGACCTGCTCAGGGAGCAGATGGCCTGCAGGGACCAGGGGTGGGAAAGGTCCTTTTTCTTTTGCCCACCTGAGTCCCACTAGGGATTATCCCCGTGACTGAGTGTGCTTTAGTGTGTAAGTGTAGTGTGTTTGCACCCAAGCCCCCGAGTGTGAGCAGAAAGTGCGCTGCTCCTCATCTGCAGACACAGCCACCTCTTTCCCAGCAGGAGCAAGAAGGGGCCAGGCAGGGCTTCCGGACAGATGGTTTTCTTTTTATTTTTCTTTTTTTTTTTAAGATTTTATTTATTTATTCATGAGAGACTCAGAGAGAGAGGCAGAGACAGGCAGAGGGAGAAGCAGGCTCCATGCAGGGAGCCCAACGTGGGACTCGATCCCGGGACCCTGGGGTCACGGCCTGGGCCATAGGCAGATGCTCCATTGCTGGGCCCCCCGGGGGCCAGATGGTTTTCTAGAAGCCGCCACACGGGGAACTGGTCGTTCTTGCGCCTTCCTGTAATTCAAACCCAATCCTGACAATGCTGGCGCTTCTGTCGGGAGCCAGGGCGAGCGTCTGAGGAGAGCCCCGGGGCCTTCTCCCCGACGATCACCAGTGGACCGAAGGACGCACTTCGTGACATATTTATTTTGATTAGAGGGAGGGGACTTGCATTATTTTTTATTTCACGCAGACAGTGAAGTGGTGTTGCTATTCTGTTACTGCCCTATTTTCCATTTTACCTACAACAGGACGACGCTGTTTCTGAGACGGCTGAGATCTTTCCCCGCAGAGATGTGGACGTGGGACCTACCGGCGCTAAGTCCGCGTCCTGCTGAGACTGGGCTGCGAGAGGAACCTCGGGGATGACGCCGCCGTGCATCGGGGTCGCTCCCCTGGGAGGGGACTTCTAGAGGCTGTCGAGAGCAGGCTTGTGCCCTCTGGCACGTCCTAGCGGCAAGCCTGGGGGACTCCTGTAACACCTGTGAAAAGACGCCGTGGATTCCGACCCGCGCGATCGTCAGACTCCGCCTCGGAGCTCCCATGCTGCACATCTCCAAGCTCTGGGGAGCTTCTGGAAGTAAAGGCTTTGGCTTGGCAATACGACGCTTGCTCACCGGCCACGACAGGTAACGGGACCATGTCCAGGTCACATCGGCTCCAGGGACGTGTGGTGCCCGCATCTACTGTGTTTTTAACCCCCACCCGGCCCATCGGGGACCTGCTGAGCTGCTACGGGGACGGTATCGGTGGGCTGCGCCAGAAAAGGCTGCGGCTCAACTTAGAAGGCCTCGAGGCTGCCCCGGGAACACCCTGGGGAGCAGCCCTGGGAGCACTGCAGGGAGCACCGGCTGGCACAGCCGGAAAGGCCCCGGGGCTCCTGCCCTGGCAGGACACAGGCCACCTCCAGTGCTGCCACTGATGGGCCTGTCGGGACCCCGGGTGCTGTGCCAGAGGCGTGCAGCCCGGTGCGCCGTCATCCCTGCCGGGCACCCAGGCTGCTCGCTCTGGCCGCTGGGCTAGGCTGGCTCAGCTGTGCATGGCCAGGTGTGCACGGCCAGGTGTGCACGGCCAGGCCTGGCCCCCGTCTCCTGGCACCCGATGGGGCTCTGTGCACCCTGTGAGGCTGTCATCTGCACCGCCACAGAGCCCGGGGGGGGCCTTCGTTCCCTTCCCTGAGCATGCCCCGTGGCTTGGCAAAGCTGGGGCTTCCGAACCCGAACACCCCGCAGGGCTCCCTCCACTCTGCCCTCTGCTAGCCTCCGCCATCCCTCTCTGGAGCACGGGCCACCCCCGCCGACGGTCCACCTCGTAGGGGAGGCTTGAGTTCAAACAAGGGGGCGCCTCCCGTAGCACGTTCGCTTGACCATCGGCTTGCAAGTAGGGGCGGGATCACTCCACGCGGTCAGCTGTTAGAGCCACCGGGGCGCGGGGCCTTGGGGCCCCACGCAGCCTCCAGCGCCGCCCTCAGGACCCGCTGGCGTGCCAGGCCCCTCTCCCAAGCCAGCTCCTTCTCACCCCCGAGCTGGAAATAATATTGGAAATGCAAGCAAAAAATTCATGGAAGAAAACCCACAAATAGCTAAGGAACATGTGAATGTCATTTTTTTAATTCAATAAAAATCAAAGGAGCAGCAGGGGGCCCATCCGACTTGCCTTCTCGAGCTTTTTCGCTCATTGTTTCATCCCCAGTTTAGATTTTACAAATCTTAACCAATTTTATTTCACTGGGAAGAGAGTATCCGTAGTGGATTTTGAAGCTTTGATGACAACCTGCGGTAAGACGCGTTTGTCCTGTGACGCAGCGCGCATCTTGCACACACGTGATGGAAGCAAGAGGTGCAGTGCCCCTCTTTCCTCTTTGATGCGACTTCTTTTTTAAGGATGCTGCTCGTGACGCCCTCACAACCGACTTCCTGATCCGGTGCTTTGAGAAATTAGAGGAGCACAAAGTTGGGTGATTCCCAGCATTCAAACCCAAGGCCCACTCTAAAGCTACAGCGGATCAAGACTGTGGGTCTTTTTTTTTTTTTTAAATATTTATTTTTATTTATTTATGATAGAGAGAGAGAGAGAGAGCGAGAGGCAGAGACACAGGCAGAGGGAGAAGCAGGCTCCATGCAGGGAGCCTGACACGGGACTCGATCCCGGGACTCCAGGATTGCGCCCTGGGCCGAAGGCAGGCAGGAAACCGCTGAGCCACCCAGGGATCCCCAAAACTGTGGGTTTTTTTTTAAAAGATCTTTATTTATTAGAGGATGAGCGGGAGGAGGGAGAAGCAGGACCTCCCCCCCCCCTTGCTGAGCAGGGAGCCCGACATGGGGCTGGATCCCAGGACCTGAGATCATGACTGGAGCCCAAGGCAGATGCTTCACCCACTGAGCTGCCCAGGGGTCCCGAGACTGTGTATTAATGGGGTGCCTGGGTGGCTCAATGGGTTAAGCAGTGGGCTCTTGATTTTTGGCTTAGTTCATGATCTCAGGGCAGTGGGATGGAGCCCTGCACGGGGCCCCACACTCAGCAGGGAGTTCTGCTTCGGATTCTCCCTCTCCCTCTCCCTCTCCCCCTCCACCTTCCCCCTCCCTCTCCCTCCCTTTCCCTCTCCCCCTCCCTCTCCCCCTCCTCTCTGCGTCTCCCTCTCTCTCCCTCTCACCCTCCCTCTCCCTCTCTCTCTCCCCCTCCGTCTCCCTCCCTCTCCCGCCCCCCCTCAAAAAAAAAAGACTGTATTACTGGTGAAAGAACAGATCCATAGAACACAACAGAGAGCCCACAAGTAGACCCCCATCAACGTAATCAACTGACAAAGGAGCAAAGGCAACACAATGAGAAAAGATGGTCCCCTCTGCTCTTCATGGTGACATAACCCGATGCCCACATGCACAACAGTGAATCTAGACGCAGACCTCACACCCTTCACAAGCTCCAACTCAGAGGAGACCACAGACCTGAACGTAAAAGGCAAAACGATAAAACCCCTGGAAGGGAACGGAGGAGAAAATCTAGACGAATTCAGGATTTGGTAATGACCCCGTAGCCACAGCAGCAGAGGCTCAACCCGTGAAACACAGAATCGACAAGTTGGGTTTACGCAAATTTAAAAAACATCTATTCAGCAGAAAAGCACGGAAATGATCTTTTCACCATGCCCTAAGCTAAGTGGCTTTTCCAGGGAAATCTGACGTTGGTCCTGATGGTGTGACTCCTCCCCTTGGGGGTCACCTGGGACCCAGGAACTATGACCCTCACTCAAAAGGCCACATAGTAGGGCCGAGAAACCGCATTAGCCGGAGAGCTCATCCACCGGGGCCTACGCAGGCCTCCTGTCTCATCAGGCCGTGGCAGGGGAGCCGAGTGGTCTCTGTCCTCAGATACTTCTGGGCTTGGATTTCGATGGTCATGCCTCAAACCTCTCACGCGAGAGGCCTCGTGTTACAGAAACATCCGAGTTGCCCAAATGGACGTGCAGGCCTGGTTCCCTGAAAACGGTAAGAAAAACATGGTGTGGGCATCGTGGCGGCCGTGAAGAAATACGGGTGAAGGTAACGGAGTCCTGGAAGGTTCTGTTGGGATGGAATCAGTCCCTGGTCTTGGCTAGGTCATCTCAGAGGCAGGGGTGCCCCATCGGCCATGGGCCCAGGCCCTCGGGCGGCAGGTCGGCGTGTCCCCGGCTGGTTATTTTGTGCCCCCTCGCCAGGCAACCCTTCCTTCGACAGATGCCTCTCTTGGGACGTGTGTTTCCTTTGAACAAGCCAAGGCACAACTCCGTGCTGCAAGGGCGTCCGCGATCTGAAAAGTGTCGAGTCTCAACAACGTAAAGACACGGACATCCACGTACTGGACTCCATACCGGATGCCGTGGCTTTGAAACTCTGAGGGGACTGCGCAGTGTAGATGGGCCTTACGACTCGCCTGGAGGGGCCGCCTCCCGGAGTCTGCTTACAGGATGCACCCAGACCCCCCAGCCCGCCAGCGACGTCGGGGCGTCCGCAGGTAACAACGCCGGAACAGGTTCTTCAACTCCAGGCTGTGTCTTGGAAAGCTTGAGCTCATGTGATATCATGAAACGTACCTAAGATTTAAGACCTTGTGTCCACAAGCCTCCAAAGCTGATGTGCAAACACAACGCTTTGCTGAGCATCCGGGCCAGAGGCCCTCCGCGAACCACTGCTGAGCCGTGACTCTGCCATGGGCTGGCCCTGGTCACCAGCGCTGGCTCTGCCTGAGTGAGGGGTGCTCAGGCGAGCGATACCCCCCACCCACCCACCAAGGGAACGTCCTGTACCAGCTCGGAGAGTCCGGAAGCCGTGTTCCTGCAGGTGCCCACAGTGTAGACGAGCCTGAGAACGTGCCCTGTGCTGGCTTCCTCCCATCGCTGCCTTACTTCCCCCATCCCTGCCCAGGTTTTCTGTGGTCACGAACAAAATTAACTACTTGTGCCTGAATCTGTGTCTCAGGATTAGCTCCGGAGGGACCCCAGACCAAGATGGGGACCGGACTGGAATTGGGGGCAGCAACAATCTGGAGGGAAAGACTTCCTTTAACATCACGCGCTAATGTTCTTCCAACCCACATCCCCCCGTGGTTCTTGAATGCACCAGCAAACGATTTGAACGTTCCTCTTGAAAGAGAGATATGTGAGTAGCAAGGAATTTTTTGCAAGAGAAAACTTGCACAGGAACTCTTGCCCTTCCAAGTATCTCAGTTCCTTTAAAGGTGTGGCGTTTACCTGCTGAAGGACACAGAGGTAGATGTTCCGCAGAACGACGACAAGCTCAGGAAACAGCAAGATGAGAGAGGGGGACTTTTGCTCCAAAATTAACGTCGGGAGAATTGTTCTACTAGTCGGGGGGATACATTAGGACCCTCGTCGGTCTTGCCTCCCCGTAAGTCCCAGGGGTGGGTGAAGATCTAAGAGTAAAAAAAATGTAAGTGCAGAAAAACATCACAGAGAAATAGGGGTCCACGTGTCTACACTCGGAGTGGAGGAGACAGCAAACCTGACACCCAGGAGCCCAGAGGAACAGCTGGGCCATCCGGTCTGAACAGCCCTGGAGTGAAAACTCTGAACACCAAGAAACAGAAACCGCAAAGTGGGGAAGGAGATCGGCTGTGACGCCGCAGGACGATGAGGTGCTGTCGAGTGCGGGGAAGCAGGCGGCAAATGCAGCTCGCCCGGCCCTACCTCCTACCTCCGGGTGCTCAGCGCAGTTGCTCCTCCGGGGTCAGTGTTGACAGACGACACTGGCAATAGCACTGTCTCCAGGATAGAATTATGGAGGGATGTTTGATCAATGTATTTATTTATTTATTTATTTAGATTTTATTTATTTATCCAGGAGAGACGCAGAGAGAGAGGCAGAGACGCAGGCAGAGGGAGAAGCAGGCTCCCTGCGGGGAGCCGGACGCGGGACTCGATCCCAGGACCCCGGGGTCGCGCCCTGGGCCGAAGGCAGATGCTCCACCGCTGAGCACCCCCACCCCCCGGGCGCCCCTGGAGGAATGTTTTAATTGCTGCTCTCGAAGCCTTACCGTGCTCCCTCACGGAGCACAGGGGCACCCTTAGCTGGGTTCTTTCCCGAGAGCGGCCCTGTGCCCGCGGAGGGCCGTGCACGCTGCACGGAGGTGCAGAACGTCCCTAGGACACAGAACGTTCCGCTGACTGGTTAGACCGAAGCATCTCCGAAAGGTCTCGCTCGGGGGAGGACGGCGGCCCGAGAGGGAGGTGTACGCAAAGCGACCTCCCGACGCCAAAGAAGCCACGACGCTGAGGGGAAAGGCCAACCGGCCGGGTCGGGTATGACAAGAAATGGCCCGAGAAGGAGACTTCCAGACGGGAGCATGTTTTGGGCCACCAGCCGCGGGACGCGTGGCTCTCCCATCGGGTGCAGCCCACCTCCCGGAGGCCGCGGGCTCGCCGGGGGCCCCCGGGGCCATGGTGGGGACCAGGTGTGAGCTGCGGTGCAATCTCTGGAGCAGATCTCGGACGTTATGCCCCACGGGTGGACTCAAGTGTCGTGACTTGTGTGGTTAGATAAAAAGGAAGAATGGGGTCAGGTGGATGCCCAAGATTTCAGGCCACCGAGTGGTCGTCGTGGCAGGTCTGTCCAAGGTGGCACCAGGCCGGCTGGCCCGTCGGCACAAAATAACCCCCCGAGGGGCGCGTGTGGGCAGGTGCCCCGAGGTCATCCACCCGAGACCGTGGACTGATCCCACCCCAACAAGAGTTTTCCACTAGTCACTTAAATCCCTTGGTACGTTTGTCTGCTGGTAGGAAAACTGTTGGTCAGAGAGACATTACCGGTCTCTTCCTTTTCTGTCAGTCGTGCACCCGTGTACTCCGTTCGCTCACACACTGTCCTTGGGTGATTTGATCCAGTCCTATTGCTCCAAACCCCATCTCCACGTTCGTCGCGCATAACTTCATTTCCCGCCCAGACCTCTCTTGTGAGCCACAGACTCCTACATGGAAAAGTTCGTGCACGTCTCCACCAAGTGATACGTGCGCGTGGTACCTATGATTTATGTATTTGTGGTTTCAATTAAATGTGGTTTTTTAATCCCCGAGCCAAACTCTTATCTCCTTCGTGCCCCAACCTAAACGGACCCGCCCTGAGCTCTTCTTCTTAATCCGTGATGATCACCATCCCTCCAGGGGCTCCTGTCCCTTCAGACATCGTGACTCCCTGGCCATCCTCTTCCAGCAACCTCCTGACACCCCCACACTCACGTCCACACCTGCTCACGTGCAGACCCACCCACGTGCACGCACACATCCACCAGCAGGCCTGCGCGTGCACACACAACCCCCTCCCCTCCCTCAGCCCATCCAAAACTCCTGCCACGTTCCTTGGATTTCTGCTCTTTCCCGCGAGTCAGGACAGTAGAGACGAGTTTACTCTTGTCACCCGTTGTCCATTTTCCACACAAGGGCCAGAGTGACCTTAAATGAAGACACACAGACGCTAAGGCCCGGCTTTCTAAAAACACTCCAGAGCCTTCCCCTGCAGTTGGAGGAAATACAGATTAGGAACCATGGCTCAAAACCCCCTGCCTTGTACGGTCCTTGGGGAGGGGTGGACTCCTTTTAGGGCTCGCGATGCTCTCTGAGCCTCACTGCCCTCACAGACGCCTTCCCTCGTCCCTCGTCCTTCCCCTATGAGGACAACTACTTCTTTGGGGTCGACTGATGTCAGGCTGCACGTGGAGCCGTTGGCATGTGTCCCTGTGGGGCCCCCTTCCTCTTCCTACTCCTCTCCTCCAGCGGCTCCTGCAGGGCCTTAGAGTCTCCGCAGTGCCCTCGGTGACCCCACCCTGCTTCCCTCCGGGGTCCCAGCACTAACCGTGAATCCTGGATCCCCACCCCATCCCTGGCCTATCCTGGCCCCCAGGCGCAGAACACCGAGAGCTCTCCCTCCTCCAGCCTGTGACGAGCGCCTCAGGCCATGGCCATTCTGTCCTCCCCGTCTGGGCCCAGTTCTTTAAGGAATGGCCTGAGCACGGCCTCCCGCCGCCTCTGCCCTTTGTACCTGCCGAGCCCCTAGCTCCGAGCAGCTGCAGGTGCACCAGAGAGACCAGCCCCCACACTCCCTGCAAACGTCTCTGCGTGTTCTCGATGCCCCCTCTCAGCCGTGCTTTATGTCCCAATAATATTCTCTCAACTGTGTTTTCTCTGCCAATCGCTCAAAATCTTGCCCTCTGTGTGGTTCTCTGCATCGTAACCATCATTTCCGTGGTTGGGGAAGGAAGAGCTGGGGCGTGCGGGCTTAGCTCGGGGGGCTGCCGAGAAGGCTTCCCATGGTGCGAGGTGGGAATTTATGGGATGACCTGATGAGGCTGAAAAATTGCGACCAGGGCTGTTTGGGGAAGTGTAGGCATCTGGTGGCCGGCGGCGGCGGTAAAAGGATCCACGCCGCGGGACTGCGGAGGAAGCGGAGCCAGCTTTGGGGAGTGAGCTTTCCCTGGAGGTTTCTCCAGATTTCCTTGACCTTTATCACCAGCACAAGTTAATGTTTAACCAGCACGGGAGGCTGCAAGAGCGAGGACAGCAGCTGCCTGGACCTCAAGCTGCAAAGAGTGACCTGTCTGAACGCCGCTTGCCCACGTTTGCCTCAACCCCAGAGCCAGCGAGTCTCCTGGAAGGGAACAGACTCAGAAGGAAGTAGGATTCCCAGCACGTAAGTCTCTGGCTTCACACTTAATCAGACGGTTAATTTTTGGAAACTGCAACACCTGTACTTTGACTCTCGGTCCCAAGGTACCGATCACTGGCTTCACGTTAACTCACCTGAGGACCGGAGGTCACTACTGGTCACCACTAGGCCGGTGCCTCGCAGGTTGACACCGCGGCTCATGCGGGCACAGGCCCTCGTGCCGCTCGCGTGTGGCCAGGTAGGTGCGGGGGAGGATTTCCTGCCTGTCACTCAAGGACAAAGACAGGACAGACAGGGGCACATCTGGTCCTTCCACTTGCATCCACTGTGGTTTTGGGTCCTTTGTTCCCCTGAGTCTCCGTTTCTTCCTCTCTAAAACGGGGATTTTTCTAGCACCTACCTTGTCAGGTAACTGTGAGGATTAAGTCTCAGACTGTCCGGAAAATATCCAGCACTCGGGGGATGATGGAGAAATAGTGACTCTTCCCTCACCTGTATGTAACGTGTGGAGCATCAAAGATAAGTCAGAGTCTACCTGTGGAGTGTGATTTGAGGAGAGCTGGAGGGTCTCGCTGCCCACTTGCCGTGCTGATTGTGGTCCCGTCCGTCGGAAGATGCCAGCCTTGAGAAGGTCATTGCTTCTCCATCAGGCTTGAGTTAAAACAATGCTTCTGAGTGGTTAGTGTGTGTTGGGATTCACCTTCTGCATCTTTAACATATCCTCAGACACACGAGATGCGGAGTCGAGCAGGAGAGGTGAGGAGGACAGTCGCCCAAGACCTCCTGGCTCGTGACCACACAATTAGCACTTAGATGTTGTCGTGGCACAGCCTGGCCCCTGCCGCCCTGCCATTCTGGGGGAGCCTTGCATTTTTAAAGCAACGCCCATGTCCCAGGCCGAGAGTACTCACACGAGCCCGTCGGAGAGTCAGGAGTGGGGTCCGGAGGGACAGGACCAGAGATGCAGGACTGTCGGCAGGAGGGGGATGGGAAATGTGGAGGCGGGGAACGTCGAAGCTCAGCCGGAAAGTGGCAAGTGCAGGACAGGACACACGGTCGGTCGAAGGCTCTGGGCTTCCAAGGTGGCCTGAGGGCACGGCAGGCATTATCGAGATACTTTCCCCATGCACAGGCTTGGGGCCCGGTGCTCCCAGTTCTGAGGGTCCCTTACCAGAGGAGGCCAAACCCCAGGGGGCAGTCTGCCCTGCCCTTGGTTCGCCTAGTGATCCAGTGTGTTGGGTCCAGGAAGTGACAAGTGGCACTCATATTGCCGGGGTAAGTCCAGGGTTCAGCCTTGCACTTGCTCTTAGGGTTACCCGCATGGAAGTGTGGGGATAGAGAGGCACCCCGAACGCTCACGCGGGAGGTCCTCACAGAGTGGATTGAGGACATTTTGAAAACAGGAATGTATTGGTGCTGTTTGAAATTTAAATCTTCAGGGCAGCCCTGGTGGCGCAGTGGTTTAGTGCTGCAGGGTGTGATCCTGGAGACCCCGGATCGAGTCCCACGTCAAGCTCCTTGCATGGAGCCTGCTCCTCCCTCTGCCTGTGTCTCTGCCTCTCTCTCTCTCTCTGTGCCTCTCATGAATAAATAAATGAAATCTTTAAAAAAAAAATTTTAAATCTTCATAGTGGAAGAAAGATAAATAGACCTTAAGTTTATTAAGCAAAACTTGACACAACCATGGGGAGAGATCAACGAACTCACCATCATAGTGGAAAATTTCAACACATCATTAGCGATGATAATAAACTGATGATTGATCAAAGGGACACGGATATTAGATTTGGAAAATTTCGATAAGTAACCATCTTCATGTATTGGACATAAATAGAAGCCCTCACCAGAGAGCTAGAGAATGCTCTTTCTCGAGTGCATGTGAACTGTTGCAAAATTTGAGGATGTAACAGGCTGTGGCCTAAATCTCAACACCTGTCAGAGAATCGCTGTTACCACGCGTTCCCTCACTCCGATGCAGCTCAGGTCAGTTCAGTTCAATTCAGTTCAGTTCAATTCTGTTCAGTTCAGTTCAATTCAATTCAATTCAATTCAATTCAATTCAATTCAATTCTGTTCAGTTCCATTCAGTTCAGTTCAATTAAGTTCAGTTCAATTCAATTCAGTTCAATATTTTTTTTTTAAGTAATAATTGCTATCTATGTCTGGAGTTTTTTTGAAGAGGTACCACAACTCACACATCAAGGGAAAAATACAATAGAAGTGAAATAATACTCAGAAATAAATGCTAATGGAATATGCTACATTTTAAAGCTTGAGATATGGATTGGAAGCAGGATGTAGAAGAAAACGTGTAGTTTCAAATGCTGGTATTATACATTGGAAGAGCACAGAAATTGAGACAGACACTTAAACGTGCTAGAGAAATAACAGAATGAGGATTATCGAACACAGGCAATAATAAAGATCAAGAGGAAAAATTAATGAAAAAGAAAATAAAGGTAGATGAGGGCAGATCAACAAAGCTAAAGGGTTTTCTATTTAGAAACCGTTCTGGGGCGCCTGGGTGGCTCACTTGTTTGAGCATCCAACTGGATTTAAGCTCAGTTCTTTATCTCAATACAAACTAAAGACAAGAAGAGGAGAAAATAAGTAAATAATATTGTAAGAAAAGGGGTCGTCATTACAGGGGCACCTGGGCAGCTCATTCGGCTAAATGGCCGGTTCTTGATTTTGGTTCAAGTCATGATCACGGGGTCCTGGGATCGAGCCCCACATGGGGCTCCCTGCTCACGGGAAGTCTGCTTGAGGATTCTTTCTCCCTCTCCCACTGCCCGCCCACCGCCCCCGCTCATGCACACTCTCTCTCTCTCTCTCTCTAATGAAAAATAAATCTTAAAAAAAAAGGGGACATCATCATAGATCCAACCAAGCAAAATGGTAATGAGTATATTAAAACAAGGAGACAAACCTTTGTCATTAAATTTAAAAATTTGAAATTATGTTAAATTTACATTTGAAATAACATCAAGGGGAAATAGAAATCCTACTGATCGGTCCTAAATAAGAAATAAATTGATTTGTTCAGAATATTTCTTCAAACATGGGAGGAGGGGCAAATTATTTTTACGTATGGTTTGTCACACGCTGTCAGTGACTTGGATAATTCTAAATTTCAAAATTATATAAATTGCTTAGAGAATTAAAAAAGAAGGGATTTTTCCAGTCTATGAGACCACAGAATCTGACACTAGAGAAAATCCATGTTAGCAAGGAAAATTACAATTTTATTCATGAGAAAGTCGTAAAAAGTCTATGCAATGGTTAATGCACCAGTTTTATCCCAAGAATAAAAGGATTATTTGAAAATTAGAAAATGTATTAATGACATCATCATATTAATTTAGAGGAGGAAAAGTATGCTTTTCTCTTCTGATGCAGAAAATATCTTGGTAAAATTAAACATCAATTGATTACAGAAGAAGGAATAGATGAAACCTTCTAATAAAGAATATCCAACGAAACCGTGTTATTAATAGTGAAATGCGAGCACCATGTTTTTTAAAGTCAACAAGGTAAGGATGTTCACAGCTGCTTCTATTCAACAGCATCATGGAGACCCCAGAATAGTGCCAGGCACATACATATGAAACTTTTTTTTTTTTTTTTTGGTAAAGATTTATTTGAGAGTGAAGAGTTGGGGCAGAGGCAGGGGGAGAAGAGACTCCTGAGCAGACTCTGTGCTGAGGGAGGAGCCAGACCCGGGTTCTATCTTACAACCCTAGGATCACGACCTGAGCTGAGACCAAGAGTTGGACACTCAGCCAATGCACCGCCCAGGCACCCCCACATACGGAATCTTAAATTTTAAGTTTCCTAGGAGCCACATCTTAAAAATTTAAAAATCCATGTGAACTGCAGTAGAATGAGAGATCTTATGCAATACCTCAGTGGAATATAGCCCTACACTCAAACTGTGTACTGGGGAAAGTTTTTATGTTGCTTCAGTTTTTAGATTTGACTATAAATTATTAAATAAAAATAAACGAAGCATTCATTTCCTCACTAGCACTGGATGTGTTTCAAGAGCCCCACGGGCAGGTGTGGCTCATGGCCGTCGTCCTAGAGAGCAGAGTCCTAGATAGTGTAATAAGGCAAGAAAGATAAATTAGAAAAAGGACTAGAAAGATATTGAAATCTGCTTGAAATAACAAATTATTAAAACCTTGAAGAGAATGTAATTAGGTAGCCAGAATCAAATCTACAGAATCAATGGAAATTCTCTTTTTAAAAGATTTTTTAATTTCTTTCAGAGAGAGAGATCATGAGTGGGGGGAGGAGCAGAGGGAGACGCAGACGCCCTGCTGAGTAGGGAGCCCGATGCGGGACTCGATCCCAGGACCCCGGGATCATGACCTGAGCTGAAGGCAGACCCTTAACTGACTGACCCCCCCTCAGCTCCAATTCTATACTTTAGCAATAAACAGTTATCTTCTTCGATCACTAACAAGAAAGATAACCTTTTTACATATTTATGAGACATTTTGTTTCCATTTCTGATAAATGCCGTAATTCAAATGAGCTTTCTTTTAGTGAGAAGGTCTTTTTATATTATAAAACCTAACCCCCAGTTAGCAAATTTTAAATACCTCTTTCTATTTGCTTGTAGGTTCTCTTCCTAATTTCTATGGTTTGAAGAACTGATATTCTTTTTTAAAGATTTATTTTATTGTATTTATTTTAGAAAGAGAGAGAGAGTGTGTGTGTGTGTGTGTGTGTGTGCATGAGTGGGGGAAGGGCAGAGGGAGAGGATCTCAAGCAGACTGTGCATTGAGTATGGAGCCCAATGCAGGGCTCGACCTCACGACCCTGAGATCATGACCTGAGCAAAACATCAAGAGTTGGATGCTCAACTGACTGAGCCACTTCAGAACAGATACTCTTTAAAAAAAAAAAAAAAAAAAAAAAAGATGTTCTTTATTTATTCATGAAGACACAGAGAGAGAGACAGAGACACAGACAGAGGGAGAAGCAGGCTCCATGCAGGGACACTGCTGGGGGACTCGAACCCGGGACCCCAGGGTCACGCCCTGAGCCGGAGGCAGACGCTCACCCCCTGAGCCCCAGGAGTGGAGGATTTCACTTGATTCTCACGCCCTGGTCCAGAGGTCTGTGCGGGGTCAGCCCCTCCGTCACCACGCTTGTCCTTCTCGGCGAGCCCCCTTGTCTTCATCCAGGTTTACCACGCAGTGTGCTGCAGGGGGTGGGGGCCGCCCTCTCCAGAGCCTGGAGTCCTCGCCGGGGGAGCCCTGTGCCTGCAGCCACCTGCCGCCGGCCCGGCGGGTGCGTCCAGCGGGCTGCTCCCTCTTCCCACTGAGTCCCGCTGCTCCTGCCCACCTCTCGCCTGCAGGAGCCCACCTCCGTGCTGCGGGGAGCAGCGTCCTAGCCTCCTGCCCTCACCGAGCCACTGAGGCAGGGAGGGAGCCACGCACCGGGGGCCGGGCTCCCTGCCAGCCCATTAGCCCCACCACCCACCTGCTGCAGGCCCGGCCCTGCCCTCCAAGGCCTCTGCTCCTGGCCAGCAGTGTACCGCATGCTGCGTGTGCGTGCGTGTGCGTGCGTGTGCAGGAGTGGGCTCTGTGCACACCTTAAAAGAGAAATGAACCCTGCCTCTCGTACTGCACTGCTCGGCCTGCCTGAGGGGGTGTGGGAGGAAGGAAACCCAAGAATCTTGCCATTTGTGATGAGCCTTGAGGCCTTATGCTAAGTGAAATAAGAGAAAGACAAACACCATCGGTCTGCTGTCCCTCACAGCTGGACTCTAAACGAGAGAACCTGGACTTACAAAGAAAAGATTGGCAGTCGCCGGGGTGGGGGGTGTCCTGGGGGAGGGTGGATACCCAGAAATATCAACTTGCAGCCATAAAATATAGATATTGCGGAGATGCCGTGGCAGCGGGGAGGGTACAGTCGATCGTGTTGTCAGCTTGGGGTGGTGACAGCTGGTGCGCAGGCTCGTTTCACCACCTATGCAAGCGTCCGATCGCCGTCCTGACACCTCAAAGTCCCATAATATTGTAGATCAATTATACTTCACTTAAAAAAAAAAAGAAAAAAAGAGCCAGGGGCATTACCGTACACCCGCTATAAAACATCAGAAAATCCGTCTTCAATCAGGTGTTTTTAAAAATGTTCTCTTTTAAAAAGAAAAAAAAATAGAAATTTGTGTGCTGACTGCTGGTCGGCTTCAGGGTTAGAGCAGGATTTTGAATCGCATGAACTGGGCCAGGTCCTCGGCTGCTCCTGCGGCTCTCCGACCCGGACCGAGGGCTGGGCAGCGGCCTGTGTGTGGAGGGGCTTGGTGGCCGCCCTGTCACCCCCAGGCAGCGGGCACCGACGGCCCGGGGCTGGCCGGGCCAGACCTCCCCGCCAGCCCTGTCCACGCTGGTCCTTCCTCCTTGAGAGCCGGGCAGCCCGCGGTTGCGCAGAGGTCGCCCTGAGGGTGTCCCCGAGTCTGGGTCCTGCACGAGCGCCGGGGACGCAGAGCCCTTTCCCTGCGCCTGTGGCCCCGGCCCCGCCGTCTCCACTGGCCCCGTGGTCCTGCTCTGCCCCCCTCCCCCCGCCCTCGGCCGGGTGGGGAGCCGCAGGGCGGAGGTGGGAGATGCTGCGGGTAAATAAGCAGAGCACGCTGCTGATTGGCTTTGGGGAGGCGGACACTGTCTATATAAGTGGCAGTCACATCCTCTGTGCCTTTGAACTGTCACGGAAGAGAGGAGAGAGCAGAGCGAGCGGGCGAGCACCTCTGGGCTGCCTGTGAGTACTGCTCTTTGTCCTCGTAGCCCGAGGGACCGGCCACCCTGCCGGCGGCCCCTGCATGGCCGGCACCCTGGGGTCTGGGGCCCAGAGGACTGTGTCGCCGCAGCTGGTCGGCGTCCTCTGGCTGTGGCTCGGGACGGCTCGGCGCCCAGCTGCGGGCTGCGGGGCGCCCCGGGAACGCTCCCTCGACGTTGGCGCCGACCCAAGCCACCTGCCCTGGGCTTGTGTCTCTAAGCAAAAAGTCAGGCAGAGAAGCAGAAACTTGCGATGGTTTTTCGGCCCGTCGTCCCTCAAGCGCGACAGCAATAGAGCAAAGCGAGTGGGGATCGGCTTCCAGGCTGATTCGTGGTGCGTGTGGGGCACAGAGGCCGGGACGGTGGGAAGGGAGGCCCGGGGCCGAGGGCACAGCTCCCCACTGCCCCCACGGGAGAGCAACAGTCCCCCTACAGGGTCGTGAAGGCGGCAAGAGGGCAGCAGGAGGGCAGCAAGGGGAGCTGGGTTAAGGGGCGAGCCACCTGCAGGTGGGGATGCGCTCACATGCCGGGGAGCACTGTTTTCTCCAGTTTCCAAGGGAGATTCAAGCGAGGGATCTGGGTTCCCCCCCTAATCCTATTTCTCTCTTATTTTCCCCTCCTAATCCTATCTCTCTCTTATTTTCCCTCCCTAATCCTATTTCTCCCTCAAAGGCTCGGAGAGCCGCTCACTCGGTTTCTGGGGCAGATGGGTGGCCTTTCCCCCACGGAGGCCGTCCCGAGAGCAAGGGTGCGGGTGACAGCCCGGAGCCGGCCTGCTTGGGCCCTGCGGGCTGCCACAGGGAGACAGAGCCTTCCCGGGTGGGGACAGCCTGTGAGATCCCCGCAGAGACAGCCGGCTCCTGGCGGTCAACGTGGGCATGACGAGGAGGGTCCGGACGGTTCAGAATGGGAAAGACTGAGTCCTTTACCGCAGCCTCTGTCCCTTTCCTGGACACGTAGCAGGTGTGCCCCTGTGCACAGGGTCAATTTGATGACAGTAATTCAAAAAAAAAGAAAAAAGAAAACAAACCCTGCCAAGCCCTTACAAATGCAAATAAGTACGGGGTGGGGGGATTTACATCAGTTTTCCACTCTCTAAGAGGTGGATCCTTCTTAAAGTTTTACCCTGTAACCTCGGAAACTGAATCTGGTGGTGAGTCTGGGGAAAGACTCCAGGAAAGTTAGACTTTGTGGGTAACAGAGGTCCTGGAGGGCGCCGGGTGCTCGTCAGCACGTCTGGAGGATGCTCAGGATGTCAGGGGCGACAGGAGTGACCGGGGCAGCGTCTGGGCACACGCACGGCCTAGGGGGAGCGACCCAGTCCTCCGGGTGTGCAGGGCCATGACGGGAAGTGCCGGCGGCCGTGGAGCTGAGACGAGCCCCCTGCTTCCCTGAGCCCGTCCCCCCATTTCTTGGGCCAGGCTGGTGCTGCTACCTTGCAAAGCTGCCGTGACGACGAGGAGGACCCGGCTGGCCCAGGGAGGGTGACGGTTGTAGCGTTTGCTCAGGTGGGAGGGAGTCGGGGAGGCCCTTCTCTGGGGGGCACGGAGCTCAGCACACTTGGTCCAGCCTCTGCCCGCTTCCGCCCAGGTGGCGGCTCAGGTCAGGGCTCTCACCGCCCACCCGCTCCTGCGTCGGGACCTGCAGCCCCGCAGCACCCGGAGCACACCCTGGGCCGCAGGTGCCGCCTCCCCAGCCCAGGCCACAGCTTGCTCCGGGCAGGCCAGGGCGGCCGCGGCCACAGCTGCGGGGGCGGAGACCGGCTGCAGCACCCACGGCTCCTGCTGCCGGTGCCACGGCCCGGATCGGGGCGCCAGCCCCTCTGAAGCCCGTCAAACGGCAGCTGGAACACGCGCGGGCAGCAGGCTCGGCAGAGGCAGGCGGGACACGGCGTGCGTGAGCCTAGCAGAAGTTGGGCAGCAGCGGGGGCTCATCTGCTTTCCTTGGACAATAGGATGTGGCAACTGTGGGTCAACGTGTTCTTGGGCTTTGACTTGCAGAAGCCTCGCACGCAGGTTTCTTAGCAACGGCGGGCGCGACCGCCTCCGAGGAGTGGCAGGGAGATCGCAGTCAATATTTACCACTGACCCGATTTGTGAAAAGGGAAAAAAAAAAAACCCAGGGACTCCGTAAAGAGTGTGCCTACTGAACAGACTTACGGTGGCAGGTGTCGTGTATTTGAAATAGATGATAAATCCATATGTGACCGAGCCACAGGACGTGACCACTGTTATGAAAAAAAGCAACCAGCTAGAGCATAATTTAATAGTGTCGCGTCTACGGGAAAGGCAGATGGTGGGGGCCTTCTGTGAGCTGTTAATGTGACTACGAGACAGGGAGAGAAAGGGGGCGAGACTTTCAAGGGGGAGGACAGGTGCTTTCCATGCAAGGAAAGTGTCTTCTGGAATAACGTGAGCTGAAGTGGAGACGGCGGGGGCGGGTGGGGAGTGAGTAATTGGAACTACCGGATGGTTCCTGTATGAACTTTTTGGAATAGCAAACATGGGTGAAAGCGATAAAACGTAAAAATTCTACCTTTGGATCCGAAATGCGAACAGATGATAAAAGGTAGCAGAGAGGGGGTGTCCATGCTTGCCCTGCCGCCTGGCGGGTGACGTGTTTGTCGCATTGTGGGTCTTCTGGAAGGAGGTGACGACGTGCAAAAGGGCGGAGAGCCTGACACCTGTTAACTCCGTTCGGGCGTGGACACCTCCGAGGGACAGACCCCACGGGAGGTGAAGCAACGTGGCTGGTGGTGGCAGCAGCCGACAAGGGACAGGCTGCGCGGCAGGTGCATGGTGTCCGGGCACTGCCACCCCGTGGAGCCTTCCCGGCAGGTGTTACTTAGGGTGAACGCGTGCACTCCGGGCACACGTAGCTGGGCAAGCGGGACACATGAGTGACAAGCGAGGTGCCCACCGTCCTGATTGTCCGAGATCAGGAGTAAATCGGAGCGACATCAACAAGGTGGTGGCCAACGTATTTTTCCTCTGAGGCCGCTTCAAGTTTCCGTTCCTCGGTCGCCTCAGGTCACGCCGGGATACGTTTGCAGGGATGATGCGAGCGGGAGTGGCCTGTTTTCCCGGGGGTGGGAGGGTGAAAGGGAAATCGCGGTCTCTGGGCCCCCCCGGAGAGCTGTGGGCCGAGCTCCCACGGGGTTGCTCATTAACCAGGCCATAAGCAGAACCGGTTCCCTCCCCGCTCGCAGCTGCGGCCCAGGAGCGAGGCCGGCCCGGGGCTTTGTCCGGGTGGGGCTTTCCTACGGTTGCCCCTGCACCACCCTGGGGTTCGGTCACCGCCGGGTGACCCAGCCGGGTCAGGCCCCTGTTGTCATACGATGGTTTCCACACACACGTAGCAACAAACGTTGCTCAGAGCCCCGCGCCTCCTGCCGGCAGCGTCTCACCGCCCGGTTTACGGGGCAGGAGGCCGACTGGGGGAGGCCAGCGCGGCGGGGCAGCGGCCCAGCCTCCTGCAGCACAGCCGGGCCTCCAGCCTGTGGGGCAGGTCGGACCCCAGGGGCACAGTCTCTCTGCTCGGGGCCGGTGCGGTGCAGCGGGGATCGTCCCCAGCGCGGCCACGCTGGCCAGACGGGGGGGCGGGGGTGCTGCCCGGGTGCCCGGTGCCGCCCGTTAGAGCCCTGCCTTGGCCGGAGCTCATGCCTTGGCAGGTTACTGATTACGTACCTCGTTTGGAATTCCGGGCATAATGGCCACGTCTCAGACTGGAGGCGGCGGCGACAAGAGGTCGGGCGCCTGGCACAGGTACGCCTCCCCAGAGAGCTGGAGCCAGCCCGTCCTGTTCCCTTGGGCCGGGAGCCCCAGCTCCGTAAGCCAGGCCCTGGGGAAGCAGCCTGGACGCTGTGGCCTCCAGGGGGCACCCGGGAAACCTTCCCGGAGGGGACGGGGGTGGACACGGGTTTCCAGAATTTAGTCTTTTTTTTCAGGCTTTGTCAACCCAAACCCTGGCCAGGGTTGCCGGGCACGTGCCACCCCTGTGCCCGAGTCCAGTGCATTCAGGGGGGGCCAGGCCAGGGTGCAGGGTCCAGGGGGGGCCCCTAGCCTCTCGGCCGAGGCCCTTTTCCATGAGCTCAGGAGGATGGTACTGTTCCTGACGAGGTTATTACGAAGATTAGTAAGAAAGTACGTGCCGCGAGCTCCACATGCTGCTGGGCACCCGTCCGCTAGTATAAATGCCGATGGATGAGAGTCCCTGTCTCGGCAAGGACACCCCAATGTGCATGAAAGTGACTGAGTGGGAGACCGCGGTACGTGTGCGATCGGAGCTACCTGCCTTAAGCATCGAGGTTGCAGGAAGGGCGCTTGGGCAAGAAGGACACGGAGCTCAGAAAGCGTTGCCACCCCTCGCTCCACACACGGGAAGGGCCTGACGTCTCCGGCCCTAACGCTTCAGACTTCGCACCTGTAAGATTAGGGCGGCAAAAGCTCAGGTGTAACCAAGCTTAAATGAGGCGGGAAGCCCACCTTGGGTCTCTAGTCGTGCCCCACCCGCTGAGCCCCGCTCCCAGGACACCTGGATCCTGTACGTTTTGCCAGTGGGAGGCGCTGGTGGGAGCGTGGAGGACACAGGTATCCCCTGTGGACGCCGGCCGAGGCTCCCCCGCGGGGCCGGCTCGGGCTGGGCCAGCCTGCAGATCTCCGCTGTGTCCCGGATCGGGTGGGAGTGGGGCGTGGAGGCTCCCAGAAGTTAACCGTCCTTCCTCCCAGTTAGCAGCAGTGAAGATAAGGTGCAAACCCGTCCTGCGTGCGCACTGCCTCCCTGGAGCACCTTCTCCTGCGGTTGCTTCTCCTCCCACGTGAGTGAGTCCGTGGAGTTTCTCGGGAGCTCTCAGGGCTTGTGCACGGCGGCCTACTGACCACCTGCACGCAGGACTGGCTCGTTCAGACAGCTTCCTGGGGGAGGGTGGCCTAGGCGGGCGAAGCCAAGGCCCTGCAGCCATCGCGGCCTCCGAGAGGCGCGTTTGTAGGTTTGTAGGCAGGGAGGTCTGAGCCTCAAGCCCTCGCCCTGCTCCCAGGCCCTACCTCTCACTGTGCCATCTGACGGCGTCCCCGAGCACAGGCCAGGGCCCCAGGGGTTGCAAAGACGCTGCGAGGTTTCTGGGGACTCCTTCCATTTCTTGGCTGGTCCTGGGTCCGTTCAGGTTTTCTATTTCTTCCTGTTCCAGTTGTGGTGGTTTGTGCGTTTCTAGGAATGCGTCCGTTTCTCCCAGGTTCCCTAATCTGTTGGCATGTGGTTGCTCGTAGTACATTCTCATAATCGTTTGTGTTTCTTGGGTGTTGGTTGTGATCTCTCCTCCTTCGTTCATGATTTTACGTATCTGGGTCCTTCCTCTTTTCTTTTTTGGTGAGTCTGGCTGGGGGTTTATGGATCTCATTCGTCTTTCAAAGAATGAGCTCCTAGCTTCATTGATCTTTTCTACTTTCCTTTGGTGTCTATTTCATTGGTTTCTAGTCTTATCTTTATTATTTGTCTTCTCCTGCTGGATTTAGGCTTTATTTGCTGTTCTCACTCCAGCTCCTTTAAGGGTAAGGTCAGGTTGTGTATTTGAGACCTGTCTTATTTCTTTTTTTCTTTTTTTTTAAGATTTTATGTATTTATTCATGAGAGACAGAGAGAGAGGCAGAGACACAGGCAGAGGGAGAAGCAGGCTCCCTCTGGAAAGCCTGACAGGGGACTCGATCCTGAAACTCCAGGATCATGACCTGAACCAGAGGCAGAGGCTCAACTGCTGAGCCACCCTGGCGTCCCGAGACCTGTCTTATTTCTTGAGAAAGGCTTGTGTTGCTGTGTACTTTCCTCTTAGGGAAACCTCTGCTGTATCCGGAAGGTCTTGAACAGTCGCATTTTCATCTTCATTTGTTTCTGTGAATCTTTAAAATTCTTCTTTAATCTCCTGGTTGGCCCATTCATTCTTCAGTTGGATGCTCTTTAGTCTCGATGTATTTGGGTTCCTTCCAGATGCTCTCTTGTGGGCTGATAAGGAGGCAGTTGATGGAATGAACGCTGGGTGTTACATGCAACTGATGAATCACTACACTCCACGTCGGAAGCTGATAATACACTATATGTTAATTAACTGAATGAAATTTAAAAAGAAAAGAAAAGAAGCTGCGTTTGCAAAACCCTGGGATTTCCATTTTGTAAAGAGATGAGCTCAAGGACCATGGGTGGAAGAAACAGGTGAAATCATGTTTCACCGAAGAGGGAGGAGCTGTTGCTGCTGGTTCTCCTACCTCACAAAATGAGGTACTTTTGATCAGTTAATACATTTATTTTTATTTTTTAAAAATACTGTTTTTGGAAGTACTCTATCTCTTTCTATCTTTCCAAACAGCTTTAGTAGAATAGGTATGATTTCTTCTTTAAACGTTTGATAGAATTCCCCTGGGAAGCCATCTGGCCCTGGGCTCTTGTGTCTTGGGAGGTTTTTGATGACTGCTTCAATTTCCTCCCTGGTTATTGGCCTGTTCAGGTTTTCTATTTCTTCCTGTTCCAGTTTTGGTAGTGTGTGGCTTTCCAGGAATGCGTCCATTTCTTCTAGATTGCCTAATTTATTGGCGTATAGCTGTTCATAATATGTTTTTAAAGTCGTTTGTATTTCCTTGGTGTTGGTAGTGATCTCTCCTTTCTCATTCATGATTTTATTAATTTGAGTCTTCTCTCTCTTCTTTTTAATAAGGTTGGCTAATGGTTTATCTATCTTATTAATTCTTTCAAAGAACCAACTCCTGGTTCTGTTGATCTGTTCCACAGTTCTTCTGGTCTCAATTTTGTTGAGTTCTGCTCGAATTTTAATTGACTGTCTTCTTTTGCTGGGCGTAGGGTCTATCTGCTGTTTCATTTCAAGCTCCTTTAAGAGTAAGTTTAGCTTTTGTATTTGAGTTCTTTCCAGTTTTTGAATGGATGCTTGTATTGCGATGTATTTCCCCCTTAGGACTGCTTTTGCTGCATCCCAAAGATTTTGAACGCTTGTATCTTCATTGTCATTAGTTTCCATGAATCTTTTTAATTCTTCCTTAATTTCCTGGTTGACCCTTTCATCTTTTAGCAGGATGGTCCTTAACCTCCACGTGTTTGAAGTCCTTCCAAACTTCTTGTTGTGACTTAGTTCTAATTTCAAGGCATTATGGTCTGAGAATATGCAGGGGACGATCCCAATCTTTTGGTATCGGTTCAGACCCCATTTGTGACCCAGTATGTGGTCTATTCTGGAGAAAGTTCCATGTGCACTTGAGAAGAATGTGTATTCAGTTGAGTTTGGATGTAAAGTTCTGTAGATATCTGTGAAATCCATCTGGTCCAGTGTCTCATTTAAAGCTCTCGTTTCTTTGGAGATGTTGTGCTTAGAAGACCTATCGAGGGTAGAAAGAGCTAGATTGAAGTCACCAAGTATAAGTGTATTATTATCTAAGTATTTCTTCACTTTGGTTATTAACGACAAATACCCACCATTTGCTTCAACGTGGATGGAACTGGAGGGTATTATGCTGAGTGAAGTAAGTCAATCGGAGAAGGACAAACAGTGTATGTTCTCATTCATTTGGGGAATATAAATAATAGTGAAAGGGAATACAAGGGAAGGGAGAAGAAATGTGTGGGAAATATCAGAAAGGGAGACAGAACATAAAGACTCCTAACTCTGGGAAACGAGCTAGGGGTGGTGGAGGGGGAAGAGGGCAGGGGGTGAGGGTGAGTGGGTGATGGGCACTGAGGGGGACACTTGACGGGATGAGCACTGGGTGTTATTCCCTATGTTGGTAAATTGAACACCAATAAAAAATTAATTTATTATAAAAAATAAAATAAAAATACTGTTTTTAAGAGCAATTTTAGGTTTGCAGGAAAATTGAGAAGGCAGTTCAGAGTTCCCATATATCCCGTCCGCCCCTCACCCCCCGCCATGCCCCGCATCATTTCCTCTAGTTTTTTTTTTTTAATTTTTATTTATTTATGATAGTCACAGAGAGAGAGAGAGAGAGAGGCAGAGACACAGGCAGAGGGAGAAGCAGGCTCCATGCACCGGGAGCCCGATGTGGGATTCGATCCCGGGTCTCCAGGATCGCGCCCTGGGCCAAAGGCAGGCGCCAAACCGCTGCGCCACCCAGGGATCCCTCCTCTAGTTTTAATAAAAAATTTTGCCCCAATGCCAACTCTGAGGGGCGCTTAACTCGTTATCCCATTTAACCTCCCAAGAGTGCTTAGGGATGGGCATTTTGACCAGGCGCCTTTGTGCAGGGCTAAGGGGGTGTCAGAGCTCAAGGATGTGCCACAGCGCCATCGCCATCCTGACAGAGGAGATGGCCGTGCCCCCAGGCCTCTCAGGGGCCTGTCGAGATTCTTCACTGGCTACACCGTCATTGAAAAAAAATGCCAATTTAAAGATTAAATTTAAAGCTCCTAAATTGTTAACCAGAGTCTTTCCAGTTAGGGAAGAGCGTCAGGGATTTCTCTTAAGGCAAGTACAGAGCTAGCCACCCTATCGTTAGAAGACTCTCATTGCTGGAAGCTTCCTCGTGGTGTGGGTTAGAAGAAACATTTCTGGCGTTGGGGTTATTTCTGCTTCTGCACCCGCAGAGGAAATGTCCATCAAGAAGCCAGGTGACTCAGAGGAAAATTGGTCCAATTACTTATATGCCTGGATTGGTGCTGATGTGCGTCAGGGAAAGAGACAAGGCCTCAGGCCCCGGGGAGAAGCGTGTTTCAAATCCTAATTATGGTTCATTTTCCTTGGAATAGTGTATAAAAAATGTAAGCACTTTTTATCAAGTTAGAGGACACCAGGAAAGGTTGCAGTGTCCGGCGTCCCAGGGTTTGGACAAGACCTGGCTGCTGAGCAGCTGGAGGCAGGACCACAGACAGACACAGAGCACCCCTTTGCGGCGGGCCCCCGGCCGCCCCCGGTGCTGACTGACTCCCCAACACCCAAACTGTGGACTTGGTTGGTCCTGTCAGTGCAGCTGTGTCATCTCTGAGGTCCCACGGGCGCTCAGCCACCCGACCCCCACGGCGCATGGGACACCCTCCAGGGCCTGGTGTGGGTTCTGGCCAAACACTGTGGCTGAGGTTGGTCCAGGCTCTGGTGGGACTTTGGAGTCACAGGAGAGGGAAGCTCCAGTCCAAGGTGAAAATTCGGGTCTATGCTGGGCTAACTGAGCTGTTAGTGAGGCTGGAGGCCCAGAGGCTGAGCATGGACGTGAGGGACCCGGAGGGTATGGGTCAGGGTTCCGTGGGGGTCATTGTCTCTCTCTTAAAAAAAAAATTAAAAGATTTTTACTTATTTGAAAAAGAGAGAGCATAGGCAGGTTGGAGGAGACAGAGGCAGAGGGAGAAGCAGGCTCACCGCTGGGCAGGAGCCTGAGATCATGACCAGAGCCACAGGTGGATGCTTAACCCATTGAGTCCCCAGGTACCCCAGGACCTTTGTCTCTTGGGGCTTTTTCTAAGGCAGATACTGGCTGTTTTAAAGGTAAAGAGTAGGGTAGGGACGCCTGGGTGGCTCAGCGGTCGAGCGTCTGCCTTCGGCTCAGGGCGTGACCCTGGGGTCGTGGGATCAGGTCCCACGTCAGGCTCCCTGCATGGAGGCTGCTTCTCCCTCTGCCTGTGTCTCTGCCTCTCTCCCTGTGTCTCTCATGAATAAATAAATAAAAAAAAAAAAAAAGGAGTAGAGTATACTCGAACATATTCCAGAAAGAAAATGTTTACAGGACCAGAAGATGTTTGGTTCGTCCACTCATATCATCACTCATTCATCCCCTAGACTGCAAGCATTTGAGGAGCTCAGTGTGACCTCGGGTCAGTGCTTGGTCCTGAGAAAGCAAAAAGCAACAGTTGAAGATGCTGCTTGGAGAAGCCCCCGTTAGCAGGGAACGTCCGCGCAAAGATAAAGCACAAAACCAAATAAGCCGTGGGGCAGGCAAGAGGGACGAAGGAGTGCAGGGGAGTTCAGACCTGCCTGACCGAGAAGCCAGCGGGTGGGGGGCGGGGTGCAGAGGTCCGGGCAGGCCAGGGTCCCTGCACCCACGCAGCACGGTGACGGCGCACACAGAATCCCGGGCTGCCCGCCCGGGGATCAGATGATGTCCCCACAGGCTCCTCTGAGGGCCTGCAGAGGCGTCACGCCCAGGCTGCATCATGGTCGACGTCTTCCAGCCAATGTCTGCCCAGCTCGGGGGCCTGAGCTATCAAATGGCTACAAAATGAGCACGAGATCCCCTGTGGCCGTGGCAGTAAGAGCCTTCTGGAAAGGTCCATATGGGACACAGTAGGCAAATAGATGGCAAAAGAACTGGGATGTCATGAGCCGGCCTCCTCTTATAATTTGGGACTATTTCTTCTGTGGGGTGAGACGGTGGGTGTCCGTCCGTTTTTCCTGCGGAGCCCTGTGTTGGCCATCTGTGCTGTGTGGCTCACAAGGCAGCAGCCGATTCTCGGGGAACTGAAGCATCCTTCTTCTTTTTTTTTTTTTTAAGATTTTATTATTTTTCATGAGAGACACAGGGAGGGAGGCAGAGACACAGGCAGAGGGAAAAGCAGGCTCCGACACAGGACTCGATCCCGGGTCTCCAGGATCACGCCCTGGGCTGCAGGCGGTGCTAAACCGCTGAGCCCCCCGGGCTGAAGCATCCTTCTTAATGTTGCCCAGCTCTGCACGCTGGGTCTCCACTTGTGCACGTGCTACCCCCCAGCAGGGCACACGCAGGTGGCCCCAATACCTACTCCACTAGGAATTTTTTTTTTAATTTATTTTATTTATTTGAGAGAGAGAGAGAGAAAGAAAGAGAGAGCACAGAGGGGAAGGGCAGAGGAGAGAGACACAGCAGACTCTGTCCAGGACATGAAGCGTGACGCAGGACTCGATCTCATAACCCTGAGATCAGACCTGAGCCCAAGCCAAGAGTCAGGTGCTCACCCTCCTGTGCCACCCGGGCACCCCATCCACAGGACATTTTTAATAGTCATTCACACAGTACAAATCATCGAGGAAAAGATCATGAGACTCGATTACCTAAAAATTGAAATTCTTATAGATCATCAGCAAAATCAGGTCAAACAAAAACATGAAGAAAATGTCTGCAGGATGCATCACAGAGATAAGAGAGAACCTAGCACAGCAGAGCTTTCACAATTAAGTAAAAGCAGTGGACAAGCAATTCAAAAAACAAATCCACGTGGCGAAGAAGCGAGAGAAACGCACTGAACCTCATTAATCCAAAAAAAAAAAAAACAAAAAACAAAACCCAGACTCATCAGTCCCCGGGAGGCTGGTAAAGCTCACAGCTAGATTGCTCAAGCACAGCCCTGGCGACAGCACGGCCGAGCAAGCACTGTCACACGCTCCCGCCGGGAGAGCACTTCGGGGAGCTCGGATTCCGGGGACGCGTGTGGCCCTGTGACTTTAAGATACAGAAAATATGTATTTAATAAGACTTCGTTCCATGGAAATTATGAGGTCCACGCTCTTCCTTTCAGAAAATTGTAACGCAGCACAACGTGTGGAGAAATGTGGACTATGCCTCTGGGTGTCTGACGGAAGACCCAATAGGTGCCATTTATCGAATGTTCCTTTTGCGCCCCCCGTTCTAAGCTCTTTCCCTGCACTCGCTAATTGACACAGAAAAACCCTTTGCGGTCATGCCGTTACCGTCACTTCTGTTTCCAGGTCAAGTGTGCCGCAGTGACGACTTACACCGGGCAGCACAACCAGACGTCTGGGTCAGAGGCCGTCGGCTCTCGGTCCTGACGTGTTGGCCGTTGGGCTCCAACAGCTCTTCCCCCTGACACGGTTGGGACTGACCGAGACGTCCACCGATTGAAGCGTATCGTGGATACAGCAGGCGTAGCTATGAAGTATGAGCGAGGCTGAGGACGCACGGGCTGGAAGAGTATTGACGCGGGACGCGCGCTCGTAACTGCTTAGAAAAGTAAGCTGACAACGGCACCTGCGAATCCAGACAGTTTTAGCTGAATTTGAACCACACCAACTTGAGACACTTTGATTCGGGGTAAAGAGCAAGCTTTACTCTCTGTGCAAAGTTCGAAAGAATCCGTCACTCCAAATGAAAGATCCATTTCGAAGCCTGCAGGTCCAGGGACTTGTAAACCAGAAGCTACACGGACAAAGCTTTGTGGCTTTGCGCTAAGAGCGTCCGGAAAGTCTGACCATGGTATTTTGGACGGGAAGCAGAGCTCTCCTGGGCCTCGGGCTTATAAACACAAACCGGGGACTCCGGGCCATCCCACGTTTTTAGCATCTGCTGATGCTGTGACTTGGAACTGTATGTCCCAGTCGGTGTCACCCACACAGGTTCGCTAGATGCAAAGTGTATCCTCAGACAACACTGAGATGAGGGTTTGATCTAACGATCGGTCTTAAAACAACCTGGAAACGTCCAACGGTGCCCCCGGGGCCGCCCACGGAGCAGGGAATGCTCTGCGGAAAGCATCCTTGGAGACTGGAGAGAGCGCTGACGGGTGGAAAGGCATCTCCAGACTGGCCCGCCTCTGCCGAGACGCCCTCCTGGAACGCACCTCAGTCCTGCGTCTGTGAGCCCTCTTCATCCACGCGCCTCGGCACGCCGAGCCCGGCTTTAGCAAAGAATCCTGCCAGCCGGCTCATCGGGAAGGCTCCACCCCTGATATCCAGCCGAGCGCGTCTTCCCTCACCCTAGACCTCGAACCGCGTTGCTCTGAGCGGCCGTGATGCGTCTGCGCCCTTCCTGTTGGCTATGCAGCCCGACCCGCCGCCGCGGCCTAGCGGGCGAACCCAGCCTCCTGCCCCTGCTGCAGCAGTCTGGAATAACATCTTCAGGTTGTGTTTAACAAACGTCTGGCAAATCATTTCTCCTTAACACCTCTCACCTGGTAAGTGCGGTCAAGAGAAAGCCGCAGAAAGCCGGCATGGACGACGGGAGCCGACGGAAGCCGTGCTGGCGTAGTGGCCCCACGCCCATCACCCGCGCCGTGTATGGAAGGTATAGACTCACCCCCGACCTGGCGCATATTCCCACGGGAAGGTCCATCCGGAGTGATGAAGCTGTGAACCGTGAGAGGAATTCGGAAATGCACCCCTTGCTTACTACGTGGTGGTCCCTGACGAGTGCAGGAAGCCCCTGGAATTCTGAGCGGTGGGCTCCACGGGCTCCCACGGGCTCCCACGGGCTCCACGGGCTCCCACGGGCTCCCACGGGCTCCGGAAGCGACAGGGTGCAGACGGCAGCCGGCGGGAGGTTATGCACCCGAGCCCCGGGCTGAGCGCGGGCCGTGCACCACGTGAGGTCGCTTCTCACCGTGCTGAGCCATCGGCTCTGTCGCCGGCAGTTGTCGCGTGGGCCCAGGAGCCCAGAGGGTTCCGCTCGCCCGCCTCCGTCCAGCAGCCAGCCAGGGGCACGGCAGGACCGGGCGGGGTTCGCCCGCCGACCGGCTCGGGCAGGGCCGGGGCGAGGTGCGCGCGTCCAGTCCCTTTCTCTGCTGCAGATGGTGAGACGGGAGCAGCGGCCAGGGGTAGGGTAAGCGAGTTGCTTCGTGTCCGTGTCCGGACAGGGACGGAGGTGCGCCCCAGCTGGGACCCCAGCTGTCCCCGCCCAGGAGCGGAGCAGTCAGCTCCCCGGCAGCTGGCCGCCCCGGGTGAGAGGTCGTCGTGTTGGCTGACGGGTTCGTTTTCTCCGGCTGTGCAGGTGCCGCCTCTGGCCAGGCCCAGCCGCCATGGACTCGGCTGAATTCCGAAGGAGGGGCAAGGAGATGGTGGACTTCGTGGCCGACTACCTGGAAGGCATCGAGGGGCGCCAGGTGTACCCGGATGTGGAGCCCGGCTACCTGCGGCCCCTCATCCCCACCACTGCACCCGAGGAGCCAGACACGTTTGAGGACATCATCAGTGACGTGGAGAAGATAATCATGCCGGGGGTGAGCGTGAACCCGAGGCCGCGGACGGGGCGGGGCGGGGGGCTAGCCTTAGGGTAGGACCTACCGGGCGCTGGGCAGTCGCGCGTCTTATGCCCCCTGGTCCTCAGAGCCACCTTGCTGGGGAGAGATTTTATCACTCCTATTTTCTAGCTGAGCCCACGGGGCCCAGAGAGGTTAGGTGATCCGCCTGAGGCCACGCAGCGAGGACGCCATGGAGCTGGGACGGCGCCCCAGACTGTGTGGGCCCCAGGGCAGGGGCCGCGCTTCCCCCAGGTCCCCAGGTCAGTCCCCCTGAGCCCCTGGTGCAGGCAAGAGTCCTTCCACGCATTCCTGACATTCTTGCATTTAGCAAGAAGGCAAATCACAAGCCTGGAAGAAATGTTTTATTTATTTTACTTGAGACATTTACTGGGCGGGGGCGGGGGGGGGGGTGGGGACAAGGCCCTGCTTCTGAGCAAGCGGGCGGCTCCTTTACCTGCAGCCAGTGAGTCATGGGGCCACCGACCCGGCCAGGGCTGTTCCTCAAGACCAGGGCGCCTCTTTCGGGGCCGCTGCCCGCTTTCCAGCCTCCCAGGGGTTTCCTTTGACATTTGTGCTTGGAGCTAAGTGCAGGATTCCTGTTCTCGCCTGGAGGTTGTGCAAACACACAGAGCACTCGCTCCTCGCTCGCTCGCGGCCCCTCCAGGCAGGAGCGGTTAAATGTCAGGCGGAGGGGGTGGGAGGGGGTGGCGTCGTCTGCTGGCGTCTGGGCCAAACACCCCGGGGCTGCGGGGCTCAGACTGCAGACAGCTGTTTGCTTCTCATGGTCCTGAGGTTGGCAGCGCAAGATCAAGGTCGCGGCCGATTCAGTTCCTGGGAGGATCCTCAGGCGGGCTCGGGGACGGCCGCCCCCGCCTCCCTCCTGGGGCCTCTGCTCCTTGCCACGTCCGATGCACCCCTACCTGCCCGCGGGGGGCGGGGGCACTCCTAGTACCGCCCACCTCGGTGTGAGTCAGGGCGTCAGCCCGGGACCTGGGAGCACAGGCCCGCCCGGCCTCGCCCGGAACGCGGGGCACGACAGGATTGCGAGTTCTCGTCCTGAGTGCGAAGGGGGCGGTCGGGGCGTGCAGGGTCGGGGCCCCGGGGTGGGACTCCGGCCCTGCCCAGCCCCCGTGACTGCGGGGACGGTACGGGAGCTCCCAGGGCTCCGTGGACAGGTGTGAGGAGTGAGAGCAAAGGCACGCGGACCCCCAGCGGAGAATCAGTCCCGTCCTGGCCTCCAGGGCCCCTGCCTCCGCAACTACAGCACCTCCGTGACCTGGGGGCGGAGGGCGGCTCAGAGGCTTTGTTCTGTTCCCTCAGAACAGACCGGTCAGCAGCAGGAACACGTCAGAGAGGCAGAGCAGCCCCCCCACCGTGCCCCCATCTCCTTCCCTGACCCTGGGACATCCCCAGCCAGCCCTGCATTCCCACTCCAGAGGCCTGTCCATGCACATCTGCCCCCCACCCCACCCCCCGGGCCCCCCTGCAAGGCTGGGGACAGAGGAGACAGGGATGCGGGCGAGGATGGAGCCATGGTGGCTGGGGGGCGTCTTGCACAGGAGATTGAGTCGGGGGCGGTAAGACCAGCTGAGAAGTCTGAAATCAGGCCGGTTCCTTTTTTTTTTTTTTCTCCTAATATGGGTTTTAGTTTTTTTAGAGCAGGTTTGGGGAAACCTGGCTCCTAACCTCTCTTGCTTTTAGAGAGGTCACAGGCTTGGCGGTGATCGGGGCCCGGCTCCCTCACACCCCGGGCACGGCTCCTCTGCACACAGGTGACCCACTGGCACAGCCCCTTCTTCTTCGCCTACTTCCCCTCGGCCAACTCCTACCCGGCGCTGCTCGCAGACATCCTGTGTGGGGCCATCGGCTGCATCGGCTTCTCCTGGGTGAGCTCGTGAGGGCCCTGGGGCGGTGGGAGGCGCTGCCGTGGGGCCCCGGGCACCTGTGACCCCAGGGCCTGAGCCTGCGGCAGTGGCACCTGTGAGAGGGGAGAAGCGTTCAGCCCTGGAGACGGCACCCGTGAGGGAACGTGGGATACGGGGACACATACGGGGACACAGCCAGACAGAGGCTCCTCTCGGGGCCAACAAGCAAAGCCCGTCCCGCACGGTTGGAGCTTTAAAGGTACCGGGAATTCACAGCCGCGGCCCCGCAGTTTCCGCAGCGCGGCCCGTCCTCCCGAGAGCAGAGCGTGCACAGCCAGAGCCGGGTGCAGAGGGCGTCAGGGGTCCCAGGGCCGCACACTGCCACGTGGCGTGTCCCTGGGGTTGCGACCTCGTGGGCGCTGCCTCCCGCAGAACAATCACCCGAGGCATGTGCGTTGGGAGTGTTGGGTGCCCAGCACCGGGACCCAGCATCGCCAGGCTCCCCGCTCCACCCAGGAAGGCTTGGGCGAGGGGTCCTCCCTGCGGCCCTCCCCCGTGTCTGCGGAGCACACTCCCTCCTGAAGGACACCCCCCCCCCATTCTCTACGAGGGCAGATGTCATTGGACCTGCCAGTCCGGAGCCGTCATGTCCCTTCTGGGCGACGTCTTGGCATCTGCCCTATGGTGTCTGTCCTTCCTGAGGACACTGATGTCTCTGGAGCCCTGGAGGGCTGCCCCACTGTTCCCCGGCCATACAGGCCATGGCACGGGCTCCCACGCCGGGAGCTGGTCCGAGCTGGGATGGGCCGGGACCCTCCCACGGGGCTGCCTGGCGGAGAGAACGGGCTGCTCGTTCTTAGCAGCCATGCGTCACGAGCTGGCGTACATCCCTGGGTGGGGACCAAGACCGTCCTGCCGTCTGCCCTGGGCAATGAAGGGAGAGTCCAAGATGGTACAGCAGCACCTCGAGCTCCTGAGGGCGAGGGCAGCCACCTGCCCCGGGGGCTCCCAAGGGATTCAGGCCTCCTGGAACCCACTTCCCAGACTGCGTCCAGTCCCACTGACTCACTCGTGACTCTGGAGGAGGGCCCTGGATCCCGCCGTAAGCACACAGACAGCTGGGGGGCGGCCGGTGGTGCTGGTGGAGTGCGACACCTTGCCCGAGAGTCAGTACGGGCTGAGCAGCATCTGGGACGGAGAGATGCTGATCTGGGCTTCCGTGGAGGAGTAAACCCTCCTGCTGCTCCCGAAATCCCACAAGACCTGGCCCTTGTTCTGACACCTGCCTCTGGACATGGGTGGCAGACAAGGGGGGGGGGTGGGGACGAGGGTGACGTCCCCAGGATGGGGGGATGGTGAGGTCGCCGTCCTTTCTGGGGCACATCTGGGGCCTGGGGACTGTGGTTCCCTCGGTTCTCAGAGGGCGGGAGGGAAGGGGGGATGGGAGGTGTGCTGAGCCCTGCAGCACCCGAGCCGAGCGGCCCCCGTCAGAGCTGCCAGAGCGACGGGTCCTGCTGCTGCTTCTCCCCAGAACCCCCGGACGGGAGAGCACGCCGCCCCGTTAATCCCACCCAGGGACGGGCCTCTTGAAAATGTTCAAGCCTCTTGGGCAACCGCCCCTAAGGCTCCAAGCCACCAAAGGGAGGAGCTGCTCCTCGCACAGCCGTCGGTGGGTCGGTCGTCCCAGGCCGGCGGCGGCTGATTCCTCTCTTCTCGCCCCGCCAGGCTGCGAGTCCGGCGTGCACGGAGCTGGAGACGGTGATGATGGATTGGCTGGGGAAGATGCTGAAGCTGCCGGAGGCCTTTCTGGCCGGGCAAGTGGGAGAAGGGGGCGGGGTGATCCAGGTAAGGGGGCGGGGGGGGGCTGTCCGGCTTTCTGGGGTGCAGGGGCTCCACACGAGGGCCTACAGGCGGGAGAAAGGAGGCCTTTGAACCTCCTGCGTGTCCTTCTGGAGAACAAGTGACGCTGAGCAGTTAGGAGCCTCTGGATCTGGACGTGGGTCCTGGCGCTGGCTGTCCCTCTGTCCCCCAGGTTCGGTAGAGCCAAGAGGCCGTCAGGTGGACACCTGCGTGCTGAGCCGGGGGCAGCCACTGTGCAAGTACTTTGCGGGCATCAACCCGTTTAGTTCTACAAAAGACTAGGAGTTGGGGGCCGTTCCACACCGTTGCACAGGCGAGGGGACCGAGGCGACAAGCCCGCTTGCCCCGGCTGGTAGGTTCCAGGGCTGGGCTCTGAGCCCGCATCTGTCTGTCGGCGGAGCGGTGACCGCCACTGCTGAGCGCCCTGTCCGGGCGGCCAGGGCGGCTGCGACCACGCTGCGTCGCCCCAAGGCTTCTAGAACACACTAGATCGCCGAGAACCATGATCGCCTGGAGTCGCTGCCTCACCCACGCAGTGCATCACGGGTCCTCCTCACGGCCGAGTGTGCGCTGGACGGCGACGTGCCGGGGGCGAGGCCGCGTGAGGGTTCAGGCGTGTCTTTCCCACCGGGCGCCTCGGGACAAATGCCACCGAGAATACCAGGGCGTTGTGCTCTTTTCCTTTCCCGGCACGGTTGGACCCTGGGCTCTGCTGAACCCGTCACCCTCCTTGACATCATATTTCTGGTGTCAAGTATATAATCATGAAATTGGGAAGCGCCATTGGCTGGGGGGGCTCCGAGAGCCGGGGAGGGTGGCCAGTGAAGATGCGGAGGTCCTAGCGCTCCTGGGTCGCGGTCGGTGGCCACGGACGCCCACAGTGGCCAAGCCCCCCACCCTGCGCCCTGCGCCCTCTGAGCCCCCGTGGGGCAGTTTCCCGTGGCCGCTGTCCCGGATTCTGGTGGCTTCAAGCGGCACAGAGCGATCCTCTCCAAATGCTGTAGCTCAGGCATCTGACACCTGCGAGGCTCCAGGCGGGACCGTTGCCGTTTCTAGTTTCTGGAAGCTTCCCGCCATCCAAGGCCACGGCCCGTCCTCTGTCGCCAAAGCCGCAGCATCCCTTCCCTCTGAGCCATCTCGTGTGGCTGTGTCTCCCCCCGACCACAGACGAGGAACGTTCTCCGCTTCCAGGGCCCCGTGGGTCAGATGGGCCCGCTCACGTGGTCCAAGATGCTGTGTCTCGGCTCTTCATCGCACCGGCGATGCCCTCTCCGTGGAAGCCCTCACACGTGGGGGGACCTGCACGTCTGTGGGGGACCTTACTCCGCCGCCTGCACACAGGTTGTGTTGGAGGCCAGGAGGCAGGACTAGCCTCGCAGGAGAGGCCCTCGTTCCCGTGCCAGGCTCAGGTCACTCTCGGCGGGGACTCTGTGCCAGGACTGAGGGCCGACGTCTTTGTGGACAAGAGGCCACTGTGGCCCGGCTCAGAGCCCTTCCCGCTGAGCTCTCCTGCCTCCCCGCCTCGGATTCTGGAACCTTCCATCCCACAGCAGCGACTGAGAGCGGGGGGCGGGGGGGTGCCCATGACACACAGGCTGAGCCTCCACCGCAGGCCGTGAGCCCGCTTTCAACGTGAGCGTAGTAGGACAAGGATTTCCTCACTGTGCACTCGAGGTCCGCTCCCTGGACCCCCTTCCTCTCGTCAGGGATTGCACGTCCTGACCCTGCCGACCCTCAAGCCGAAGGCCACACTCGGGGTGGGGGTGGCGTGTGCCCTCTGGCCTCGGGGAGGGAGGCCGCCGCCCAGCGCCCAGCCCAGGCCCCTCACTGCGGCTCGGCTTGGAGGATGCTGGCAGCTTCCGTCCTGCTTCTGCGGGGCCCCCCCACGGTCCGGCCTCTGAGGAAGAGGCCAGAAGGGAAGTGGGGTTTCGGGGAGGGGACGGGACCTCGGCTTCGAATCCTGCGTGACCCGCTTCCAGGCCTGGGGTGAGCTCGTGCTCACTGCCGGCGGCCGATGTCACTTTTCCTTCCCGATGCCACACATTTTGCCCAGATCCACTTGTCTGGTTTGTTCCCTCACTCTGAGCCCACCCCGCACCCCCACCCCACCCCCCACTTGCTAAGCCGTGTCCATCCGGGTCCCTGCTCCTTCTTCTCCCTGGGGACGTCTTGCTTCTGCGGCACCTGTTGCTGCAGCCCAGCCTTGCAAAAACCCCTGGTGGGTTTTCTGGGACCTTCCATTTCCCGCGAGTCGGGCACCTCTCTTGTCAGTTCCAGTTTTCTTTTGTTAATTTACTTTTTTGGTCATTCTCTCCTCCGTATTTGGAGGGAAAGGCTCATCATTTTCTCTGCATCACTGTTTGAATTCTCTGCGCTGCCCATTTATCGCCTTCGAGATCCGCTTTGGTTCTGCTCTTCCTCTTTACAAAAATGTTTTTTTACAGTCAAGTTTTTTTTTTTTTGTAAGCATGGAATCTCTATAGGACTGTTGGGAGCATTCCCCTGGTGTTGCTTCAGTATCCGTGTGTTTGCACAAGATCCGGAGAATACGGTATTTTCCGTACGGTATTTTACTTACTCTTTTGTTGTGAGCATTTCCATTCTTTGAGATTATTGCACGGTTTTCCATGACGTGTCACAATCTACGTAAATAATTCACGGCATATGTCGTATCAGATCTTTCCCTTTATGAATAACATCTCCGGGGACCGATACCCTTTAGGACAAGCGCAAGCAGCGTCTAAGCAAATCATCAGCCTCCTGCTGGGGCTCTCAGGGTTGGGTCCACGTCCACCATTCACACTCCACAAAGAGTAAAGAAAGTAAAAATAAAAAAAAAAAAAATTAAAAGAGTGTTTCCGGATCATTGGATCCTACAACTAAAAATAGGTTAAAAAAATAAATAAATAAATAAAAATAAAAATAGTCAAGTCCTTTCAGCCTTCCGCGATGGGTCTTCTAATTTGATGCTTCTCAAAAATCTTACAAATACTCCGTAATCTTGGGCGTGACTTTCGTACCAACAGTGACTTTTTAGTGACTGCCCACCGCGGGCCAGGCTCGTTCCTGTGCTTTCTGTGATCCTTTTTCCAACCTGCAAATAGTTAGGAGGGTTGGTGGCATTACCCACGACTTCTCGCATAGCCGAGGAACCTGGAGCCAAGAAAGGGAGCGGACCCTGCCCAAGAGCCCGGATAACAATTGTTACTGTTATCGTCTCTTGCGAGATGAGAACAATTCCATCAGCTCATCCCCGACTCTTCGTTTGGGTTAGTGTCCAGAGGTGCACGTGGGTTCAGTCTTGCAATTATATAGATATATATATTTTTAAAGAGTTTACTAATTTATGAAAGATGCAGAGAGAGGCAGAGACCCAGGCAGAGGGAGAAGCAGGCTCCATGCGGGGAGCCCGACATGGGACTCAGTCTTGGGATCCCGGGTCACGCCCTGGGCTGAAGGCAGACGCCCCGCTGAGCCCCGCAGGGGCCCCTGCAATCATCTTTAAGGACAATCCCATCTCTCCGAGACGCCAGCAGCCCCGGCATCGGCTGGGCGGCCCCCTGGCCCCTGGAGCCCAACCCTATGCGCTCAGTTTTGCTGGACGCTGCAGCCTGTTCGCAGAGGAAGCCCAGCCGCCCTCCGCAGCTGACAGCGCTGTCGGCCTGCGATCGCTGAGGCCCCAGAGCTGCTCGGCCTGGTGACAGCCAGGGACCGGGGCTGTGGGGCGACGCTGCGCCCTCAGGGCCGTGGTCACAGCTACCAGACGCCAGCACAGTGACGGGCAGCAGTGGGATGGCCAGTCATCCTCTGAGCCCGACAAACCAGGCGGCGACATGGTCTCTTAACTGGGTCTGTGGAGGAAAAGCCAACGGCTACCGCCCGTGGGTGACACTTGAAACCTGGAGGAGGAAGGGCCTGTCTGGTCCCCGCCGGTCAGCTGTCGCCAGCGTTCCTTCTGCTTCCTGGCCGCCTTGCCGCGTGCTGCCGGGAAGCCAAGGGGGTGTCAGACTGCGGTCCCCGCCCCAGGACCGACCCTGCTCCGCCGCCCCGCCGCTGGCTCCCCTTCCCACAAAGGGCCGGGAGGCTGCTTGAATGCCCGCCCCAGGGCTGGAGCCCGACGGCTGCCCCGGGGACTCCACGGATGATTTCGGTCTTTCGTGGGGCGTGCCTTGTGTCCGGTCACTCCCGGCTGCCCGGAGGAGGGGTTCCGTACAGCACGGGGCGCAGCGGAGAGGCGACACCGTAGAGAACGGGCCCGAGGGCTCGAGGCCTGTCGTCAGTGGGGGTTCAGGGCAGAGCAGAGCTTTGGGGCTAAGGCGGGCTTCGGGGTCCCAGGCAGAGGACACGGAATAAGGCAGGTGCTGCAGCACCCAGAAGCTCAGCTTTTCTGGAAGCTTTTCTTTGGATGCGAAGGACTGAGCCAGGGGGTCCAGGAGGCACAGGCTGGGGCACAGGAGCTGAGGCCCTGTGGGGTCCCCTGGGATCGCCCGTCGCCAGCCGCGCCCAGGACCTTCATTCTAACACGTCTACACTCCAATAAAAAATAAATTTATTATAAAAAAAAAATAACACGTCTACACTGATTGCTGTTGAAGAGATGGCCTGAGGCAATGAGGAAGCCACCTGATGGGCCCAGTTAAGAAGGTGGCATCGTGCGTACTTGAGTCCGTGCGCCTGAACCCCGAGGCTTTCTGTTCAAACTCCACCGTCTCCCCGAAGGGGCCCGTTAACGCGAAAGAACGAGTGAAAGCAGCACGATGGCCAAATAGGAGAGGAAATCCGGATCGCTGGAGGGCGAGGAAGATAAAAATGTTAACAGGTGTGTGTGGGGGGGTTGGCCTAGCGATGTTAATGTATGTTTTTCTGCAAAACCCTAAAATCTTAGAAATCTCTCATAGTCCATGAAAATCCACCTTCTTTTATTTTTTTCCTTTCCACTGTTCATACTGTGCAGCCCGCGGACTTCTTCTAGGAGTTACTTGAGATGTGGTGATCCTGAGCAGTGGGAAGGGGGCATCGCTGTAAATGTGGGGATGCCCCTCCCCCTGCCCCCTGCCAGCTGCTCACTGGGACCAAGTTAGTTCCTCTCTGGCTGGGCACCCCCTTCCCACCTGACGAGGACGACAACTTCGAGATGCAGTTATTTTGCAAATTGAGCAGGACGGCCGGGTGACGAGCCGAGTGCACGCCACCGTTTACCCACTCCCAGCCGCAGAGGAGCCAGGATTGCAGCACTCTTCAGTGCTTTGCCAGAATGAGGGCTTCTTAAATTTTTATTTTTTACTGAAGTTCCATTTGCCAACACAGAGTATAACCCCCCGTGCTCATCCCGTCGAGCGCCCTCCTTGGTGCCCGTCACCCAGTTACTCCGTCCCCACCACCCACCTCCCCTTCTGCAGCCCTTTGTTTGTTCGGAGTCTCCCGTGGTTTGGGTCCCTCTCTAGTTTTCCCCACTCAGGTCCCCTCCTGTCCCTTGTTGTCAGAAAGAGTTGACGCTGGTTGTGCGAGTCCGCGCTTCTCCCAAGAGCAGGGGCTTAAACTGTAGGCTTCATCGTGTCCTGGTTCTGGAGGCTGGAAGTCCCAATCAAGGTGTCAGCAGGGCCGATTCCTTCTGATGCCCCTGCCCGTGGCTTGCAGAGGGCTGTCCCCTCCGCGGGTCCTCGGCGGCCTCGTCTCTGTGTCCGGGAAGCCTGGTGCCTAACTTCCCCTTCTTGCAGGGACACCTGCCAGAGCTCCTTTCACCTTAGTGATGTCTTTGGAAACCTTATCTCCCAATACGGTCACGTTCTGAGGGCCTGGGGGTGCGGCCTCCAAGGCCAGATTCGGAAGGACACAGTGTAGCCGATCATGTTAGCAACCGAAGGGAAATCCTCCAAGGGAATTTCGGAATCTCAGGGAAAATACACGGCAATTTGTAAACAAACGCAGATGTCCGTGTCCTCGCAGCGAGGAACACAGAGCTGGGGGGAGATGCCGGCAGCCTGGGCCGGAGTCTGCTCCCCGGGGGGCGCGGGGGGACCTAGGAGTAGGACTTCCCGGCCGCACTGGGAGGCCCGCGGGGAGAGGCGTGCGGAGCGCATCCTCTCGCAATACCTGCTTCAAGCCAGGCGCCCAGAAGTGCTGGCTCAGGGGCCACAGAAAATAGAGCAATGTGAACGAATCCGAAGAGCCAATGGGCATTTTCCAGCAGTCACGGGGGCTCGGACTTCTCCTGTACGGAGGAGAAGTTTTGCAGCTTCAGATTCAACTTTTAAGAAAAATAGAGACACTGAGTCTCCCCAACGGTTTAGGTATTGACTCCTTTGCTGCCCTTTGAGGCTCATTGCAACCTTTTCTTTGACCCAGGGAAGCGCCAGTGAGGCCACTCTGGTGGCCCTGCTGGCCGCTCGGACCAAAGTGACCCGCCGCCTGCAGGCCGCGTCCCCAGGACTGACACAGGGCGCCATCATGGAGAAGCTGGTGGCCTACTCCTCTGATCAAGTGAGTGGTTGGCTGAGCCTGTTGGCCTCCAGGATCTGAATCCTTGTCTTGGGTCGAGTCAAATCGACACGAGACCGTGCAGCATTTCAGACCTCACCCCAGCTGTGCTTCGCAGTGGACGCTGGTTCTTCTGTCCGTGTGCACAGAGGTCACAGAGGTCTACGGGGGTCACCTGCCAGGGTCACCGGGGGAGAGGCTCCAGGGCTGGGAGTCCTGACCTCTTGGCCTCCATGGGGTCGGCGGCCACAGGGAGATCCTGACCCCGGGATGGACTCAAGTAGCAGACAGTGATGGTGGGAGCCACGGGGCAGAGGGGGCACTGACAGTAAGAGCCGGCTTTGCCGGGAGTCCCCGAGACACAACACAGCCACCACGCAGTAATGGTGCCACACCGCTGGCTGCTTTTCTCCAGACACTAAGCACCGAGCTGGCCCCCAAGCGGCCCAGGGCCCCATGGTGACAGGCGCCCCCGGAGAGAAACCCGGGTGTGCTCACTCTGCTTCCGGGTGTGTTTTGCAACATCTCACTCTTGTCCACCTACCTGGAAAGCAAGAGTCCACAGGATCTGACACACCGGGAGTGAGGGGCAGGGGCAGGGGGCTGACCCACACACGGGGGGGCTCTCTGCAGAGCCAGGGGCTCACGGCCACGAGAATCCAACTCCGCTGCTTCCTTCCAGGCACACTCCTCGGTGGAAAGAGCTGGATTAATTGGAGGAGTGAAATTAAAAGCGATCCCTTCGGATGGCAAGTTTGCCATGCGCGCGTCGGCCCTGCAGGAGGCCCTGGAGAGAGACAAGGCGGAGGGCCTGATTCCTTTCTTCGTAAGTCAACCTGCGGACGTGCAGGGTATGGCCCCCTGGGCACCTCCGCGCCCTGCCTGGGCTGGTCACAGGTGGGCAGCACATGCGTGCTCAGCTGGCCGCTCCCCGGGGGAGGCTGGGGCCACACTCCATTGGTCCCTTGGCCCATCTAACCTCAGCAAGAGGTAAGCGGAGCACCCAGCCCGGAGGATCCTGGTGAGCTCCTGTTAGAAGCGACACCCTGTGATGGTCCCTTGAAGCGCTCTGGGCCACGGCAGGTGCTCCGTCAGAGGAGCGTATGATGGCCCAGGGGACAGGTCGGGAATAACCCGCAGGAGGCCTTGCTGCCCAGATCGGCCTTCTCAGCACACGCTCGGACGTGTCGTTTGCAAGGGAGGGGTGGCAAGCCGACAGCGACTGACTACAGGTCATACCCAAGTGGCCAAATGGCATCAGGCTCGAGCCCATCTTGTAGACAGATGGGCTTTCCCCAGCGGGAAAGGAATAATCGGTGTCGCGACGAGAGCCTGGGAGCTGTTGCACCCAACGGGGCCGTGCAGCGCCTGTGGCTGAGGCGTCATGTGTCATGTCGCGTGTCATGGCGATTGCTCCGCGACCTTGGCCCTAGGCTCCTGGTGCTCGAAGGGGCTGCACATCAGACGTACCTGGGGAGTGCGGACAAGGTACTGACGCCTAGGCCCTGCCCCAGTTTTACCAGTTTACCAGGGGAGGGAGCCAGGCATTCGAGGCTTCTCACAGCGGGGACACCGGGCGGCTCAGCCCGTTAAGTGCCAACTCTTGATTTGGGCTCAGGTCACGATCTTAGGGTCATAAAGTGGAGCCTGGCGTTGGGCTCCACTCTCAGTGGGAGCCTGCTTGAGATTCTCTCTCTTCCTCTGCTCCTCCTTTCTAAGACCAATCAGCCTTAATAAATAAATAAATAAATAAATAAATAAATAAATAAATAAATAAATGGAAGGTTTTCATGGCCAGTTCAGGATCCTCACGTGCCTCATGACCGCCCCTCAGTACCCTAGCATTTCCTAGTTGTCAGAGCAATCTCGGTTTGCTGGGCTCTTACGGGCCATGTGTTAATAATGCCTACTATTTTTTTAATTTAAGAATTAGTTTTCGAGACAAACTTTTTTCCCCCAAAAGAAATCGGTTTCGTCAATTCAAATGAACTACCCCTCGCTGATGATCTATCCTGCGAGTGGGGAAGGCAGGGAGGGTAGGAGTTGGTGCAAGACTTGCTCGTGACTTACGGAGTTCCCGGGGGGAGTCCGGAGCATCCACACACGATCACTGTAGAAGGATGGAGAAGATTCAGATGTAAGTCGTGGGAGGAGCTGATGGGCAGACGATGTGGCAACGTGACTTTTTCCCTCTGGCTCCTCGTCGTGTTTGCTTTTTGTCTTTGTGTCTTTGCATCTGTTGTGAGGATGCAAGCCGGTTGTTTCGTTGTGCTTATTCTCCTTGGGGATCACAGAACTTCCATAGTCTATAATTTGTCATCTCTTTGGGGAAATCTTCAGTTTGGGGGAAATTCTTGGTTTTTTGTTTTGGGTTTTTTTTTTTTTTTTCCTTTTCCATTGTGGCTGCACGAGTTACCATTCCCACAAGGGATGCATGAGATATTCAGGCTCTTTGCATCTTCCCCAGCATTTGGTATTTGTAAATTTTAGGTGTTTTGATAGGGGAATAGGGATACCTTCATTCACGTTTCCCCCATGACTAATGATGTCGAACGTCTTTCCATGTGTTTGTTTGCCAGCCATATATCCTTGTCAGCGAAATGCGTCTTTGTGTCCTTCACACATTTTTTATTGCATGGGCAGAGTCAGTTTAAAAAAAAAAAAATCTAGTCAACGGTATGTAGGGCAATTGTAGGTGTAAAGAAAAACGAGCAGAAAGTACAATGGGTTCCCAGATACCCCGCCACCCCTTACCCCATAGTTTCTCCTGTGATTGCCATCTTGCGGTACCGTGGTACATTTGTTCTAATTAACACACTAGTATGATACGTTATTATTCCTAAACTTCGTAGGTTATATGAGGGTTCACTCTGCGCTGTTGTTTCTACGGGTTTTGACTAGTGTCTAATGGCATGTATACACCATTTCAATGTCATACTGAATAGTTTCCCTGATGTAAAAACCCTTGTATACCAGCTGTTTCCCCCCACTCACCCAACCCCTGGCAATGACTGATCTTTTCACCATCTCCATAGTTTTACTTTGTCCCAAAAGTCATAGAGTTATAGTCGTACAGCATGTAGCCTTTTGGGATTGGCTTCTTTCACTTAGCATCATGCATTTAAGATTCTTCCCTGTTTTCCAGGGTCTTTATAGCTCTCTCTCTCTCTCTCTCTTTTTCTTAAAGGGTTATTTATTTGAGAGCTAAAGAGAGTGAGGGAAGGGGCAGAGGGAGAGGGAATGTCCAAGCAGACTCCTGGACAGGGGCTGAGCTCGGGGCTTGACACGGGGCTTGATCCCACGACCCATGGAATCATGACCTGAACCAATACCAAGAGTCAGATGCTCAATTGACGAAGCCACTCAGGTGTCCCTGTATCTCTTAAAAAAAAAAAAAATCACTGAATAGTATTCCATTCTCTGGATGTACCTGTCAAAGGACATTAAGATTCTGCACCAGCTTATGGCACATGGTCTTCCAGTCCCACCAAGCAATGAAGTCCACTCTGATACCATTTACCTGGCAACAGCATTAGATCCCACAGGCCAAGGGTTCGGTCCTACCAGACTGCCCCACCCCACTTCACTTGCCATTTGTAACTCCAAGTTGTCACCCGATCCACTGCTATAGATCAGAAATCCCAATGAGCCCCATTGTCGGGTTTGATTACTTTGTTAGAGACGCTCACAGGACTCAGATCCACATTTTACTTGGTAGGTCACTGGTTTGTTCTAAAAGGTTATAACTCAGGAACAACCAGATGGAAGGGATGCTTGGGGCCAGGTCTGGGGAGGGGCACTGGGCTTCCATGTCCTCTCCTGTGCTACTCTCCCCAGATCTCCATTTGTTCACCAGCCCTGAAGCTCTGCAAACCCCCTTGGGGGTTTTTATGGAGACTTCATCATACAGGCACGATTGATCGAATCATTGCTCACTGGTGATTGAACGCAATCTTCGGCCCCCTCCCCTGCCTGGAGGTCAGGGGTAGAGCTTACTGTACCAATACTCTAGTAACAAGTTCCGTTCCCTTGGCAGCTAGTCAGCATCCGTAGGTGACCTCCCAGCTTTTCAAAAGTCACCTCGTTAACACGACAGACGGCACCTCTATGGCCGTCAGTGCTTAGGAAATGCCAAGGGTCTTCGGAGCTCTGTGCCAGAAACGGTGACAAAGACCAAATATAGATTTCGTCGTAGAAATCACACTGTCACAGACATCGTGGTTGTTTCTAAGCATCGGCAATTATTTAAAAAGTGCTGTGAATACTCATGGGCAGGATTTTGTGTGACGTAACTTTTCAACTTGTTTCAGTAAATGAACCGGAACACGTGCAGATCACGGGGTAAGAGAGCGCTTAGTTCTATGAGAAACTGCCGGGCTCTCTTCCAAAGCAGCAGTAGCATTTTGCATCTCTAGCAGCTATGAATCAGAGTTCCTACCTTCCCACAGCTGCCCCAGCATTTGGTGTTGCGGGGTTTTCGATTTCAGCCCTTCAGATGCATGTGTGGCGGCATCTAAATGTTGTTTTCATCTAGGATCCCCTAATGATGCGTGCTGTGAAGGTCTCATCATAGGCGTATTTGACATTTGAATATCTTCTTTGGTGAGGTTCAGGTCTTTTGCCCGTGTTTTAGTTGGATTGTGTATTCCATTATTGTTGGATTTGAGAACTTTTTATGCTTTAGATACTAGTCCTTTATCAAGAGTTGTATTTTGCAAATGTATGCTCCAGTGGGTAACTTTTCATTCCCCAAAATGTCTTTCAGAGCATAAGGTTTTAATTTTACTCAAGTCCATTTTACCATTTTTTTTTCTATCATGGATCATGCCTTTGGTATTGTAGCTACAAGCTCATTCCCATACCCAAGAGGGTATAGATTTTCTTGTGTGTTATCTTTTAGGAGTTTTATAGTTTTGCATTTTGCATTTCGGTCTGTGAGCCACTTTGAGCTAATTGTTATGAATGGTGTAAGGTCTATGTCCAGATTCAGTTTTTTGTGTTTTTATTTTTATTTTTTTTTTTGCGTGTGAATGTCCAGTTGTTCTAATGGCAGTGATATGGTAAGAGGGAGAATGATGTATTATATGTATTATTATTTGTTATCCCCTTTTTTAAAAAGATTATTTATTTATGATAGAGAAAGAGAGGCAGAGACACCCTTTTGCCTATTTGCATGCTCCTTCCTTAGAATTTAAGCCTTCATTTACATTAGAATTTGTATTTTAATTAAGGTTAAATATATATCTAGCTTCATCATTCACTAGGTTTGCATGTCTTATAACCTCAATACTGAAAAACTGGGTTCTACTGAACGATCTGATTCTCTTCACCCAGGATGTTTTCTTACCAGTCAAAAGCTCTCATCTTTCCTAGTGCTTTTTTTCTTTGTCTTTGGTGGAAATCTAAATGCATGGATTAACTAATATAAAGATGCAGGAAGTTTTAGGGATGGAGCAGGGGGAGATTGACCCTCAGGAATCATTAGAAAATAAATGTTATTGTCTTTATTTAAATACTTTTTTATAGAATGTCATGTTGAAAACACATGCACATTCATCATTTATTCATGTTTCTACACAAAGGAAGACCCATCAGCGCAGGTGCTCATGATTCAGTGGTGGCATGTCAGAGGCTGCATAGCATTTCCTGATGGCCGCTACTCTGTGCCTGCGAGTTTGCAGGCATTTCAGAGTGGCCAAAGGCTTTGTCGGGACGTTTTACGTATGTTACTGGGAGGCACCAACCCTTGTTAGCGGCCTCTCACAAAAATGGTGGGCAAATTCACGGTCTTAGCAGCAGGTGCCAGGTGCCTCCACTTGTTGTATTTCAAAACTTATCGTAATTGAATATGCAACAGTTGCAAGTTCATTCACTTGGTCATTCATTCAGTCGACAAACATTTATTGAGCACCTGCTGCATGCCGGGCCAGCGGGCCCTCCAGGATCTTATTGGTTTGACAGAGACACTAAGTGAACGGTCATGTACGGCAGGTGCAGTGTGATCACACAAGCAACCCAGCAGTTCCCACCATGGGGACGCGGGGATCAGGGAAGAGTTGCTGCAGCAACCACAGTCTGGAAAGAGTGAGGGCTGCAGGCTGAGGGGCAGGTAGCCGGGCTATTTGGGCAAAGCACTCCCAGGAAAGGAGCTAGCAATGAAAATAGATGGTATCCCAGGAATCCGAAGTGCTAAGAGTCTCAGAACTTGCTAGGGCCACAAGGCTGGCAGGTGCGCCAGGATGTGATCCCAAAGGTCCACCATGTTGCACTGCTGTCCACAGAAGGGCAGGGAGACAGCAATGGGAAGTCTTAGAAGCTTCGAGGGTCTTTACTGCCTGGAGCATGAGTGAATGGAGGAATGTAGGAGGTCGTGGTGAGGGGGTCACACAGGGACCAGCACGAGAAGGCGGGCTTCTCCCTGGGAGCAATGTGTGGTCATTAAAGGGGTTGTAAGCAGAAAAGAGACATGATCTGATTTGTATTTTCGGAAGCCCCTCTGGTGACTGAGGGGCACAGGCTGGGATGAAGCCTGGCACAGGGAGCGTGGTGGGAACGCGCCTCTGGCGGTCGGCCTGTGATTATACAGGCCTAAATCTGAGCGACTGTCCCCACTGGGCACCAATTCCAATTGCCCTATACAAACAACAGGGCACACTCGAGTGGCTTCACCTGGGCAGGGGTGGGGTGTAGAGCTGCTGTCCTTCCTGTGGCCGGTCACTCATCCCCCAACCATCATGCACGGTCGTTAGCAATTAACCCCCGACACTGGCAGGGGTCGTGACTTAACCCTAGACCATTCCTCATCTGAAAAATGGAGCTCCAGCCACGTCTGACTTTGCCCGCAGGAGTGTGTTGGGATGTAAAAGTCACCCATCGCCCGCATGGGGAGGCGGGAAAACATGATTAATGTTAACAATCACTGGCAGGTGGTTAGGGGAGCAGACGGGGCGTGGGAGGCGAGACGAGAAGCAGGAGATGAAACAGTCTGGCGATTGGTGGAGGATGAGGGTGGCGGTGGGTATGAAGAGAAGAAACGGATTCAAGAGGCATTCACGGAGGAAGTGGTGGCCAACAGAGCAGGAGGCGAGGTGGGAGCGCGGGAGGACTTCCCGAACTCGGGGGGTGACCCCGTCCACGCCTGAGCCGTGAGACCCGAGAGCCCAGAGACCGGAGCAGAGGGCGTGGGACACACTGGGCGGGCTGAGCGCAGCTTTGCACGAGTTGAAGGTCTGCCCGTCGAAGTAGGGAAGCCCCCCGAGACAGCCGAGTTCCCAGGGGAGGGGAGGCCTGCACCCGAAGCAGGTGCGGGGCCCCGGAGTTCGGGTGGTCCCGGGGTTGCTGGAATGCACGTGCAGCCTCCCGGGTCTGGGACAGATGAAGAAGCATTGGGAGAGAGGAGCCCCGGGAGGAAGGAAGGAGAGGGAGAGACCGCGGGTGGGAGGGAGCCGGACTGGGAGCTGAAGCCACGCGGCCCGGGAGCTCAGGATCCCTCGGCGCCCCACGGGCTCTACAGGAGCGGCCAGGGTTTGAATTCGGATTGCCCAGGGCCCACGTGGGAGTGAGGATGGGGGCGGGGATTCAGTTGTAAGGGGCAAGGAGAGCACGGGCAGGGCCTGGGATGCTGGGGCAACGTGGGTGTGCAGAAGCGAGCCCTGGGTGTGTTCATACGCGGTCGAGAAGCCGGTAGGAAGGAGGGAGGCAGGCATTGAGGACAGGACCAGGACCGCTTGTGAGCGGGAGGAACCAACCACGCTAGCACTGGTAGGTTGGGCCCGCGGTGGGTGTGCCACCGTTGGAGTGTCTGTCGCCCTAAATAGCGAGATTCCACCGTTGGGGGGAAGCTGTGACGTTTGACACAACGGACCCCGGACCAGCCCCTGTGCCAGAGCGCGGGGAAGGCTGACAGCCCATCCACGTGTGCTGGGCCCCAGGGACTCGGGGGGCATCGGCCTCCTCCTTGGGGGACGGTGCCCGCTGGGGAGACTCGCATTGCCCGGTGTTGGCGCTGTCTGGCGAGCAGCGTGCACGCACAGGGCAGAGGCTGCGATCGGCGCGGGGCGGGGGGTCGGCGGAGGGTCCTGGAGGGTCCGTGGGCAGCGCTCGTGGCCACAGGGCCTTTCCGGTTGAAGAAGAGAGGAGGGCGCGGCACAGGGACGTGAGAGGTTGCGCGTGTTGGAGGACGCGCAGGACGTTCATCTTCTGCGGTCCCTCAGCCGGGGACCCTGGAGCCAGAGAGGGAGGCCAGGCCCAGCCGAGAGGGCGGCAGCTTCACACGTGGACACGCCGCCCACCGGCTCCGTTGAAACTGAATCTAGTGGTCATAGTTCTGGGAGACACAGCTGCCTGCACGGTTCCGAGATGGGGCCCCACTGCCTGAGGGGTCGCAGACATCCCGGAATCCAAGGCCCTCGGCAGAGAGCGAGGGGCCCATCTGGCAAGTTGGAACCAGGACAGGTGAATCTCGGCCCCTCCTCGGACCTGTGGGGGGCTTGGAAGAGCTGCCCTCCCTCCCGGGGCCGGCTGGCCGCCCCTGGAGCCGACTTCATAAGGTCAGGCCCGGGCCAGAGGGCAGCAGCCGCGGGGTGCGCGTGGGCGGCGCGACAGGCAGGCAGGAGGGACGGCGTCTGGGCGGCGGCCGAGCTGCAGGCCCCGTCCCCGCGCTCCCTCCCCGGGCACAAATGTGATTATGGCCCCGCAGCCCAGCCCAAATCAGGTTAGCGTCCGTGCACTGAGCCGGGGTAATCAGAGCCCGGAGCGCAGCAGGTGCAGGGCTGGAAAGAAGCTTCTTTTTTTCTTTTTAATTTTTTTAATTTATTATTTTATTTTATTTTTTGGAAAGAAGCTTCTGAGAATTAGAACAAGCTGCCCACGGCACCTAGAACACGTGCCTGCTGACAGCCCGGTCCCCTGGCGGGCTCAGCTGACGGGCCCAGGCCTGGCCCAGGCGCTGGGCTCTGTCCTCACCTGGCAGGACAAAGCCACCCCCAGGGTGTCACTCAAGTCAACTGCAAAGTACGGATCGTAAACCTGTCTGGCCTGTTGGGTGCCACACACAGCGAAGCCCCAGGCGGGGCCGGGTGGGTGCTCGGGACCCGTCCCCCGCGTGGCCCTCCACTGAGCCGGGGCCAAGGACAAGGCGGGCTCTTACGGTCTTTACCGAGACGCTCCGTGCTCAGTACGCAGACCTGGAAAGTGAGGGTGCGTGTATGAGATGCAAAACTAGTCTCGAGAGACACGCAGTGTTAATATTGGGCAATATTGGGACCTTTCCTGTGCGCACGTTCGTAGGTGGAAAGTAATTTTAACGAGAGGACGCTTAGTACACGTGTAGTCTTAAGAACGCAAAGTGGCGCATTTATTTCAGTTAGAATTTGAGGAACATCAAAGGACGTTGAAGGGACGTGTAAGCAATAGAAAGGTCTTTCCTAAGAAATCGTTGAAATTGAGAAAATAAACTACAAGCCAGTGGTAAGATGGATGAGTCACTCCGTGGTCTTTCCCTGTACATTTTTTTTTTTTTTTGGCTCTTCCTTTAGTGACGCTGGCGAAGCGTCTTAAGAGTCACAGGTTGTACCTACCAAGCCAGGTGCCTCTGACGAAGCATCTCACTATTCAGTTATAAATTGGGAAGAAATTGCAAATACCAGAGGAAAATCGCCTCTTCCCTGGGAGTGGCACCGCGATGCTGGTGCAGGGGAGGCACACGGGGCGTGGAGGGAGGGGACGCCGAGGCCTGAGGCCTCCAGACCTGCAGAAAGGAAAGGCAGGAGCTGGGCCTCCAAGCTGCGGCTTTTGCCCCAAGGATGCCACCCAAGTGTGAGCGGGTCCACCCTGCGTTTTCCTTTCCTGTATTCCCGAGGCTTGGCCGTCCCCCCAGGACTGGCCCAGGCCGGAGACGGGGGATCGCCTGCTTCTGAGCAAACCTGCCCATCCGGCCGCACCCCAAGTCCCTTCCGTGGGGCTCTGGGCCACGACCACAGCCAGGGCCACGAGGGACAGCCCCTTGCCCCAAAGCCTGAGGAGTTTATGCAAAGCAGCTGCCCCTCCACTGCTCTCCTGCCTCGCATGCTCCTGCCCTCCTGCACCTCTGGCTCCACGGCTGCCAGGTCGGGCTCCTTCCTGCGTGGCCTTGGGGGCGCAGCCTGTCCCTCCTGCGTGGCCCTGGGGGCGCAGCCTGTCCCTCCTGCGTGGCCATGACACCAGCCGGCGCCCCACTGGCAGGCGGCTCCCAGCCCGGCAGCTTCGCTGTAGCTGAGTCACGGTGCAACATTCAGGGGCGCCTGGGGGCTCGGTCGGTGAGCCTTCTCCCTTCAGCTCTGGTCATGCTCTCAGGGTCCTGGGATCGAGTCCCGCGTCAGGCTCAGCCAGGAGCCTGCTTTTCCTTCTCCCACTGCTGCTGCCCCTGCTTGGGTTCTCTCTCTGTCTCTGTGTCAAATAAATAAATAGAATCTTTAAGAAAACAATTTCGACACAGTGCTCCTGCCCGGCCTGAGAGTAGCCCGTCGGGGCCCGGCTCCCCTGCTCACACCCCACGGCCACCGTGAGTCCCGCCAGAGTCTGGCCCAGCACCCGCTGGGCAGGGGCAGCTCTGGCCCCGGCACCCCTGCAGGAGCACTTGCTTGGACCTTCTCTGTGAGGCCACTGGGGGCTCCAGGCAAACGCAGGTGGTCCTGGTGACGTAGAGCCAGACGGGCCTCGGCCAGGTGCTCAGGTTTACCAGACTGCGTGGGGCTCCGGCCCTCGCCTCTTCACCTCTGCTCTCAGGGCGCCGTGGCGCCGCCGGGGTCCTAGTGGGGACTCAGTAAAAATCAGAATCGAATTCTCCACTCACGTGGAATGAAAATTCACACTCTTGTCCCAGCGAGGGAGAAACGTTATCCAGATGGCCCCGGCATCGGGGATCGGTCAGGCCCCTCGCTCTTGTAAACACCACGAGCTTTTTGATCACTTCGGAGAGAGTCTGTGTTCGGCAAATAGGTTTCAGCCCCGATTCCACGTGCAGCCAAGTTCCGCATTCCCTGCAATGCCGGGAGCTCAGACGCGGGACCTGCATTCTGGAGCTCCCGGGCCAGGGAGCCCCATGGGGGGGGGACACCCACCGGTCGGACGGCACCCGCTCCCTCGCTGCCTCACGACGCGCTCAGATAGCAGGTGCGGGTGCAGAAGGCCAGGCCAGCTTTCCCGCTCGTGTGCCCAACGGTGCCCAACGACGTCTTGAAACGCACCTTTAGGAATTGTTTTCAGGGTCTGTGAGGCCTTCTCATGAGTGTGCTTGGAGCAAACCTTCCTCTTTTTTTATTTTTAAAATATTTTATCTATTTATGCATGAGAGACATAGAGAGAGAGAGGGGCAGAGACCCAGGCAGAGGGAGAAGCGGGCTCCATGCAGGGAACCCGACGTGGGACTCGATCCCGGGTCTCCAGGATCAGGCCCTGGGCTGAAGGCAGGTGCTAAACCGCTGAGCCCCCCGGGATGCTCAAACCTTCCTGTTTTGAGGCCTGAAGCTCCCCTGGGAGCGGGGCCGTTCGGAGGACGGGCCGCAGAGCAGAGCCAGCGGGTGGGACTCCTGGTCAAAGCCCGGGGGTCTCTGAGCCACCCGCGGTGCTGTTCCAGGGCAGGCGTGGGCAGGTGCTCTCAGCGCCTCTGCCCACACGCGCCAACCAGGCAGGCTCCGCGTCCCCCTTCACAGAAGCAAGGAGCTGCTGTTTCTGGTCGACCTCCATGCTTCGGTCAGGGAAGCAGGCCCGGGACACGCCGTCCACCCTCCCCGCCCCTCGGCCTTCGGGGCATCAATCCTGGGCGAGCACTGCTCCCAACCTCCAGCCTGGTTCCCGCCGGTAGATGTTTCTCTGCACCCGTCGGGAAGCTTCCGTGCAGGGACGGGACCGGCGTGCACAGACCCCGTCTCCAGCGGGCGGGCGCCCACCCGGCTGTGCCTCCGAGGCTCAGGGCCCGCCCGGGGGCTGCAGGGGTGCGTGCGGAGGTTCCACGGTGACTCCCAGGGCCGTCGGCCCTAAAACAGGTCTGCTTTTTACTTTCCAGGTGGTGGCCACGCTGGGGACCACGTCCTGCTGCTCGTTCGACAACCTGTTAGAAGTGGGTCCTATCTGTGAGTATCCGACTGAATTTTCTTCTGCAAAATGTTCTCGGTACGGGAAGCTCCTGTGGACCTTCCTCTCGGGGCCCGTCCTCTGTCAGGGCATTAGCCGTTCACTTAGGCAAGGTAATGCCGCGACCGTGCAGGACACGGTGCTGGCCGGGGGAGGACGCGAGGGACGCTAACACGGGTGACCCCACGATCTGACGCTTGCCCCGACTCCTATATTCGCACCGGCACAGATTTCATTAGCGTCAAGTCCGCAAACTCAGACCCCGGCCTCCGTGGACCAGCGGAGCTTGGCCGGCCCGACGCACCGTCTGGAAGGAAGGAGTCTCCCACGGGGCGCAGCCGGGCCCCAGGGTCTCGGGGCTCAGGGCCCCCCAAGCGAGTCGGGCCAGAGTCGAGTCGGTTACCGGCTTCGGAGGAAGCTGCCGAGGCTTCTGAGGTGACCGTCGAGAAGCACGTGACCTCACGCCGTAAAGCCAGGGACACCCAGACCCCGGATTCCTCGGGGGAATCTGCTGCTGTGCCTCCGGGGCCGCTCGACCCTCCCGCCTCCGTCAAGCACATGGTGGGGGGTCCCGGGGAGGGGGTTCAGAGGATCCCCAAGGCGGGCCGTGCGTAAGGCCCGTGTTTCCAAAGTTTCTTCTTCTGTGCAGGCCTGGGAGGGGTTGCGTGGCGGGGGCCTTGCCCTGGGGAGGGGGTGCAGGTTCCCGGCCCCCTCCCTGGCCTTGTTCCCGGCCTCAGGGCCTGGCGCCCCCTCCCTCCGCTGCCCCAACAATGGGGCTGTTCAGACCCCAGCCCCCATCCCTGTGGCTGGTGCGAGACACGCCACCTGCGGACACCAGCCCCGGCCCGTCCGTGTCCCAGCAATGGGGTCCCCCACGGCAGCAGCGCCGGGCCGTGTGGTCGCACCTGCTTGGGGCCCAGCCCCACCACCTCGGCTGTGGGCCGTCCCGTCCCCGGCGTCGTGTCCCCATCTGTACGGCGCCAGGGTCGGACGCCGGAGCTTCCCTCACTGGGCCGTGCAGAGGGCGGCAGGTGCACAGAGATCGTGCGACCCTCGGGGCGGGCGCCGCAGGCACGGATGCGCCGGTTCCCGCAGGTTCATGTGCAGCCAGGGGCAGGCAGGTGACAGCTGGTGGCTCAGGCCCGCGGCCGGGGCGTCACCTCGCAGGCTGCAAACATGCCCGGCCCAGCAGCTTGGCGCTCCCGCGGCTCAGATATGGGGCGGGGAACTGGATATCCCAGGGCTCTCGGGTTTAGGGGCACTTCGGCAGGGCAGGGCCCACGCAGCCCCGCGGCCCGAGCTCCAGGCCGCCGCCAGCCGGATGACGGCCCGGGAGGCCCGTGCTCTCCGCCCACGGCAGGTGGGGGCCCGGCTCAGGGTGTCCCGCAGTCCTGGAGCCCCCTCTGCCCCCTGGGTCTGGGGTCGCAGGGACCGCGAGCTCCAGGAGGGTTTGGTGCAGACACAGGGGCCGGTGTGGGCCGACTGAGGGGCCCGACGGCCGCAGAGCCACAGCCCTGCCGCTCACGGCCTCAGTCCCTACGTGAGGTTCATGTCCACATCATATTTACTGCGGTGACACTGTCGCGGTCAGGAGGCCGGCACCTGCCCATAAGCCCCGGGCCGCCCGCTCTGCCCCCTCTGACACCATGTCCTCCACGGTCGCCACTCCCTCCGCGTCCACGACGTCAGACGGGGCTGCCCGGGAGCCTGAGCTGACCTCGCCCGGTGCTGTGACTGGAACACACCGTCGACACGATTCAGTCCCTGACGCGTCCACCGTGATTCAGCAAAGTCGGGGGCGCCGGAAGGCAGTTGTCTCCAAACTGCTGCTTTGGGAAAAGAGGTTTTCTTTTGGGGTCGTTTTAAAACGAGGTCCCCCGCGGTCCACTAGGATGGGTCCAGGGAGGTTTCCTGCAGGTTTTACTGGAGCGAGGAGGGGATGCAGAAAGCAGGTTGTTGAGGGCGGCAGGCAGGTGTGACAGTGGGAGGCGGAGTGTGGGGCCCCAGGGAGGGCGGAAGGGGAGCGGGGCGCACAGGCAGCCCGAGCCCCGCCCGGCGGCACCGGGGTGCTCAGGAGGGGTCGCAGGAAGGGTCACAGTCCCTCAAGCACCGCCCTCGCCTCCAGCACTTTCCGGAACCACCTCGGGTCCGACGATCCACCAGAAGGACTTACAGGACTCCCTGGAAGCCCCTCAGGGGTACGGGGTATTGCAGCGGGCACAGGTGCAGGGCAGACGGGGGGAGGTCCGTGGGTGGCTAGCTCGCCCCGCTATGACGACACCCAGCACCGCGGAAGCTCACCGGGCCAGTGGCCTCAAGTGTGATGGGGCGTCAGCCACGCGCTGGCCGCCGGGCCGACCCGCAGCCTCCAGCTCCTCGGGGGAGCCCAGCTGGCACCTGCCGTCCCCGGGTCGCACGAGGTCAGGTGGCTTGGGGCCCGCAGCCACCAGCATCAGTCACTCTGTTGCACCGTTTGAGGCCAAAGAGCCAGGCGGGAAAGGACTCTCTCCGGCGGGGACTCCAGGGGCGAGAGGTCACCTCCCAGGAGCCGGGCAAACGCCAGGGCTCTTCTGGAGTAAAGTCAAGGCCCCGCTGCACCCCTTCCCTCGTGCACCCCTGTCTTTTCCACCTTCTCTGCGGCCCCTACACATTTCCGAGTGCAGGAGTCCCGGGGCTGGTGTCATTTGGTCCCCTGCGTGAGGCTGTGGACCCTGACCCGCTGTCTTGCATGTGTCCCGGGGGAGCCCTGGCCATTGACCCTGACCCACTGTCCTGCATGCGTCCCAGGGGAGCCCCAGCCATGCACCCCAACCCGCTGTGGACCCCAACCCGCTGTCCTGCGTGTGTCCTGGGGGGGCCCCAGCCAGCATGGGTGGCTCGGGGTTCTCTCACGAGGATGAGGGCTGAGTGGGGCTGTTGCTGCCTCTGGAACCCATTCCCCTTCCTCCTTCCTGACCCATCTGCCCATCCAGGCCCCGGGGCCCTGCTCCGCATCACCCCTTCCCTCCGCAGTCCTGAACCCAACAGACACACCACAGTCTCAATCCTCCGAAGAGCCTCTAACAGAAAACCGGGTTTCCTGACCAGTGGTCGGGGCGGCCCGGATGGCCCCGCGGAGAGCACAGCCTGGCCCTGCGCTTTGCTGTCTGCCCCGTGGCTGCCCCTGGGGTGCCCGGGCCCGCGGCGCACCGAGCCACAGTGGGAGGCCCCTGCAGCATGGGGATCGTGGCCGTGGGAGCGGGGCTGAGCTGAGCTATTTGAGCAGAGATGCCCCGTCGCCTGGAGGCTGCAGGCTCTTGCTGGCTCACGGCCACACCCACTCGGGGCCCTGCGGGGCCAGGTGGACGGCGCCACAGAGGCCCGCAGCCCCGTAAAGTGTGCTTTGGGTCCCTCGTGCCCCCTCTTCCACCCACACGGGAAGGTCTGGCCCCTTCCTGCCAGGCAATTCCGGGGCACGTGGAAAGCAGAAATCATGTTCACGAAGGAGCCCAGGAGGGTCGCAGGTAGCATGAAATAAGCCAGGATGTGTTGGGTGCGATGGCGTGGAGGTGGGGCAGGGGGTGGGCGGAGAGAAGTCACAGGGGCCGCGGGAGCTCCCGGTGGCTCTGGGGGGCAGGGCGGGAGGACGGGTTAGCCCGGAGAATCGCAGCCAATTCCCTGTGGGTGAGATGCGGGAGGAGGGAAAGGTGGTGCCGCTGGAATGAAGTGTGGACGAGGCACCCCGAGGGACGGTGCACGCGGCCCCTTAGAGCCGGAGCATCCACCTTGGGGTCAAGCAGGGCGGCCGATCCCATTTCCTCATCTTCTACACGCGCCCTCCTGGGCCCCGGCCTGGGCCAGCGTGGTCTGGGGCCGGCTCACCGCCTCTGTGCTCAGCCTCACGGCCTTCAGACCCCAGGGCCTGCCGGGGCCCGAATCGAGCCAACAAAGGCCGTTGATGGGCCTTTCCCAGGAAGAGCGCTGGGTGGGACGGGGCGATCATCAGGCTCCCTCGTCCCCGGAGGGGAGCTCACGAGTCACCTCTGGATTTCAGGTAACAAGGAGGACATGTGGCTGCATATCGATGCTGCCTACGCCGGCAGCTCCTTCATCTGCCCGGAGTTCCGGCATCTTCTGAACGGAGTAGAGGTGGGTGCGCTCTTAATCTTGAATAAGGTCATCGGTTTGGGGTTTTTTTAAAAAATGTGTGTATGCATGTATCTATTTTGGGGAAGGGCAGAGGCAGAGAGAGAATCCACAGGCCGACTCCATGTGGAGCATGGAGCTCGATGGGGCTCCATCCCGGGGCCCCAAGAGTCGGCCGCTCAACCCACTGAGCCACCCAGGCGCCCCCTCCTATCTTTAATCCTATCCTTGCTTAAAAGTCTTATGTTATCAGTGACTTCTCCTGCCGTGGCTGGGACATTCCATCTGTCACTGCTGTGCTTCGTTTCGGCAATTCCAAACAAATTCTTTGATTAGCAGAAATCAGATTTCCTAATAAGGGGGATTGAGAATCTGCTCAGTCATACAACCTGCCTTCTGCAAACACACTGGCTTTCGCAGCTATTTTTTCTGCCGGCACGAGTCCCGGACGGACTTCTCACGGCAGCCTGCATCTTAGCTCATAAAACTGTGGGGAAATATTTAGGAAGAAAGTAAAATCTTAATGCCTTTCGGATCCGGAGGTAATGGGTCAAAGCAACCTGCAGTTCTATGCGATCTGGTTCAGTAGGAATGCGTGTTCGGACCACGCCGCTCCGTGGGGTATTATTTTAATAGATCTCGAACCAGCGGGCACGGGTGCGTTTGCACGTCCTTTACCGCTTTTGGAGTCTGGAATGTGCGGCCCGTAACACCCACTAAAACACCTGCTGCTGTCGTCAAAGCTCTCGGCCAGTACTGTGCTCCCCCAGGGCTGCAGAGGGTGGTGTGGTGCAGACGTGATGCGGGGAGACGGCGACATGGGCGGGTCCGGACGCGCCATCTCAGACCCAAGTCGGACTTGGCCGCTGCCGGTGGCAGCTCACGGGGCAGGATGCTCCTCCTGTCCAGGAACTTAGTTGCAGACACGATACAGGGTCCAGAGACACAGACTTAGCAGCGAGCCCAGGGGAGGGAGATCGTGAGCGGAGGAGCCACGGCCTTGACTCTATGCTCGGAGGCAAAAAGGTTTCGTGGGACCCTGGGCCACACATGGTGCAAGAGTTCGAGGTGCGGCCACTGGCAGTAGAGGACTGTGCGAACGCCAGCTTTCCCCGGGGACGAGCTGTGCCCCTGAGGGCGGGCCAGTGTCATCTGTACACCTCACAGAGTGGCTTTAGTAATGACATCTCCTCCGAGGGGGGGCCGTGGGTTGCAGGAGTTAATTGAATTGAAAGCAGCATCTGGCGGGCAGCGAGGCCGGGCGCAGGTGGGATCCTTCTATCGCCCTTCAGCACGGCGGCAGGGACAGTCCCTGAACCCCCCGCCCCGCTCTCGTGTCATGCTGCCAGTCGGTTTACTAATTGCTCGTTCGGATGCGCGTGACGCTGTAATACCAGAGACGCGGCGTCAGGTGCAGATGCGATATTCCCGTCCTAGCGCAGGACGCCCGCTGGTTGCTAAGTGAAGCAGCACCCCGCTCCGTCTCTCCATCCCATCCGTGCATTTATTCGCTACTCACGTGGTAATTGTTTGTGGATCCCCACACACACGCCCAGCCCTCGGCTTAGTGCTGGGGACGGGGTGGCCAGTGGGGCTTCCGAGGCCCCCGTGAATGTCAGGGAGGGGGGCTGTGGCGTGTGAGAGGTTCCGGTAAGCGCGGTAACACCCCGCGCTCTGCAGCTTGCTGCTGGGAGCTGGGCCCGTGGGTGTCTCGAGGGGGAAACCTCCACACCATACAAATGACTCATTTTACAGAGATGGGGCACGTGAGCGGGAGGGGCCGCCCCCGGACCCCGGGGATGGAGGGCAAAGCCTTCGCCGGGGGCGCGTGTGCCTGTCCCCAGGATGTGGTCTTTCTAAGTGTCAGGTTAGGGGTTGCACAGTCTTCTCCCACCACCCCGCTCCTCCCCACGATCCCAGGACCTGGGGGTTTCGGCTTTCCTAAGGGGGCAGCTAACTGTCAGGCCACCGCAGCGCCAGGCCCTGGAGCAAGATCCTATCGACAGCAGACAGGATCTCATAGCCGACGTGAGTCATTTCCCCGGCTCCTGCATTGTTCCTCCCCCGGCGAGAGCCTTGCTGCCCAACTGGTCAGATAACGGGGTTGCAATATCCTGCTGCGTCCCCAGCCCGGAGATAAGAACCCTTCTCTCTGGCGGCAGGAAGAGCACACAGCAGTTGGGTAATGAAAGGCGATTAAACAGACCAGCCCCGCTGGGAGGGAACTAATAAAATTCTCGGCAAACAAGGCTCTTCTTTCACATTTTGTCTCCTTTTATCAACAAATGAAACTCGTTGTCACTTCCCGTCTCCTTCTCAAAACTGCTCTTATCGAAACCTGGAAGGAAATGAATCTGCTCCCCCCGGAGCGGGCTGACGGCTGCAGTCGGCCGAGCAGATGTCTCCCCGGTGGCGGGGCGCCCACCCCTGGCTGCACCCCTGGGCCTCCAGCTGGACCCGGGTCCTGCTCAGCAGCCGGGGGACCAACCTGGGCACGCGTTTTGAAGAATATAAGAGCGCACCCCTCGGGAGAGCTCCGTGGAGATGCCGAGTGCCCTCCTCGGCCGGTCTTGGTTGTTGAAATCTTATTTTCTGCTTGGAAATAGGGCAGCCCCCAAAACCGACGAGCTAAAGCCTGTTGTTTGCAGTTGCTACGCGCTGTCTTCCAGGATGGGAGCCCGTTGCTGATAGGTGTGCAATGAGTGTGGATATTGTCTTTAAAAGGAAAGAAGAAAATGTTTAGGTACGTGGGAAGAGTCGTTGATTGCTGCATCAGTGGTAATAAAGAAGCCAACCAATTAAATAAAAACCGGGGTGATCCCGATGGCCGTAGGTTAGGAGTGATGTTTCCAGCCTCCTGTCGCTTACGATGATGCGCGTATGCTGAGAACTTCGCTAGCGCGTGAACTTGGGGGAAGGTGCAGGCAGAAAGGGTCCCGTAGGCCCGGTCGCTACAATTTCCTGCAGGGTACATGGGAATTCCAAGTCCCGTGTGATTATTCCAAAGGGTCTAGTGGTTTGAAAGGTACAGACGTTGTACATGAGTCCAGACTGTGCAAATTTGAAAGTGTACGACATAAAGTATCGATAACGTCCCATGTTACGAGGGAAGGGAGCGCCGTGAGTTGTCCCAGTTAAAAATGAGTAGGGACTCGTGTGGCTCCAGGGCAGGAGAGCCCCCAGCCGTGAGCTGTGTCCCTGTTGCTGCTGGGACTCGCAGGACAGCAGCTCTCCTCATCCTCCCTTGGCGTCGCCCTAGGATTGCGTGTTCGGGTTCCCCATGTTTTGAATTATCCAAGGTCCTCATATCCGCCTGCTTCAAACGTGAAAGCCTACACCGAGTTAGGATGAACACAGAAATAAAGGGCGTTGTTAACAGGAAAGTTCTAGATTAGCTCAGTCCAGTCCCTCATGTATACGTTCTCCTGGACTCCTCTGGATTTCAGGTAACAAGGAGGACATGTGGCTGCATATCGATGCTGCCTACGCGGGCAGCTCCTTCATCTGCCCTGGACTCATCCCACCGAGGGCACATGGCCGGACAGTAGGAGCGCTAAGGCCAAATCGGGGGCTCTTCCAACAAAGCTTATGTTCTGACCTGTCCTGGGTGCCTGGCACTGCATCCCGAGGACTGCGAGCAGGCTGGAGGCCTTCATGTCCCGGGGAGGTGGGGGGCTCATGCCTTGCCCAGTTCTGCCGGGTGCCCTCTGCAGGCACCTCTGGCCCGACTGGGCGAGTCCCCGTCCTCCTCCTCCAAGCAGCAAGCCTGCCCAGTCATGGCCACGTGATGCTTGTTTTCACATTGCACCTGAGCGATTGCCCTCTGGCCGGATCTTCCCGCTTCACCGCGAGCTCCTGAGCGTCAGTAGCCGTCACCGTGGCCCCTGGGACCACCACCACCCACCCAGCTGGCCGGCTCCCACCTGCAAATCTGCACACCCGCAGACCAGCAGCAGCCACGGCCCAGCCTTGGAAGTGGGGAGCATGCTCCGTGGCAGGGGCTGGGCGGAGGGGTTCAGGCCTGGGATGCCACCATTTCTCCGGAAAGCAGCCATTCCCAGTCGGGTCTATGCAAATTTGCAAACAGCGCAGGAGGCTGTTGAGCTGGGGTCAAACCTCGGGCGGGCTGACTGTAAAGCTGTCCTTGCTTTGTGCTTCGGCCCTGAACCACCTCTCATCAGCGCTGTGCGTTCCTGAGCTGTGATGCATTGTTCCCACTTGAAAATGAGTAGAGGGGCACCCGGGGGGCTCCGCGGTTAGGTGCCTGCCTTCGGCTCAGGGCGTGACCCCTGGGTCCTGGGATTGAGTCCCTAGGAGCCTGCTTCTCCCTCTGCCTATGTCTCTGCCTCTCTCTCTCTCTCTCTGTCTCGTGAATAAATAAATAGATTTTTAAAAAAACAAACAAAAAAGGCCATGAGTACAGAGAGGTCCAGCGAGGTCCGGAGCCTGGGCCTCCCCAGCTGCTCCTGCCCCTGCGCCCCATGGCCTCAGCTCCCATCCCTCGGCGCAGTCTTACTCTCGAAAAAACAGATTGTCCTTCGTCGTGTAGGGGGTCTTGTTTACGGCGAGACGTTCGTAACTGAGATGTCTTCTCTTTGTTGTCCCTGTTCCTCGGCAGTTTGCAGATTCGTTTAACTTCAATCCCCACAAATGGCTGTTGGTGAACTTTGACTGCTCTGCCATGTGGTGAGTCTCCCCCCCGGCTAGACGTCCAGCCGTGCGCCTGCTGCGCGTCACAAGGGGGGGTTCGCGGGGAGGAAGCCTGGCGGGGCGGAGGCCGTCACTGCGGGGCGCGTCGTCCTCTGCCCGCTGCCTCCCTGCCTCCTGAAGCGGGGATTCGTGCTAAGTCTTGCCCCGTAGGAAACTGTGGACCAGAACACAGTACGGCAGCGTATGGGCGCGAGAACTCGGTCTCTCCATCTCGCCAGCTTGAACAAAGAGGACACAAGGAAATTTCAGGGCGTGTTTCTAATCTGGTGGCTTCTGCGTTTTTATTCTTTGATGTTTCATGACTCTAAGCCCAAGGGCTCGAAAGCATTTGCTAAGGAAACATAAGAGTAGTCCTGTTTCCCACACAGTTCCCTGAAAATTCTTTTTTTTTTTTTTTCCCTGAAAATTCTTAACAGCAGAGCCACCATCACGTAGGTTATATTCAGGGCAAGAGAAACAATTCAGGAACGTACGCGGATGACATCCCATCACGCAGACCGTGTTTGAAAAAAGAGGGATCTTTGGGAGCAGTGTGGGAACGGTGGGAACCGGATCTGTGCGTTCATTGCGGGAGGAAGGAGGTTAATCGACCTTAACACTTGGGGACTTTGCGTGAATTTTGTGCAGACTTGGGCGTGTGAGTGAATGAATGGTTTCTCATACCCGAGGGGTAAAGGACGGAGTCCGTACCCGCCCCAACCAGTCTGTTCTCCCGGTTTCCTGAGTGCCCAGATGGATGCTCCTTCGGTAAAAATCATATCTTAAAAAAAAAAAAATCACATCTTCAGCGCTTTACTAAAAACTCGGTCCAAATCAATTCTTTTCTGTCAGCGTCCGACCCAGACTTTGGTAGGTGATTTCAAAGCCCCTTCGGGTGTGGGCATTCCAGACGCAGCTTCGTCCGAAATACTAGCAGGGATCCGTGCAAGTATGGCCTGTACGGAGGTCAGTATCCTTGTCTATTCTTGTGGCTGCATTCGCCTATTTTATTTAAAGTGGAGCACGTGAGGAGTGGCTCACACGGGGTGTCAGAAGTCCCCCCCCCTTTTTTTTCCAGTTTTCATTGGGACTGAAATGTAATTCTATCCTGATGGTGTGTTTGGTCAGATTGTGGGTCCCTGGAACGGCGCTGGTGCACGGCCGGGGCTGGGGGCGGGGGGCTGCCTGCTTCATTTTGAGAGGGGTGGTGGCCTCAGTGCCAGCTGGTGGGGCCTGGGAGGGCTGCCCGGTGGGGCTGGACAGAGGGCCCATGGCACACCCGGACATTTCACTCGTTGCCTGGGCAAAATCATAATATCAGACGTACATGTTTAGGGGCACCCGGGTGGCTCAGTCGGTTAAGGGTCTGACTCTGATCTCAGCTCAGGTCCCCGTCTCAGGGGCAAGCATTCGGGGTCACGGTCTGTGATGCAATGTTGGGACATACAAAGGATGGATACAGAAATGTGGCATCCTGGCCTTGGGCCCGAAAAGCCAGGGCATGTTAGGGATGAGGGAGGATGGCTCTGTCCGTGGCGGGGCTGAGAAGGGACGGAGCCCTTCGCCGGGCGCGGTGGGACCGGGGCTGCCAGCAGGACCCCGCGTTCAGCTCGGGCAACAGCCAGCCCAGGGAAACCTGGCAAGGTGGAAGGGACGTGCGGGAGAGACGCAGGGCTGAGGCCACGTCACCGGGGCGGGGGCAGAGGTGAGGCTTGACGCCTGCTGAATGAAAGTCAGTGTCACGTGTCAGGGCAGCCCCCAGCGTGAGCTGCTCCAGAGCAGGGCACTCGGTTACTGGGGGGCAGGGGAGATGAGGAGTCAGTGCTGGAGCAGCCCCCTGCCCACCCACCCACCCACCCGCCCGCATCACATTCTGAGCACAGAGACGGTGCTTTCTGTGCTCGTCCTGGATTTTTGGGTGATTTCGCACATGTGGGGAAATCCGTCCTCCCCCAAGCCCCGGGGTTCACCCCGTAACTTCACAAACACGGAGGACTTGTTGCCGGACTCTGATGTTGGAGGATTTGCCTTTCAGCATAGACGGCCGCTGTCTGCTGTGTCAGGCACTGTGCTCGTGCGGCTGCGACAAAGTGCCACACGCCCCGTGGCTTAAACTCCGGAGCCTTATATCCTCATGATCCTGGAGGCTGGACACCAGAGGCCAAGGTGCGGGCAGCACTGGTTTCTGCGGACGCCTCTGCCGGGTGTGCAGACAGACCGCCGTGGTGTCCCTCCTGTGTCCTCACGTGGCCTCTCTTCTGAGCGTGTGTCGTCTTTGTGTAAGGACACTGGCCACACGCCGGTCACACTGGCTTAGCGCCCGGGCATACGACCTCGTTTTCACTTATGTTGCCTCTTTAAAGACCCCGTGTCCACAGACGGTCACATCCTGAGGTCCTGGGGGTTAGGGCTCCGGCATACGGATTTTGGGGAGGGGGACACAGCTCAGTGCCTGACGACACTGACAGCAAAGGACTAGATAAAACCATTGGCCTGACATTTAGGGATTTAAGCCGGGTCAGCTTATTATCAACCCTACAACCTTAATTGTGCCACCTACTTTCTGGCTGGCCTATTGGATTCTTGTCAAACTCAGGTTTTATTCTTTCTTTTTTTTTTAAATTTTAAAAAGATTTTATTCATTTATTTATGAGACACACACACACACACACACACACACAGAGGCAGAGACACAGGCAGAGGGAGAAGCAGGCTCCATGCAAGGATCCTGATGTGGGACTCGATCCTAGGACTCCAGGATCACGCTCTGGGCCAAAGGCAGGGACCAAACCGTTGAGCCACCCAGGGGTCCCCCAGGTTTTATTCCGATCTCATTCTACCCCAACACCCCTCCCCGGTTGGTTGGTCGCTCTCTTGTCTTGGCAGCGACGACACTTAGCATCATCCTGCTTCCAGAAGGCTCCTCCCACGACCGTCCGAACCCCATGGGCAGCTGCACAGCTGAGGCGCTGACAGAACAGTGTCCAAGTTCAGAGAGTCTCAGCCTTGGGACAGTTTCCAGGAAAGGGAATAGACCCCAAGTAAAATGAGAAACTAAGTAACATCACATATAGGCCGATGTCGGTTGAGGCCTGGGAGGGAAGGCTCAGGAAGAGAGAGGGCAGAGGTTCAGGTGAGAAGCTTGGGGGTGCCCGGGAGCTGGACGGTGGGGGGAACACGTGGGGCAGACGCCTCCATGCCCCCCCCCCATTCATTCACTGCCTGATTGTTGCAGGCAGAGAGGTCACGGAAGGCCCACTGGGTGACGTGGCATTTGACGAAGGGCCATGCGAGGTTGTAGAGCAAGAATCCAGGAACCTGGCTGGGGTGCAGGTGGGGAGACCATCCGTGCAAAGGCCCCGAGACAGACGTGTGCACAACAGTGAGTGCAGGTGGAAGCCACTGGAGGTCAATCCGGTGGTCCACGTGGGTTTAGATTTGTTTTAAATCAGCTGCCCACGTTTAAAACTGGCCTTTTTACAGATACGTGCAGCTTTTTAATGTCTCACTGGTTAATGAGAGCCCACGCAGCACCGTTTGTGTAGGCGGCAGTTGCGAGGCTGAGCAGACCCGCCTGCCGGCCTGGCACAGCCCCGCTGACTTCCACTCTCAGTCCCGAGGCCGCCTGGCCCTGTGCGCAGGTGGGCACCAGCCCTGGGAGTGTGCACGCTTCAAGGGTGATCATCGTACGGCCGCGGGGCTGGGGTAGGAACTGTCATCCCTGTTTTAGGGATGAGGCAACGGGGTCTGCTCACGGACACACAGCTCTCCAGGCCAGAGCCATAAATGGGTAATGGCAACGCAATGAAGTTTTAAAAACTCACACAGAGTAGGGTGCCTGGGCGGCTCAGTTGGTTCAGCATCTGACTCGTGATTTCGGCTCAGGTCGTGACCTCAGGGTTATGGGATCGAGCCCTGCGTCGGGCTCCGTGCTGAGCGGGGAGCCTGCTGAAGATTCTCCGTCTCTCCCTCCCTCTGCCCTCACCCTGAATCGAGCTCTCACTCTCTCTCTTTCTCCAAAACACAAAACAAAGCAAAACAAAAAATCCTAACACTGACTTAAAAGAACCAGAGAATTAGGAATCTCACAGGATACGAGAATCTCAAGAGAACATGCATGAAAGTCGGCACACAGTTCACAAACACACCTAAACGCGAGGAAGAGCGTGGACCACGTTACCATTGTTCTGGGTGGATACAGGAGAAATGGGAGCTGGTTCTGGGTGCGAATGAGGCAAAATCAAGCTCCATTGTGCTCCCGCTTTTGTTCAAGGTGCCAGTTAGTCCCACTTTCTCTGTGACTTTGAAAATAGTGCTGGATTCTAGCCCAGGCCCGGGCAGCCCGCAGGCCAGGGCGGAGGTGAGGGCCTGCAGGCTCCCCCCGACCCCGTCTGCCCGCCTGAGCTGTGAGTCCACTGGGGCGCTCGCTCGCTCGTGGCGGGAAGCCCTGCATGTTACGCAGCGTAAGAGGGGGATGCCTGGCAGTATGGTGCCAGGCAGCGTGCGGCGAATGCAGGCTGAGAATCTACTTCGAGGCTCCTTTGCATCGTCCTGAATATCCATGGACTCAAATACACGTGTTTTGCTATTGGAGGAGGTTATCGTGGTGAAACGAGGTGTCAACACGGTAGAGTAAGACGCTTGTAAAAACCAGACTTCAGAAATTCCGGGCATCCCTTTAGATCCCCAAGAGTCGAAAACAATCAAATAATCCTAAATTCTGAATTTTTTTTTACAGATGTATTTAAATGTTTCCTAATACAACAAGGAAGATAACTTTTCTTTTCTTTTCTTTTCTTTTCTTTTCTTTTCTTTTCTTTTCTTTTTTCTTTTTTCTTTTCTTTTCTTTCTTTCTCTCTTTTTTCTTTCTTTCTTTCTTTTTTTTTGTTGCTCTCACTGGCTGTTTTGTATTCCTTAAAATCAAAAGAGCCTCTCTTTTGTGTAATGAAGTTTTACCAATGGTTAGTCTGTAATTTAAAGTAAACATATTGGTTATTTTCTCTAAATATTGAAATGGACAAGATAATTGGAGTTTGGAAAACTTGCAGTCGTTATAGGCATAGTAAACACGTTTTGTAATGATTTCATTATTCCGTTCATAAGTTTTTTTATTGCTCATTGGGTATTTTGAATCTTTTGTATGTAAATGCGAGCCATTCTGATCAGACCTCAGTGTCTGTTTAGCATCAAATTTTCTCCACAGAAAGCCTCACATTCCACATACGCCAAGGCCGTGTTTGACTTTACCTTTAAAAAGAGGCTTGATGTCTTTTTCCAAATAAAATTAAAAATTTTTTAAAAGATTGTTTTTATTCCCAAGAGACACACAGAGAGAGACAGAGAGATACAGAGAGAGAGGCAGAGGCACAGGCAGAGGGAGACGCAGGCTCCACGCAGGGAGCCCAATGCAGGATTCGATCCCAGGACCCCGGGGTCACACCCTGAGCCAAAGGCAGACGCTCAACCACGGAGCCACCCAGGGGCCTCATAAAATTAAATTTTATCATAGGAGTTTTTTTTTTTTTTTAATCAAAGGAGTTTTTAAAGCGTTTGCACACTTCTGTTAAACTGGATTCCTTTCGAAGTTCAGTGCCTCGGGGAGATTGTCCATCACCCCACTTGTGATAAGACTTGATACTGGAACCTGCATCATAAGCAACCAGTGCTCGGTTTTCTGAGTCTCGGTGTGGGGTCCTTGCACTTTGGCCCTGGCGCCCTTTTGCATCTTGGATGCTTTTCTCTGTTGCCGGCCCCGGGATGCAGCACGAGCCCCCATCCTGTGGGCCCCACACAGTCCTGCAGGTTGAGCTAAGGACGGTGTAGACTTCGGTACAGCACAGGACCGTCGCTCAGGAAGGCGTCCGGAGCGTGTGCGGGTCCGGCTCATCAGCGGCGAGGCGGCCGCGTTCTTCCGCTCTCGGCTGCGCGGGCTCCAGCACCGGACGAATGTTCTGATTCCAGAGACCCACGCTCCCAGGTCCTCGCTGGCCTCAGCGGGGAGGGGGGCGCGACCTTGGTTTGTGAGGGACAGAGTCCTACCGTGAGCCAGAAGTGCTCGTACCCCCTCCGTCTTGCTGTCCTCCCCGAGGCTTGAGCGCAGAGCACCCCGGTGGAGCCCCACCACCAGGGCCCACGCAGGCACGAGGTCAGGTGCGCCGCGACTTGCTGCACAGGCTCAAGGCATGCAGACCCCTCAGTACTGCTCCCCGACAGGGTCTGCCCTTCAGTCCTTTGTAGAAATGACACTTGCATCGCCTTTCCTCAGTAAGTCTGACCCCTGGCTCCTGCCTCCTCGCCGGCGAGCCGCTTCCTGCCGTGCTAAATCACGCACCCTGGCTCCGACTTTCTGAGACTCACTCACGTGATACTTGCTTTCAAGCCTCAGCTACCGTCAGGCTGACATTTCTTCTCCAGTTTGCCCCTAGGATAGTCTATTTGCCATAAAATTGCTTGGAGGTGGTGTCCCTGCTGGCCAAATGAGGTGGAGAGGTGATTATCATAGAGCTCAGGCCTCGAATCCCAGCTCAAGTGTGAGTTGTGACCTGAGTTCTCCGGGACCATCACTGCCTGCGGAGTCTGAGGGCGGCTCGCAGAAGGGCCACCTTCTCACCTGTAGCTCCTGCTCGTCCCACGCACACTCGTGATGCTCGTCAGTGCCGGGGCCAGGCCTGGACCTCAGAGGGCATAAGTGCTCACCTGCTGGGTTTCCTCTCCTGACACCGGGTCACCAGCTCTTCAGAAACCACCTGGGTGTCCCAGAGAGGGATTCCATCTGGAGTTAGCACAGACCCCACAGGTAGTCGGGCTCCTTCCCACAGGGCAGTTACATGTCGTGTGTCCAAGGGTACCCGACTTCTGTCCAATTTGCTGTGAAGCTGGGGGTTCCACGAACCCCTTACGCCTTCAGATTTGCTAATTTGCCAGAATAGCTCCTAGCACTCAGGAAGGCACCTGTCTTACTTACCGACTTATTTTTCATTCTTTTAGGGTTTGTTTATTTATTTGAGAGAGAAAGAGAGAGCATGAGTGGGAGGGGCAGAGAGAAAGGGAGAGAATCTGAAGCGGACTCTGTGCTGAGTGTGGAGCCTGATGCGGGGCTCCGTCCCTGGACCCTGAGATTGTAGCCTGCGCCGAAACCAAGAGTCAGATGCTTAACAGACTACACCACCCAGGCAGCCCATTTACTGATTTATTTATTATAAAGGAAACAAGTGAGGAAGAGATGGGTAGGACAAGGTAAGGGGTGTGGGTGGAGGGCACAGAGCTCCCCTGTCCTCCGGGCACGACTCCGTCCCAGCACATTGATGTGTTGAGCATCACTGTCCTTCACAACACAGGTATGATGGATTGGCTCGTTGGCCATCGGGCATTAACTCAATCTCAGGTCCTTCCCTCTCCCCCCTGGTTTCCCAGAGATTGAGGCTGTAGGGCTCAGAGTCCCACCCTCAACTCTACTTGGTTTTCCGGGCAACCAGCCCCCATCCTGAAGCTCCCAGGGGCCCCCAGCCACCTGTCACCTCATTGGCCTACAAGAGCCGTTCTTATTCCTCCAGAGATTCCGAGGGTTTCAGTTGCCCTGTGCCAGGAACCAGGGATGAAAAGCAAATATTGATTTTTCATTAGACGGCCCCCTGGAGTGCTCGGAGTCCTGGAGATGAGCGCTGTGCTGCGGCGGGGCTGGGGGTGGCGGGCGCTCAGGTGACAGACATGCTGACAGAGCAGGGTCCAGGTCCCGGAGCAGGTGTGTCTCCAGCTGGAAGAAGGACCAGGAGGGGAGCCGCGGGGGCCCTTCCACCGGGCTTCCTCGCTAAACCCCACCATTTGTTCTCTCAAACCAGGGTGAAAAGGAGGACGGACCTGATAGGAGCCTTTAAACTGGACCCTCTCTACCTAAAGCACAACCATCAGGACTCAGGTACGCTGGCGTCCTCGCTTCCTGCGATGTTCTGGTTTTGTGTTCATCAGAGCTGCATTTCTGCCGGAAGCCAGAGGGGAAGGTTGGCGTCCACACGGACCAACCCCTGGGAGCCACTTCTCTGGGGCGGGGGTGGGAGTAGAGGCAGGGGTAGGGTGCTGAGGGGGCCCCGGGCTGCCTCGATGCTCAGTGCAGGGGCTGGGAGGGGGCCCCGGGGGCCGGGGGGCACCACACAGCTTTCAACATGGGTGTGGACACCTCCTGTGTAGGACCTTTAAAAGTATGACTGTCAATCGGAGAAGGACAAACATTATATGGTCTCATTCATTTGGGGAATATAAATAATAGTGAAAGGGATTATAAGGGAAGGGAGAAGAAATGTGTGGGAAATATCAGAAAGGGAGACAGAACATAAAGACTCCTAACTCTGGGAAACGAGCTAGGGGTGGTGGAGGGGGAGGAGGGCGGGGGGTGGGTGAGTGGGTGACGGGCACTGAGGGGGACACTTGACGGGATGAGCACTGGGTGTTATTCTGTATGTTGGTAAATTGAGCACCAATAAAAAATAAATTTATATAAAAAATAAAAATAAAAAAAATAAAAGTATGACCACCCCACTGTCTCCCGGAGAGCTGCATCCGCTTGTACCAACACCCCCGGGGGATGCGGAGTGGGGCTGGGGGTTAGGGGAGCCAAGGAAGCCCGGATGACACGGGGCAGGATCAGCATCTCCCCGTCGGGTTTGTAGACCTTCTGTGCCTGCACCTGCGGTGGGACCCGAGCCGTCCCCAGGCCTGCGCTCTGGCTGTGAGCTTCTCGATGACCGGGGCAGAGAGGGGACGTGGCCAGGCGCGCGAGTCCCGGTGAGGAGCACGATGCTCCCTGGCACACGGAGATGCTGCAGCACTTCCTAGAAGATGCCAAATAGCCCGTTTCCTGTGGCGACTGCCCTAGGCCACAGCCACACGCCCGATCATAAGTTAGTACAGGCCAGGCTCCGGGGGGCGCAGAGGGGGGAGACATGAACATCTCTGTGAGATGTTTTTTTTTTTAAAGATTTTATTTGTTTATTTGAGAGACAGAAAGAGAGCACAAGGGAGAAGCAGACGCCCCGCTGAGCTGGGAGCCCGACGTGGGGCTCGATCCCAGGACCCCGGGATCGTGACCTGAGCTGAAGGCAGACGCTTCACTGACTCCACCACCTGGGTTGAGATTCTGGGATTCTTACCAAAAAAATAAGAATTAGATATTTCGAAGAACGATCCCAGCAATACAAAAGATTTTTTTTTCTTTTGAAAAGCATGAAATGAACATTTCCAAACATGAATAGTACTTACAGCCAGAAGGTGTAATTATTTCTGAATTCCCTCTGTATTTTTAAGGTTTTGAAAACAAATTCAGAACTATTTAAGCGTTGTTCTCAGGTATGGCGCAGACGCTCATCCCGGCGGGTGTTCACAGACCCTCCCCCACCAGCTACGCTTGCTCAGATTTTCCCAGGACCTAAAGCTGCCCTAAAAAATAAGGTCTAGTTTTTAAAAACAGAATTGGCAGGAAACAATGTGAAATTCTGAACCAACTGCCAAGCTCTTATGTTACAAAAAAAAATGTATTTCATGTTTGGATAATAAAAATCTTTGCAGTCGCGACAGTTAGAAAGCAAAGCGTTGCCTCTTAAACCTTGAAGTGATTCTTGGAATGAATTTAAGTGAGGGCCACCTGAGGACCGCTTACGGCTCGAGGCACACAAAAATGTATTTTTACGCTGCTTTTATAGAAAGGCCGTCTCCTATTGAAATATTTGCTATGGCTGTTAGAGATGAGAAATATTAGTGATTTGTATTTTTCCCCTAAAAAATAAAAGACCACAAACTTCTATAAGTCCACAAAACCAGTGGCCCATTTTCTGTTTAACAAGTAGATCACCAAAAATCAACTTTCAGCTTTTATGGCCAATGGATGTAAGGGCATATTTATCTGCACGGATTTAGCCCTGGTGCCGCTAAGCCTTGTGCTCCTTGAAATGAAAACTATGTTTTACAGGGTTTGTTTGTGTTGTTGCTTTTTTTGTTTTTTTTTTTAAGATTTTATTTATTCATGAAAGACACAGAGAGAGGCAGAGACACAGGCAGAGGGAGAAGCAGGCTCCATGCAGGGAGCCCGATGTGGGACTCGATCCCGGGACCCCAGGGTCACGCCCTGGGCTGAAGGCAGATGCTCAACTGCTGAGCCCCCCCCCCCAGGTGTCCCCAAGGTTTTGTTTTTTTTTAAACCTTTCTATGTGATAATAAAAGGCTCCTTATTAACTATTTTAAAAGCCTGTCAGAACTGCCCTGTGGAGAAAAATAAAATAAAATTAAAATTAAATTAATTAATTAATTTTAAAAAAAAAGGAACTGCCCTGTGGCCCCTCATGCTGTGCACTCAGCTCGCGAGGCTGCAGCAGCGGGTTATCCTGTGGGTCCTTAGGATGCCTCCGCCACTGGGTCCAGGGCGAAAGCCTCCCCCTCCGTGAGGTCTTCCCAGATCTCTGTGCTGGAGCCGATACCCTTCATGGCACGTGAGTCTGGCCACGCAGCCATCTCACCCGCTGGTTTCCTGCCTGTTGTCTCTCTGTCCGCCCCGGAGCCTCGGATCCGGTCGTGCTGCTGCTGGAACACTGCTGGACTCGGGGGATGGTGACCGGCGGCAGCCGTCGGGCAGCAACGTGGGAGCGGCTGCTGTGCCAGCACGTCCCTGCCTCGGTTCTGCACTTCGCGTGTGATGCGAACAAAGGAGGGTCATTCATGCGTCTTCACGCACGGCGTCATCTGGGTTCTGAGCAGACCCTTGCCCGGTGCTCATTACATGCCACGCATACTTTGGGCCGCGGCTCTTTCATTCCTGCTGGCGTGCGTGCCTCGCTGTCGGGTCACTGCCGGTGACCCTGCTGGGACATCTGCTTCACAGGGTGTTTCATACGGTGCAGAGGGCAGGGGCTGGGAGTTCCCAAGGGCTGTGCGACTCCGGGCTTCGGTCTCAGGGTCCCTCATGAAACCAGGAGGCGGAGCCTTGCAGGATGGGCCCCCACGTTTTCCCATCGCCACCATTTAGGACCCTAATTGGGAGAACACCTGTTGTCTCCAGAGGAGAGTCAAAGAGCCGGTGACGAGCAACAGCTTTAGGTTTCCGTATACGTGGAATGTAGACCCGTCTGCACAATCACTGAAGAGCGGTCTTGGCGGGGTGGGGGTGGGGGTCGGGGTGCTGGGTGGCGCTCGTCCCAGCTGCCTGCAGCCTGGGCCTGCTACGGCCAGGCTACCGTTGCTCCTGCTGCGGAAGCGGGGACACCGGTGCGCCGCAGCGGCCCCGTCTGGACCTACGCTGGAGGATCAGATGTTCAAAGCACAGGACTGCCGCGCATGTTCCCAGTTCCCAGGCAACTGCTTGCCTGAGGTCACCCCGGGGCGACTCCCACTGGTGAGAGGCTCTGTCCACCAAAATCCTTGGCTCGGCTGCGTTAGGTGCAAGGGGAGACCGAACGCAAACCCGCCTTTTCTGTGACCACAACGAAGCCATCTGAATCCAGGGTGATGACTCGGCTCCAGTGGTTGCTCTCCCGCGTCGGCCCCGTGCCGGGCTCTGGGCTGAGATCCGGGGCTGCAGACACGGACGCCCCTCCACAGCCGGGTGCTTGTCTTACGGTCTAATCACTCTGTATGTCACCAGTTCACCTTCCCACGCACCGATGAGTGCACGATGAGGTCTTCAGGAGCCGAACGCCAAGTTACTAGTGGGCAAGAGAAGAGAGCTCAGATGTGCTTGTGGAAGCATAGAAAGCAAAGCAAATAGGAAGCCCCTCATCGACCAGCATTTCCACTTTGTTCTAGAAAGCCCCGTGGATCTGTGACCCTGGGAAGTGCCAAGGAGAACACCCAGCCCCTGCCCTCCGTGGTCTCAAGAGGAGATGATGGGGGGGACACAAGAAATCGATCTTGGGGATCTCTGCGTGGCTCAGTGGTTTAGCTCCTGCCTTCAGCCCAGGGCATGATCCTGGGGTCCCAGGATTGAGTCCCACGTCGGGCTCCCCGCGTGGAGCCTGCTTCTCCCTCTGCCTGGGTCTCTGCCTCTCTCTCTGTGTGTGTCTCATGATTAAATAAATAAAATTTTTTAAAAAAACAAAACAAGAAATCGATCTTGAAAATGAGGAGGGTTAGGCATGCAATCGACCAATGTGTCTAATGGCTTCTTTTTGTTTGTTCCTTTCTCTTTTGCAGGGCTCATCACCGACTACAGGGTAAGTGGGACATCTCGCTCGCTGAGTCCAGGTCTCAGGTAACCACAGGTGTGAAGGCAGCACTGGGAGCTGTCGTGGGCTCCATTCCTCTCGGGGTTAGGGGTGCCCTGGAGGACTGCGTCTACCTAGGTCCTAGGTAGCTAAGCAAGCCAGGCCGCGGACAGCTCTGCTGAGCCCAGCGACTCTGGGTGTCGGGTCAGGGGGAGTCATCTTGCCCGCCCTTTGGGACGGAGGCAGGAAGTTCTGCGCCCAGGTTCCTGTCGGGGTGGGCGCTGCACTTGGACCCGCGGCCCCGTGCTGTGCGCAGCTGCTGTGCGCCCGGGGCCGGCACCTGCAGGGCCGTAGGGAGCAGGGCCAGAGACCTCAGGGGTGCTCCGACAGCAGGCCCTGTTCTCAGCCAGGGGCCGTGTGTGGTGCTGGCAGCCGCTCAGAGGTGAGTGAGGCCCCCCACTCCCTCCCGGACCCCCAGGCTCCCGAGGGGCACGGGGCCCAGGTGGCCACATGGGCCAGGATGGCCCTTCTGCACAGCGCCGTGGGCCACTGTTCTGAGACAGACCTCAAACGTGTCGCTCCTCTCTGATGGCCCTTTCTGGCCCAAGGGAAACGTCCCCATGTCCCAACTCCTCAGCCTGTCCCCTGGACTTCGGCGTCTCCTTATGCCACGCCTAATGCTTTATGATAACGAGGCCTCAGCCATTACGCGCCGGTGGCTTGTGAGCTGCGTGTGACACGTGGACAGTCTTAGGTTGGTCCACCTGCTGTTCTTCAAAGACCCGTATCCAGGCAGGTGTGCAGCGCCGCGGCAGCCGGCCTCACCCACATCCACCTGGCCCGGGAGGTCCTCCGGGATCGTTGTGCGCTTCGCTGCCCCTTCCCAGCAACGCCAGGGGATGGCACCTAGTGTATCCTCAGCAGATATTTCACGATTAATGAATAAACAGTGAAATTTATGGAGGATCAAGTTAGAAGGATGGGGAAAATTGTTTTGGAGTAGAGAGTTTTCTAAGAGCTGATGCCCGTAAGTTAGCCCTTGGAATACCATCTCCACAAAGTAGGAGCGGTCCCATGGGGCAAACGCAGGGCGTCCCACCAGGAAAGACCACGCAGGTCAGTGAGAGCCTGTGCTGGGCCCTGGCCATGCAAAGGGCCTGGGGCACCAGTCTTGACCTAGGAGTGCTGTTTCTTGGTTCCCTCATCAAAGGCACAAGTGTCCCCGGCCTCCCACCTGACCCTCTCCCCCATGCCACAGCCCTACAGGGCCCCAGACCATATTTTCTGGCAATTTTACTGCTGTCTTAGCTCCGATGTAGGGACATATTTCTTTTTCTATGCGCTTATAGATGCCTCTGGAGCTCTTTCATGGTTTCCTCCTTTAGAGCAAATTCCAGGCAAATGCCCCGGCGCCCAGGCTCTTCCTTTAGAGTGAATTCTGGGCAAATGCCCCGGGGCCAGGCTCAGCAGACCAAGAAAAAAGAATATGATTGACATCATCATCATTTTGTTCAAAGACATTGGGAGCCCAGCCTGAGGTGGCCACCGCCCTGGGGCTGCGGAGGAGACACTGGGATTCCGGGCCGTCTCCCAGGCTAGCTGGGGAAGTGGGGGGTTCGAGGGGTGAGCACCGCGCTGGCAGGAGGCACGGGGCCTGAGGGCAGCGTCAGCACCACGAGGAGGGAGCTGGGAACACGTTGGCGAAGGGGGTTCATACTGCGTCTGCCCGTGGCTGCAGGCCGGCGGTGGAAACGCGGTGTCGTTTGCCAACGATGCACATGGTCCTGGGCCAAGTGGGGACCCTGATCCCCGTTTCACAGACGCGGAGACACAGGGTCAGCGAAGTCAAGGAATCTGCGGAACACGGTTAAAAGAGAACCAAGGACTAAGTCAGAAGCTCTCACTCCGAGCCTCCCAAGGCCCTTTGGTGAGGGAAGTGCGCCTCCCGGTCCTCGTTGGTGGCTTCTCGCGAGCGGGACGGTGTACAGGACGTGCCGAAGACAGGGTTTAGAATTTTTCAGTTGTGGAGGGAAAGTACCCAGAAATGGCTCCGCTGTGTCCCAGAAACCTGGAGTGGGCTTCTGCGTGCGGGATCCTTCCAGGCGGCCCGTGCAGGACGGTGGAACGGACCTTCCTCCTGCTGTGTCGGCACAGTGGTCGGAATATTCCACCGAACGGCACGGGGTGGGCGAGGGGCAGGGGTTGGAACAGCAAGGACCCGGAGTCCCGTCCCCTCTGTGCATCCGGGCTGTGTGCACGGGGAGCTGAGTGCACGGGGCGTTTCTGCTCTGGGGGCACCTACCTCCGTCCCGTCCCGGGCTCAGGTCATGACAGCACGTTAGGGCCACGTGCGGATGAGCGCTCGATTCACCTGTGAGCACCTGCTACTCCAGGACGGAGAGGTTAGCTGCGCCCTGCTGTGCGTCCCCGTGCTGGACGTAGACCTCACTGGGATGCGCAGCTCGTCAGCTTGGTGACGAAAGGCTCTGGAACGCAGCATCGGTGCGCGACAAAGCCAGGAGACGATGGCTTTACCGCCTACTGGTCAGTTAGTGGGGACGGTGAAGGATCTTCTTTCCAATTTTCCAAAAAGGCGCATTGGTTCCGTTTTTACTGACGACCCCCCAGCAGCCTGCAGACACAGTGCTGGGCAGGCCGGCCGTGCGTCTGCAGGGGACGCCGTGGCGCCGAATGTGTCCCCCTGGCCTCTTCTCACAGCGCTAAGAAGACAGTGGTATGACCCGTGACCCCACCGGGCCCAGCGCCTGGGGGACCCCGAGCGACACCGTGTCAGATGCCTGAGTGTCAATATCGGGCCCCCGCGTCTCTCTCCCACGCGAGAGCCTCCCGTGAAATCCTTGCTGGGAGCCCCAAGTTCAGAAGTGGCTCGGCCGTGGGTGCGCCCAGCGCACGGCTTGACACCTGCCTGCCCCGGGCTATGGGGGAGCCGTGCACCCTGAGCCCTGCAGGAGGGTCCAGGCCTAACCCCCTCCCGCCGCGCCCTGCACTCGCCAGCCCCGTCTGCGAGCTGTGCCCTGCAGGGAGGTCCAGGGAGCCGGAAGGGAAACTGCGTTGCCCTGGGCATCTTTGCAAATCCAGGACGGGGCTCTTGGGAGTCACAGCAACGTGCCCCTGCTTTCTCGTGCCAGATGTCCCCTTGCCCTACGTCCCCCTGTCTCCCTTCTTGCTGGCTTCAGCACCTTTGCCACCATGGAGGCCCCCACAGCCGGTAGAGTGCCAGCCAGCTGACAAACTGGGGACAAGCTAAAGAGAGACTATTTGAAGACCAACATGTTGGGCTTTTCTTTTCTTTTTTTTTTTTTATGATTTTATTTATTTGAGAGAGAAAGAGAGAGAGAGCACAAGCAAGGGGAGAAGCAGAGGGAGAAGCAGATCCTCGTCGAGCAGGGAGCCAATGCGGGATTCGATCCCAGAACCCTGAGCTCATGACCTGAGCCGGAAGCAGACGCTTCACAGATGGACACCCCGCCCCCCCTCCCGGGCGCCCTGCGGTTGTATTTTCTAGTGACCATCTTGCAGGTCATTGCGAGCAGGGCAGGGAGAGTCACTCTTGCTCTAGGAAAGGGTGCCAGGACGTCCCAGGGAGCCTGCGGAGCAGAAGGTGTGGGTGTCGGCTTGGTCCTTCCTCCTTCCCGTGGATGGACGGACGGAGCAACCGGCCCCACTCCGCTGCCCCCGCTGGTCGGTGAGCCCCGCCGGCATCTGCTCAGGGGACATCGTGCCTCCCCAGGAGCAACCTGTCCGTCCTCCCGTGTCTCGGAGCTTTGCACAGAGAGGCTCCAGCTGCAGGCGCTGCTCACCGCACGGTCGGCTTTGCATCGGCACGGGCGGCAGGGGACCGGCCAGGGGACCTCCAGGGGTTTGCTCCTCCAAGGGCAAGAGGCGCCCGGTGAGCCGGAGGAGAGCAGCTCTCGGTACGTTGCTCCCTGACGCAGCGTGTTCTGTTCTCTTCCAGCACTGGCAGCTGCCCCTGGGCCGGAGATTCCGCTCCTTGAAGATGTGGTTTGTTTTTAGGATGTACGGAGTCAAGGGGCTGCAGGCCTACATCCGCAAGGTGACTGTGCGTTCATCACTTCTGGGGGTCACATGGGGACTTCCGTAGGAGCTTAGAAATGAAGGACGGTGTCTGGCTCGGCCAGCTAGCTCGGACCCCTGAGGGTGGGCAGTCGGTGCAGGATGACAGACCTGCACACGCCCGTGGGGACCAGGGCCGTCAGGTCCCGGAGGCTGCGGAGCCAACACCCCCCACAGCCCATCCTGTCGCCACATCTGCCCTTGGCAGGTCCAGGCAACAGTGTTGGAGCCGTGGGGAGAACCCAGTACGCTCTGCTCCAAGCACCGCCAGCCCGGGAGGGTCTCCAGGCGGCTGGGGATGGCTAGCTCCTAGCCCCGGGGTGCCCGGTGTGCCCCCGAGCAGCAGCACGCACGTGGCCTTGGACCCTCCAGGTGGGTCCCGGCGACCTGTTTGGCTGAGCGAACCAGGCCTCCGTGACGAGCCTACAGAGGGAGAACCACTTCAGGCCCCACCACCCTGCCTTTTTTTTTCTTTTTTAACAATTGAGGAAACTGAGGCCAGAGTATATGCTGCCCCCCCCCCAAGACCCCCCTTTAGCTGGATGCTGCAGGCTGCTGGGTCCCAGCGCTTCCCTCCCATGCCGGTGTCTGTCCTCAGCCCCGGCCCCATCTTGATGGACACAGGTTCTTGGGCTTCGTGGGAGCGGGGATGCCCGTGGTCTCTGGGGTGAGGGACGAGGCAGGACTGCGCACGTGAGTTCAGGAGAACATGTCCTCGAATACAGTGAGGATTCAGTCTGGGGAAGGAGGAGAAGGGCTTTAACTCCACAGATGATTCCAGCTTTAAGCTCAGGGCCCCCTGGGTGTGATCAAGCGGCTTCCTGTGAAAACACTCCACACCCGCCTCTGGGCGGGCCCCTCGGCCTTGCGGGGAGGGAGGGGATGCTCAAACCTCAAACCGGTCCCTTGGCAGGTGGGGCTCCTCTGGACCCTCGCTGGGGTAACCTGCCAGCACAGTCTCTGCTGCCCTCTAGCGGCCCCAGACCTATTCCTCTGCCCGGGAGCGGCCCTTGAGGGCGGCTTGGGTCCCGGCCACACTCGCTCAGGGTCCCCGAGCACAGAGGTGCACAGTGAGCAGCAGGTGCGCAGGCCACGCGGGCTTGTTCTCAGTTCACATCCAATTTGAATCCCCTATGGGGCTCCGTGAACCCCGCAGAGCCCGGCGAGGTGGGGAATTCAGTGAGACGAAGGCGTGTGTCGAACGTGACAGGTGCTGTCCTTCTCCCCTGTGGGTGCAAGGGCTGCAGGGGCCGCTCTCTCTGCACAAGCACCTTCACGTCCCTCTTCCCGACCTTCGTTCTGAAGTGCTGACGGGTTGTTTTGGTGGGACTCAAGGGTCCGCCGCACAGAAGAAAACGTCATTGGGGTTTTTCTGAAGATGCCACAGTCCTCCCGTCGGGGTGGCGAGTGTCGTCCTGCCCTGAGTGCGAGCAGCCCGTGTGCGGGCGACGAGCCCTCGGCGGAGCTGCAGCCGCGGCCCAGGAAGCGTCTCTAGGTGGCCGAGTCCCGAGCTGCGCGGCCCTGGGGAACTCAGGCGGCGGCTCTCCCCTTTGCAGCACGTCCGGCTGGCGCACGAGTTCGAGCGTTTGGTGCAACAGGATCCCCGCTTTGAAATCTGCACGGAGGTCACCCTGGGGCTGGTCTGTTTCCGGCTAAAGGTAGGTTTGTGGCTTTAGTCCCCGTTCCCTTTGACGGGCGGGCGGGGAGGGAGGATCATGCGTCACCTGGGTGCTCAGAGCAACGCGCTGCCTCCTCAGAACCTCAGAAGTCACCAGGCATTTTGCCGCCTGGGGTCCCTGGGTCCAGGCCCTGCTGCCCCTCCTCCACGGAGCTGACACTTCTTGCGTGTGTAGACCTTTGTTCCTAGAATGCTCCCCGGTTTCTCCATCCACACGGCTGCCACTGCGATGCTCTGAGCCGTAACCTGTACACAGGCTCACTAACCGGGGGGTCACCCCCAGACCAGCCCCGGCCCCAGCCCCGACCTGCGGACCCCGGCGTCTTCACGGGCCCCTCCGGGTGGCCGGGTGTGTGCAGGGGGTTGAGAAATGCTGGTCTGTTGTCCTGCTGCCCTACTCATGAGTATGTGTGTGTGTGTGTGTGTGTGTGTGTGTGCACGCGGGGTGGGGGGAGCTGGCCCAGAGGGTGGACGGCACAAGCCATGTCTGCTGGGGATCATGACCACGTTTCTGGAAGGTCCTCGAGAGAGGCTGCGCACACAGGCCCCTTATCAATCTACCTGTGGGAGGGAGGCCGGGGGAGGGCCTGGCGCTGGCCTGTGCAGCTGAGCTGGCCGTGCGCGCTGCCACCTGCCTTTTCCACTGGCTCCGTGTTTCCATGCGGGAGGTCAGCAAGGGGAGGAGGGCTAGGCCTGCTGCAGGTCAACGTGCTGTCATCCAAATGTGGCCTCTCGCTGACCCTATCCTCCCCGTCACTGATTCCTGGAGCTCCTAGGGGGTAAGGAGGACCAGGCACAAGAGGGGCGCCTGGGGGGCTCAGCGGTGCAGCACCTGCCTTCAGCTCAGGGCGTGACCCCGGGGTCCCGGGATCGAATCCTACGTCGGGCTCCCTGCATGGAGCCTGCTTCTCCCTCTGCCTGTGTCTCTGCCTCTCTCTGTGTGTCTCTCATGAATACATAAAATCCTTAGAGAGAGAGAGAGAGAGAAGCAGGCACAAGAAAGCCTGGACTCTTCAGAGACTGTGGGGTGCTGGTGTTCCCACGCAGGGCTCGCTGAGGGGGCCGTGAGCTCCGTGCAGGTGCACGGCGGTGAGACCCCACGTGCAGAAGACGGGGGAGGCCTCGGAGCACTGGCTCCCAGCGGCCAGGTCCCCGGGTCCCCAGAGCACGGGCCGCGGCTCAGTCGGTCCTGGCGTTGGCCGCGGGCCTCGATGCGTTTGCCGGGGAGGAGACGTTTCGTTTTGCTTTGACTCGCCGCTGTTCGCGCAGGACTTTCACTCTTTAGTCACGCACACCCCGCACACTGCGTCCACGTACAGCCCAGGTGGGGGGCGAGGGGCGCTGACCCCTGCGAAGCTGGCATCCGCGTGGGACTCGCCCCCAGACTGCGGACCAGGAGCCTCGCCGGTCGTGGTGCTCCGTGTGTTCGCCGCGTTCCTACGGCAAAGCGAGCCACAGGAGGGAGACGGTCAGGAGGAAAATCACTAGGAAGAGAAAACACGCTTGCTGAGCTGCGCCGGATTTACCGAAAGAAGCCCGCGTGTACGGCGATCCGTGCGGTCCCCGTGGGGTCCGCGGGGTCAGCTGCACCCGTGTGGGGCTCAGCATAAGTGTGGGGTCGTGCGGCCACCACCACGACCTGAGGCCCTCTTCGTCCCCCCCACGCCAGCCTCCGTGCCCCCGACCTGCCCGACCCCTTCTGTCCGTGCGGCGCGGCGAGTCCCCACCCCGTTCCGGAGCCCGGGGTGCCCGGCGGCCAGCAGAGTTCCCTTCTGCGCAGGTCGGCCGGGGGCTTCCGTGCCATCGACCCCGTGTCTTCTCGAGGAAGCACATCGAGGCACGCGGGCCGTGTTCCTGCTTCCCCGTGCACCTGCCAGTCCCCGTCTCCCGTGCTGTCCTGCTCCAGGGGGACTTCTGTCCTCTGCAGCCCCCGGGACTACAGATGCACACTGGGGTCCCCCTCCCTCCCCGTCCTCCCCGTCCTCCCCTCCCACCCCCTCCCCTTATCTCCGGCTGTTTTCTCTGCTTGGCTTCTTCCTCCACTTAATAGAAGACATTCCTCGCCTCACCCACTTGAAAACGGCAGGCACATTTTCCCTAAATAATGTGTTTTTGATGTCTCCACTGTACGCCTTACGCCTGTTTGCTCTGGCTTGGGCCTTCTTGGTAAAGTGCATGTGTTGTTCTAGACCTGGCCCAGGTCCTGCACTGGGCCCCGTAGGCGCCCCACAGAGGCCCGCAGCCGGCGGCAGGGAGGGTCTGCTGGGCCCATGGGTGGCCCCGGCGTCGGCCAGTGTGCACCTGAGCGGAACCGGACCATTCTTCGCCCTCTGTTCTCCCTGCTTCTCCACTCTCAAGACAGAACAAGAAGGCAAATGCACGAGCCCGAGAGGGCCACAGAGCAGGGAGGCGAGGCCCCACTCCCATCCCCCTTCCCGTGTGATGATGAGATGGGGGAGGCACCTCCTGGAAGCAGAAGAGCGCTGGGGCAGGGGAGGCAGGTGCATGAGAGCAGCGGTGCCCCGCAGGGTGCCCACCCCGGCTCGCTGGGGTGCTCCTTGTCCCCGGGGGGTTGCCGATGGCCCCTCGGTGCCACAGTTCACGGGCGGCTTGCCCAGGTGCGAGGTTGGCTGTGCTTCCTGTCTCTTCTCTCTGTTTGGGAGCGATCCTGGCGGCGGCTGCCTCCGGAGCCCCAGTTCGGTCGCTGAAGCGCATCAGCTTGTAGATCACGTGCCTAGGGGGCTCCGTTTCCCTTACAAGGCCTGGCCCGGGGAAGGGTCATCCTTGGGCAGTCATTGGACCGTGGAGAGCCGTAGGGCGAGGCTGTGGTCTCCCACGGCCACGTAACTCTCACTTAGCTGAATTCCTCACCCTGGGAAATGAAAGGCAAGTGGTAAGGCGGCCCGTCGTCTAGCCAACATGTGGCAGCGTCGCCGGATGCCAGCCGTCCTCGGAGGCCAGTCGAGGTCGGAGTCCTTGGGACCGTCTCTCCGTCTCTGCAGGGTTCCAACAGGCTGAACGAGGAGCTCCTGGAAAGAATCAACAGGGCCAAAAAAATCCACCTGGTTCCCTGTCACCTCAGAGACAAGTTCGTGCTGCGCTTTGCCATCTGCGCCCGCACCGTGGAATCTGCCCACGTGCAGCTGGCCTGGGAGCACGTCGCTCAGCTGGCCACCAGCCTCCTGGCCGCCCCCAGGGACTAGAGCCCGGCTGAGGTACGCTGTCCCCGGCCCTGTCCTTGTCTCTGCCCGAAATCTGCCCCCAGCGCTGCCTCCATGGCTGCCTGGGCTGGGGTTTCCACTCAGGGAGGTAGGACCCACATGCTGTCATGATCTTTTAGGAACTTAGACACGTTTTTACTTTGCTTTCTTTCTTTCTTTCTTTCTTTCTTTCTTTCTTTCTTTCTTTCTTTTTTAAGATTTTATTTATTTATTTGAGAGGGGGAGAGAGAGCGAAAAAGCACGAGCAGGGATCCTTGGGTGGCGCAGCGGTTTGGCGCCTGCCTTTGGCCCAGGGCGCGATCCTGGAGACCCGGGATCGAATCCCACGTCGGGCTCCCGGTGCATGGAGCCTGCTTCTCCCTCTGCCTGTGTCTCTGCCTGTCTCTCTCTCTCTCTCTCTGTGACTGTCATGAATAAATAAATTTAAAAAAAAAGAAAAAGCACGAGCACTAGCAGCAGCAGAGGGAGAAGCAGACCCCCCTCCTGCTCCCGACCCATTGAGCAGGGAGCCTGATGCAGGACTCGATCCCAGGACCCTGGATCATGACCTGAGATTATCAGATCAAATGTACGTGGTCATAATTCCGAGGGAAAGAAGGAATTCTCCCCATTTCATGGGGCACAGAATCCAGCTGACACTGATAAAATGTGTCCAAGGGAGGCCAGCTTGGCCACCGACCTCGTCTCTGACACTTCACATGCATCTACAAGGCACGGTTCCATCCAGCTCGGTGGAGGAGGAAGGGCACGTTCTCTCTCTCCATTCTAGCCAGACGCATCCAAAATACCAATTCTTTCATTTCTTGGGTTGGCGGGGGGGGATGTACCATATGTTCATGCGTATTTTTTTCCGCCGTAGAGCTCAAACGTTGAAAGGAAGCGTACCTGACATCATGGAACGAGAAGACGGTCAACGTTGTGGCTCCGGGGACCCACGCCCGCCTGCGGCGTCACGCTTCTCCCTGCGACGTTCTCCTGGAGCTTGTGATCATGTGTGCTCACTCTCTTACCAATGAAGAAACATTACTTGCTGTCTGAAAACTTAATCCCAGTGCATGTAGCTTTTATTCATTATTCACTTGTGACTTTTGTTGATTAAGAAATCATGCTCTCGATGTCATCAGTGGTGGGAGAGGTTTACTGAAATATTTTCCAGGATATTCTAGGACTGTGGGACTTGAGATTATACCTGTGGTCTTTCCATTGTTCTCTCATGTGGCTCAATGCTTAATAAATAATTTGAAGCGCAGCAGTGACTGTGCCTGGTGAGCATCCTTTCGTTCTAGGTTGTGCCCAATGGGTGGCTGCGAGGCAGACTTAGCCTTTCAGAACAGCCGAAGATATGGCATCCTTGGATATTTTAAAGATTATTTTATTTATTCATCTGAGAGCAAGAGAGGGAGCACAAGTAGGGGGAGTGGGAGAGGGAGACGCGGGCGCCTCGCTGAGCAGGGAGCCCGACGTGGGGCTCGATCCCAGGACCCCGTGATCATGACCTAAGCCGAAGGCAGAGACTTAACCAGAGCCACCCAGGGGCCCCCAATCCATGGATACTTTAAAATGTCAATCCCTGCACCCACAAGTGTTTGTGGAGTACCTGGTGTCTGTCAGGGACTGTTCTAGGTGGTTAGCAACATCACCCAGATGTTGAGTTTTACCCAGACTTTTACTTAGGGATGACGCCAACTCTTGAAGAAATAAACTCAGAACCAGGACACAACCACGGACCAAGTTCTACTGGTGTGATGGGAAAGACTAACTTTTGGGGCCTTGGTCTCCTCATCCCAGGACCAGTAATCGGTCCATCTGTCCTCTGGCCTTGGGACTGACAAACCACAGGAGTGCTCTTGTGAACATAAATACTGATAAGACGCAATATTTCCTCAAATAGCCCATCTTTGTTTGAAATGACTTTTGCTGGTGGAAACATACTTGAATTTTCATCCCCAGATGAGTCCTTGTCCTTCAGAGACGGTTTAACTGTTGAAAGCAAAGCACTCTTAGAAAAGGTCCTCGGGCTATTGATACGTCTGTTGGAATTTCAAAGACCTCTGACTGCTAACTGAAATGAAATTATCTGTTTTTCCGGAATCTGGAAGTATATCAGATGCCTCGTAGTTCCCCGTCTTACACATAAGGCCGTTCCTGAAACCAGACCCACCATCCATCAAGGCACGAGGACGTGGATGTGCCACTGGGACCACTGGGACCTCATGATAAGGGCTGTTGAGCCCTCAGGTCATTGAGTCGAGGCCGAGGTGTCTCCGTTCTGCAATGAGATGGTTTGCACCTGAGTGTGCTCTTGAGCTAAGATTGCTGCGGGGTCTCCAAAAGGAGCCTCCAAAGTCACCGATGCCAGCTCCCGGCTTTCGTGGAGCTGCCACCCGGCCCCATCCATAAGCATACTTAGGGTTGATGACGGTGGATTGAGTCCCAGGCCGGAGCCTGGACAGCAGGTGACAACAGGGCTGCTGCTGGGAGCCGTGCACAGACAGGAAGCCAGCTGAGTGGCGGAGGGGCTCCCCTCTCTGCGCCTGGCTGGGTCTTTCTGGGGGAGATTCTCAGACATCCGCTTAAATGGAGGCCCAGCACAGATGGAAGCTCGTCTGACTTCGGCCGGTTTCTAGGTAAAGCAGCGCGGTTCACCCCACCTCCCGATCTCTTAAGGCATCTCTGAGACAGAGCAATCAGGCCGCAAACCACCTCGCCTGGAAACAGCAAGAAGCCCTGCCTCCTGGCGTCTTCAACACGCACATGCATGTGATCAATGCGAGGCACCGTTATTGATATTTTTAAAATATTAACTTCATGCTTCTTTTAAAATTCTCAGTGTTTACTCCCATTTTACAGATGAGAAAATAGGGTTTGTCAAGAGGACTTTTCAAGAGGTCTAGTGACTTGTCCCAAGGTCGCGCTGCCCACTGGTGACTGAGCTAGGACTGGAACCCAGGCAGTCTGGCGCTGGAATCCCCACTCAGCCGAGCGGCCAAATACGCTGTCTACTCTTTGGGGTGAGCCGTTTGTCACAATAAGTGGCAGTGAGGCCATTCGTTCCCTTCTGGGAAAAAAAACCATTTTCGCCTCCCCCCCGTTGAGTCTTGGCTCCTGGCCCCAAGACAGTTTACAGAGGTGTGGATCACTCAGGCTTACTTTCGATCGACGCGCGGCATCTTTATGTAAATGTATATTCCGTTTGGTGTCACGACGGGTCATAGGCCACCGCTGGCACCGGAAGTCCACGCAAATCCTGTCGCCTTCCGGCATCTGATAACGGCACCTGCTGCTCGGTGTCAGAAAGATCCTTGATGCATGTGGATGTGTCCAGATCCTGAAACCCACACCGTCTGGAGTCACAACACCTCTGCCACCAAGTGAGATGCTCTCCCTCCTGGTACCAAACAGTGGTGTCCCTTCCAACACTCCCTCTCTAGCTCTCTGACGTTACGTAACTGGAGTTAGGGTCAGATCCCGCAGTTAAGGGCTCAGGACCACAAGCTGCCCTCCACCTGATGCCACTCGCGATCCCTGGCCTCCCCTACTTCTGACAGACCGGCTGTAAAGGAGGGGTCCCCATGAACCCCTCCTGAGGTTCAAGGCTTTGCTAGAAGATCCCACAGACTCAAGACACCATGTTACTTACATTTTGCACTTTGTTCTAAAGGCTACAGCTCAGCACCAACCAGCCCAGCGGAAGAGCTGAGCAGGGCCAGGAATGCGGGGGTGGGGGGGTGGAGCTTCCACACCCTGCTCTCCTGGCACCTCCACGTGGTCACCAGCTTGGAAACTCTCCAAACTCTGCCTTTTAGGGGTTTTTATGGTGGATCCATTACATGGGCATGGTTGATTAAATCACCACAAGATGAGCTCCATCTCTGGCCCCCCTCCCCTCCCCGGAAGTCAGGCGGCGGGACTGGAAGTCACAACCCTCTAATCACACCTTGGTCTTCTTGGTGTCCAGCCCCCATCTTGATTCTAGCTGGGGGCCGGCCAAGAGCCACCCCCTCTGGAACAGAAGAGGCTCCTGTCACCCACACATTCCAAGGGGTCTCAGAGCTCTGTGTCAGGTATCACGGACCAAACCGAGACTGTATCGGTCGTACCGTATTACACTAGGAAAGCCCCCTGGAATCATACGCCTCTTTTCCAAAATGTGACAAATAGCAAAGCTTCCTGGAACCGAAGACGCTCACTCAGGCTGACTACCTGGCATTATTGGAAGGAGCCTGTGGAGACACTCGGGAGAGAAGGAAGAGGTGTTCCCTCGATCATCATAAGGGGAGAAGACGTGGAGGGAAGGCAGGTTGGGACCATGACTTCATCCCTGAGCCCCTGACTCACGGGTCCCATAGACTCAGTACGCGAGAAACCACGGATCCTTTCCGCGGAAAGCCTGTGTCTGAGAGCGGGGGTGGAGACTGCCTGATGGCCCCTTGATCTAAGGATGGTTTTATTGCTTTTCTGAATCATGCAAATCCCACACTAGAAATTATTCTGCCTTTTCTTTTTTACTGCATTTGATACCAAGATCTTTTTCCTCTGCGCCGCTGTGTGGCCTCCTATCACCTCTACTTGTCATAAATAATAGAGAATTCAGACAGACTGTGAGCATAGGTCGCCTGTGTAAAGGGGATCAAGCTGGAGCTACTGCTTTAGAGACCCTTGTGTGTTTCTTCCCTAAGCAGCGATGTGACACGGATGGTCGAGGAAGGGAGACGCGGGAGAAACAGAGCGGGCTCACTCTGCTCCAAATGCCCGGCGGCGATCGACTCCTCAAGAGCCCCGGACATGCAGCGGGGCTGGGGTTTGAACCGAAGAAAGCTGACTCTGGGGGCCGTGTTCTTGATTATGTCACCGCCCCGCCCCTAGGCCGTCGGAGTACAATCTAGTGCTTTCCTGGGGTTTTCGGAACATAGCGCCATAAACTAGGAGACTTCAGACAAAAGAAATTTAGTCTCTCGGGGTGCTGGAGGCCAGGATCCTGAAATGAAGGCAGGGCCACACTGCCCCCCCACAGCCTCCAGGGGAGGGTCCCTCCTCGCCTTTCCAGCTTTGGGTGGCCCCAGGTGCTCCCTGGCTTATGGGCGCATATCATACCCATCTCTGCCTCTCCTCCGCACCCCTCTTTTTCATAGCTCATCAGTCACATTGGCTTAAGGCCCACCCAACGCACTGTGGCCTCATCTGAACTTGACTGCCTCTGCAAAGACCCTATACCCCAAAACCATCACATTGCCTGATACCGGAGGTTAGCACCTCACTTTTGGGAACACGGTTCAACTCACCACCTATGTGGTATCAGATTAGAAGGACCTGCAGGTGTTGACTCAGGCTTGCGGTGACGTTCCAGAAGAAAATGACCAAAGCAGACTGCTCCCCACTGCTCTGTCTGCCCCATTTCCATTGACCACAGGATCCTCCCCACTGTCCCTGTGACTCGCTCAGCGGCGATGAAAGGCTTCTCTGGGACTGGGGATGGCCTGCCGGCCCGGTGCACGCCTGTGGGCACAGATACTGCTTGTCACAGAGCCAGGACCCGCGCCTTGAAGGCAGCGAGGATCCAACCACCCTCCAGCCGAGCCCAGCGTGGATCTGCCTGTTTCATCTGACTCCTGTCCGGCTGCTTCCTGAGCTCCTCAGACCGTCTGCCTGGCCCTCCCGCTCCCCACCCAGCTCCCCGCAGTTTCCCCCAGTTCCCCCCAGTTCCCCCCAGTTCCCCCCAGGTACCCCGGCCGCGACAAACACCTCTCCTTTAACCTTGCAGAAAGTCACTTTCCTGGCACACAGGGATGCACGTTATTTGGGGCCACAGTCTCTCTCTGCTCACAAACAAATGAGATCCCTGAAGTGTGCGCTGGCGTTCATTTGAGACCATTTATTTGAGACCACGTTCGTCCTATTCATGAATATGGGAATGAGCAGCCCTGTCCCAGAATCCTTCGCACAAAGAGCCAGCACTCCCTTCACTGTCTGCTGTAGGTGGAAACCGCTTCTCTTGCAGGTTCAAAAAATCCTGCCCAGAAGCACGAGCACAGGCCATGGTCTTGGGAGGGAGGCTGACCCGCCAGCTCAAGTCTAAGCTCTTCCACGCTACGGGCGCAGGTATCGGATAGAGCTCTAACATGTCCCGTATGTAAAAGTTGAAGTGTCCTGATACGGTGGGAGGGTTCGGGTTCGAGTGCCAGTAACCGAGGTTGAGGTCAAGGGCAGTTGGCCCTGCCCGGCACCGGAGCTCCTGTGGGACGTCTGCGTGGGGCCGGATGCTGCTGACGGTTTACCATTCGTTGTGACCCTCGTACTAACGTAATCCTTGGGGTGGCTCCTGAGTTAGAGGCGTTTATTTCCCTTTCACAGATGAGAAGGCTCCGTTCAGGGAGGGGGCTGAAGGGCCCTTACACTTCTGCCCATTTCAGGAAGATGGAAACTGCTGGATTGGGAAGAGCTCTTGTTTCAAAGGCACTGAAGTGAAGTGGCAATGCTTGTGTCACTTGTTGAAAAACAGCTCTGGAGACCATAAATGTAATTCAGTATTTGAATGAAAACCTCTCACGAGGGTAGGGCAGTGGTTTCTGTAAATTCTCCAAATGCTACCCTTAAAACATTAGCGATCAAAGTCGCTGGGGCACCTGGGGGGCTCGGCAGTGGAGCATCTGCCTTCGGCTCAGGTCGTGACCCTGGGGTCCTGGAATCGAGTCCCATGTCGGGCTCCCTGCGTGGAGCCTGCATCTCCCTCTGCCTGTGTCTCTGCCTCTTTCTCTGTTTCTCTCATGAATAGATAAATAAAATCTATTTTTAAAAAAAGTCACCAAAAACTGCCAATCACCCTAACAGCGTTTATTTAAATTCATTGCCAATCACCCTAGCAGGATGTGGGCTTTCTAAACATTCAAGGAGAAAAACGGCTGGTGAGCTGGTGGACGCACAACTGAATCAGCCTGGAGGCAACAGTTTTCGTTTTATTTTCATTCTCTATAGTCTGAGTAATCGTGATAATCAGAAAATCAGCTAATAAATCCTGAGCGATTAGAATAAAGAGTCTCTCACTACTATGTAGGCCAAGAAATGAACGATGGGCGGTAACGATCATTGCGGCCGCCTGTTTTTCGAGAAATGCCTTGTCCAATGTCCTTCATTCCGCGCTCCCTCCCCTTCGTGCAGGCCAAGGAGAGGAACAGGAAGGCCGCTGGGGCCTCCTGCGAAACGGCTTCCTCCTTTCCCGAGAGGGAAGCGCTCAGGGGTGCAAGGCCTGTCCCGGTCTGGGTCCTTCTGCCTTAAACGGGGCCGCGCGAGGCCGCGTTCCTGGGACCACACCCGTGGGGGCTGCCGGGGACCGGGCTGGGCCGGACGCACAGGCGTCCCCGAGGACCGCCCTGGGCCTGAGCAGCCCCGGCTGTCTCCGACGTCAGTGCACTGGGCGCGGCCCGGTCGCGGCGCGGGGCTGGTCTGTCCTGGGCCGAGGGCAGGACCCTAAGCTGCCGGCCCGCAGCGTCCCCAAACCCGGTCCAAGGCCAGGGCCGGTGGCTTCCAGGCGTCCCTCCCGGAGAGCGTCCCTAAGGGGGCAGGGCGGGGCGCGCTGGCCTGGGGACGCCCCGGGCCCCCGACCCTCGCCGAGGGGCTCTGCGCGCCCCCACCTCCCCGCCAGGCCGCAGCCCCGCCCCGCGGCCCCGCCTCCCCGCCAAGCCCCGTGCCCCCGCGTGTCCAGGGTCCCGCGCGCTCTCGCCGCGTCGCCCTCGCCAGCAGCCTCCCGAGCCCCGGCCTGACCCCCGCGCGGCCGCCGCCCGGCCCCGCCCCAGGCCCCGCCCCCGACAGCCCCAGGCCCCGCCCAGCCCCGCCCCGCCCCCGGCAGCCCCAGGCCCCGCCCCCGGCAGCCCCAGGCCCCGCCCAGACTCCCGCCGCGGCAGCCCCAGGCCCCTCCCCGGCAGCCCCAGGCCCCGCCCCCGACAGCCTCAGGCTCCCGCCCAGACCCCGCCCCCGGCAGCCCCAGGCCCCGCCCAGGCCCCCCGCCCCCGGCAGCCCCAGGCCCCGCCCCGGCAGCCCGGCCCCGCCCCCGCGGCGCCTCCGCGCGTCCCCCGGCGCACACGCACGGCGCGGGCCCGAGCACGTCGGCAGCGCGCATGCGCACATCGAGCCCCGCGCTTTTCGGAGGCTGCAGGTGAGCAGGGCGGCGGGGCCGGGCGCGGGGCGGCGGCGGGCGGGGCGCGGGGCGCCGAGGGCGCGGGCGGGGCGGGGGATGCAGCGGGGCGTCCAGGCGGGCTCCGCGGGGCGGGCCGTGCGGCGGCTCCCGGCGCCCGCGGTTTGCGGAGGGTCCCTGGGGCGGGGCCGCCCCCGTGGGCCCGGCGGTGGGTCGGTGCTGCCCGGGGCGGGGCGGGGCGGGGCGGGCACAGGGTCCCAGGGCAGCGCCGCCCCGGAGGCCCCGCCTCTCGGAAAGCGGGGAATCGGGACCTGGGAACCGGGAGGCGGTTCCTGTGTGTCCACGACTGCGGTGGCTCAGTGACGGGGCCCGGGGCGCCCTCCCGGGGCTGCGGTGACCTCGGGGCTGCGGAGACCTCGGGGCTGCGGTGACCTCGGGGCCGCGGTGACCTCGGGGCGGCGGTGACCTGGGGCCGCGGTGACCTCGGGGCTGCGGTGACCTCGGGGCCGCGGTGACCTCGGGGCCGCGATGACCTCGGCTGCGGTGACCTCGGGGCTGCGGTGACTCGGGGCTGCGGAGACCTCGGGGCTGCGGAGACCTCGGGGCTGCGGTGACCTGGGGCCGCGGTGACCTCGGGCTGCGGTGACCTCGGGGCTGCGGTGGGGGCCGCGGTGACCAGGGGCCGCGGTGACCCGGGGCCGCGGTGACCTGGGGCCGCGGTGACCTGGGGGCCGCGGTGAGCTGGGGCACGGGGCGCCGTCCGCGGGGCCGCCGGGCAGGTGTTGGGCCGCTGGCGTGCACGTGGGGGCAGACGATGGAGTCGGCAGGAAGGAGACGGGGAGGTGCGCTTCCAAGGAAAGGGTGAGGGTGGAAAGGAAAGGAGGGTGTCCTGGGCGCCGTGACGGAGCGCCGGGCGCTGGGGGGCGCCCCGCATCGCGGGGGGAGGGGGAGGGGGAGGGCGAGGGGGAGCAGGGCCTTCCTCCCCATGAGGAAGGTGGTGCCGCGTTCCAGGCCACCTCCCAGTTCCTCGGTTCCAGGACTGCCCCGGGAGTCTTAGAAGCTGACATGGTGGAGCGGAAAGAGGGGCGAACGGTTGTCAGAAGTCAGGTGTGCTTTTGACTCGTTTGTTTTTTATTTGTTTATTTTTAAGATTCGTTTATTCACGAGAGACACAGAGAAGAGGCAGAGACCCAGGCAGAGGGAGAAGCAGGCTCCATGCAGGGAGCCCATGGGGGACTCGATCCCAGGACCGGGGGGTCACATCCTGGGTGGAAGGTGCTGCTAAACCACTGAGCTCCCCGGGCTGCCCCTTTTGACTCGTGCAATTCAGCTTTATCACTTAAAGCAAAGGAGAACCTTCCTGGGCCCTTCGTTTTTTGTCTCCTTATGGGAGACACGGCTGTATTAGGTCCGTGCTAAAAGAACTTACAGATTGCTGACTGACAATTTGGGAGTTAGATTTTATTATTTTATTTTATTTTATTTTGTTTTATTTTTTTATTTTATTCTTTTATTTTATTTATTTTATTTTATTTTATGTTTAAAATATTTTATTCATTTATTCATGAGAGACACAGAGAGAGAGAGACAGAGACACAGGCAGAGGGAGAAGCAGGCTCCATGCGGGGAGCCCAATGCAGGACTCGATCCCAGGACTCCGGGATCACACCCTGGGCCGAAGGTGACGCTAACCACTGAGCCACCCAGGCTGCCCGGGAGGTAGATCTTAAAGTACACGAGTTCTTGGTTTCTGCAACACTCCTTTATCGCAGTACACCTAGGAAACTTGGGACGTTTTCTTACACATCCTTTTGTGGATCGAGAGGTACAGTCCATACATCCAGCGATATGATCAGAATCACCTAAAATTCTGGTAAAATAATTCAACTTAATGTAAGGAGGCTTATAAGAAGTTGAGAGAAGGACCCTAAACTAAAAGCACCTTGGTAGCAGACTGTTGAGACCTAGTGTCTATACTTGAGCAGATTTGTTTTCATGTTTCATTCATAATGACAGTTTCATTTTTTAAAAAATAAATAAATAAATAAATAAAAGATTTTATTTATTTATTCATAAGAGACAGGCGGAGACACAGGCAGAGGGAGAAGCAGGCCCCATGCGGGGGGCAGGATGTAGGACTCGATCCCAGAACCCTGGGGTCACGCCCTGAGCTGAAGGCAGACGTTCAACCGCTGAGCCACCCAGGTGTCCCAGTTCCACTTTTTAATACTTCACGTGACACTGGAAAATTGTGAAATTGTCGGGCGTCCTGTTTTCAGTGCTGCTTGATGAGTAAGCCCTTAAAAACATCACCTGTAGGGTGGTCGTTGATGTTCATGATCCCCACCCTGTGGCCTTTGCAGGCAGCACCCAGGAGGGTCTCGTGCACGCCCGCAGTCTGGATTGTGTGAACAGACAAGTGTGAGTTCTGGCGCTGCTGCTTGCTGGCTCCGTGACCTCCGGGGAACTCTCAGCCTTAGTTCGTACATTTGTGTAACAGGCCCGAGAATGGTACTTTCCGCAGTGTGTTCATGCTCATTGTTTGACTCGATCCTTAACGGTGATTTCTCTCACTTTGCAGATCAAACTGAGGGCCCGGTGCTAGCGGCTTGGCTGACGTCATTCGTCTGGTTTTTCTGAGACGGAGCTGAAACCCCAGGCTTGGTATGTTGCTGATGAATTTGAAACCCTTTCCATCTAAACCTTAATGCATGTTTTCTGCACGTGCAGGGAAAATGACATAACTAAAACCATTCGCCCCATCACAAAGCGTTACTAATCGAGTCTCTGTCTTGAATGCTTGAACTCGGTGATTATCTAGCCTTTCCCTTAGAAGTGCTCCGTCCTTGCACACGAGCAGTCTAGCACACCTCCCTGCCGACGAGCAGAGGTATGAGAAGCACGCTCACAGTATCGCGTCTTTGTTTTAAATTCTTCTTGTTCCTGATGTTTTCATTTTTGTCGTTTGTCAGAGCACCTCCGGCATGCAGGCTTCCAGCAGCGGGTCCGTGCACCTGAGTGAGTGGCAGAGGAATTACTTTGCAATTACATCTGGCACGTGTACCGCAGGACAGAAGGCGGACGCGTACCGGGCACAGATATTACGCATTCAGTATGCGTGGGCAAACGCCGAGACGTCCCCGGCCTGCGCCACCAGACTGTTCAGAAGATACGCAGAGAGATATTCTGCAGTTATTGATTCTGACAATGTTGAGACTGGCTTGAATAACTACGCGGAAAGCATTTTAACCTTAGCAAGGTCTCAGCAAACCGACAGTGACAGGTGGCAGTCTGGATTGTCAATAAATAATGTTTTCAAAATGAGTAATGTGCAGGAGATGATGCAAGCCGGCAAGAAATCCAGAGACTCTCTGTTGGCACCTGCTGATGCATCAGTTGTCATCCATCAAGAGGCTGTTGTCCTCGATCCCCCTAAATTGAGTGTGTGTGGGGGTTCTGGGGAGGGCCGCCCATTAACTAACTCAGCGTATGATACCACCAGGACCCTGGACATCCCAGAGGGCAGCCCTCCGAAGTGCCCTCAGAGTGCCCTGCCGCCTGCGCTGCCCAACACCGGTAAGACCTGTCCCACGTCCTTAACACCATTGGGTGACTTTGCCACCGCAAAGATCCATGCCACTCCATTATTTGGAAACGTCCAGAAGCACAGTAACAGCTCTCCGAAAGCCAACGTAGGACTAAATGTGTTCTCGTCTAATCAGTCTTGTTTGCCTTCCGTCTGCGAAGATCCACGGGAGAAGAGAGCTTTTTATGGTTCCGGCACCATTGATGCCCTTTCTGCCCCAATGGTGAATAAGGCTTTCAGTAAAACGGGAGATAACGGCCAAAGAGAAGAGGGCAGCTTGCCTACTTTTAAGACTGCAAAAGAACAGTTATGGGTGGATCAGCAAAAGAAGTACCAGCAAGCCCAGCGAGCATTTGGGTCCTCATACGGCGGCGTGAAGAAGTCTCTGGGAGCCAGCAGGTCCCGAGGCATATTTGGGAAGTTTGTTCCTCCTCTCCCTAAGCAAGATGGGGGAGATCAGAATGGGGGAGTGCAGTATAAGCCGTACAGCCCGGGACCCGCAGAGCCGGCACATCCCGTTGATGAGCGTCTGAAGAACTTGGAGCCAAAGATGATTGAACTTATCATGAATGAGATCATGGATCACGGCCCGCCAGTCAACTGGGAGGATATCGCAGGAGTAGAATTTGCCAAAGCCACGATAAAGGAGATAGTCGTGTGGCCCATGATGAGGCCAGACATCTTTACTGGCCTACGAGGACCCCCTAAAGGAATTCTGCTCTTTGGGCCCCCCGGGACCGGGAAGACTCTGATTGGCAAGTGCATCGCGAGCCAGTCTGGGGCGACGTTCTTCAGCATCTCCGCTTCTTCTTTGACTTCTAAATGGGTGGGTGAGGGGGAGAAAATGGTCCGTGCACTGTTTGCTGTGGCAAGGTGTCAGCAGCCAGCTGTCATATTCATTGATGAAATCGATTCCCTGTTGTCTCAACGAGGAGATGGCGAGCACGAATCTTCTAGAAGGATAAAAACCGAATTCCTAGTTCAGTTAGATGGAGCAACCACGTCCTCTGAAGATCGTATTCTAGTGGTGGGAGCGACCAATCGGCCCCAAGAAATTGATGAGGCCGCCCGGAGAAGGCTGGTGAAAAGGCTTTATATTCCCCTCCCGGAAGCTTCGGCCAGGAGACAGATCGTGATTAACCTGATGTCCAAGGAGCAGTGCTGCCTCAGTGAGGAGGAAATCGCACTGGTTGTATGTCAGTCCGACGGGTTCTCGGGAGCCGACATGACACAGCTTTGCAGAGAGGCGTCTCTCGGGCCTATTCGCAGCCTGCAGACTGCTGACATCGCCACCATAGCTCCCGAGCAAGTTCGACCAATAGCTTATGTTGACTTTGAGAACGCCTTTAGAACCGTGCGGCCTAGCGTGTCTCCTAAAGACTTAGAGCTTTACGAGAACTGGAACAGGACTTTTGGTTGTGGGAAGTAAAGGGACAGACGGGACACTTGAAATTTAGAGATGGCATCTTTGGGATGCAGCCTCTGCCGCTTTTTTAGCCTGGGAAACTGGGAATTTATTAGTCGTGCTTTTAGTGTCTATTCTGAATTCTACACCTCAAATAGCGTAACAGGAGCTCAGATTTTACAGTCGATTGACTTAGCCTGTGTTAGTGGAAGCTTTAGTGTTCGTCCAGATGTTCCCTGATTGCGAGCCTCTTTGTACAAAATGTGAAGGAACGGTTTTCTTTGGTTTCAAAGCGCTCTTTCTTTTCAAGATGTACAATACGATGAATAGTGAGCTCAGATTGAAACCAGAAAATCTGTGTGTGTGAGGTGGCATCTGATGGGCACGCGTCTTCCGTTGAAGCCCACATAACCCTTCGTGTTGGCTGGTGTCGTGGTTTATGTGGGACGCAGCTTTGCTCACTGCTGTTGAGTAGGTCTCAGATCTCCCCAGACCCTGGGATCAAAGTGCCGGTGTTTTGTTCCTGTTTGTGACCGCTTCAGAAGTAGCCGGGCGCAGTCTAATAATCAGACACGTAGCCGCAGAATCAGAGGGTGAAGAATGCCGTGTTTTTGCAGGGAGTAGGTGATGTTGGGAATTAATACTTTATTTGACCATACTTCACAGCCCGTGGCATCGGTCTCTCAAAAATAAACGTTTTCAGATTTTTATAATGGACCATTTTATTTTATAAGGTAATGGATGTCCATTGTAGGAATATTAGGGAATAGAAATGAACAGCAAGAAGAGAGTAAAAACCACCGTCAACACACCACTTTGGGGAACACCGTGGCATTTCTTCCAGGGGTTTTGCACAGGACCGAGGCTGCACTGCGTTCCCCTTTGTAGCCTGCGTTTTTCTTTCTGTCCTCATCACTTTCCTTGTGACCGTGCTCTTTGACAACATCTTCCCTTAGGATCCCGTCGTGCAGATGGACTATAATCAGCCAGTCCTCTCCTGGGTGCATTTAGCACATTTAACATGTTGTTCAACTTTTGTTCATTGTACACAAAAACACGTTGAATGCCTTAGTGATTGTTTAAGAAAATAAATACACATTTCTTGAGTAAAATTCTTGCATTAAAGATCATGAACAATTTTTGTTTTTGTTTTCTTTCATGCACAGTTTAAGGCCTTTGGCCTGAATTGTCCCCCTGGCAAAGTCGAGCGCGTATAGAATTCCCATCACACTGAGACGCGGGGCCGGTTTATCGTGTCAGCATGGGCCGTTCATTCATTCGAACAGTATCGGGTCCAGACGGCGGTCCAGGTGCTGAGATCAGGGCGGTGAACAGCACAGCTGGGTCTTCCGTAGGCGACATTCACGGCCTAAGGTTTTCTCTTGACTGTGCTATCGGAGACCAGGAATTTGATACTTTTAATAGGGGAGTTTAGACTGTTTTAATTTTTATTCTTGGCTCGCCTTTTTTTTTTTTTTTGTGCTCCTTTAAAAGCTTTGTTTATACAACTGCCCTTTTTTTAAAAAAAAAAAGATTTTATTTATTTATTCATGATAGACATAGAGAGGCAGAGACACAGGCAGAGGGAGAAGCAGGCTCCATGCAGGGAGCCCGACGTAGGACTCGATCCCGGGTCTCCAGGATCACGCCCTGGGCCGAGGGCAGGCGCCAAACCGCTGAGCCACCCAGGGATCCCCACAACTGTCCCATTTTTCCCTTTGAAACATGTCATTGTCTTATTAGAATTTGGATGTTAAACTTGTCTCTAGTTTTTTAGTCAAATCTTAAAATCATAAAGCATTTCACACATTGTTTGTGTCATTTCATTTCTGCATAAAGAGCATTTCTACAGGAAGCCTTGGATTCCTAGGTATTGCCGCCCCGGAATTTCTGCGATTGCTTCCCTGACACTAGCTCTCTTCCACGTCACGCACGCCTTGCCTGCTGCAGTCACGGCAGCTGACCAGATCGTCAGCAATTGCCCGGGGGCTGTTTGTGTCTTACCCTGTAGCTTGGGCTCCGTGGTTACTGAGGGTTTTTTTCTGGGCAGCCGCTCCTGCCAGCCCCAACACCTCGCTCCGTGGGTCACCAGCCTCAGGGCCACGTCCCCGTGGGGGAATTCAATTTATGTCCAAGAGGAAATATCCAGTGGCTTCGCTCAGCTCTTGGGTCAGGCCGAGCCACATCTCTCGGGCTGTGGACTCACTTTCCCGGAGCTCGGTCTGTGCTGTTCAAGTGGGAATGCGATCCTGAAGCAAGGGGACGGAGGGTGTGTTGAAGCTGGAACGGCAGTTGGAGCTGGGGAGTCACCTTGTGGTTGTTTCTGCCTTCTGCTGCATGGAAGCCGCCTTTCTCTTGGCCTTCTGCCATTCGGAGTAGGTTTCTGAGGCCTTTGGGTATAGAAACTTCCAGAAACTGGACAAGGTTGCTTTGTATCTGCACATGATGATTAGATACGAAAATCTGGGATCGAATTCTCTCCTCCTGAGGGTTTTGTTGGGGCTGTAGTGTCTGCACCACCGCGTCCCTAGGGAAGTGGGCTCTCACCTGGCTTGTTGTGTCTTTGGGGGATCCGTTCCTTCATGGAAACACGCACTTTGTACCGACGCAGGGACCTTGCCTGTGTATTCATGCCTAAAGGTGTTGGTAGGGATGCAGTATTTAGGATCTTCAACCTCAGGCCTTTCAAAGTGCTTGTATCCTACATCCAATTTCATTTGATGCGTATTCGGGAGCTTGTGTTCTACTCTGTGGTCTTCTCCCATTTTGAAATTCTAATGCATTTTCTCAGTTTTAAACTCTGGTAAAGTCCGCCTCCACGCTCACCCCGCACGAGGGGCGTCCCGGTGAGGCGCCTGGGCTTTGGAGCCCGGCGAGCCCGCGGTCGGAGTTGGGCTCCACGGGCCACGGACGTGTTCAGCCTCGCTTCTCACACGAGGATGTCCGCGCCCGCCTCCTGGAGAGCGAGGGTGAGAGGCCTGGTTCGGGATGGCTCGGACGCCTCGACGTCCTGCTGCCTCGACTGCCGTCGTTGCTCTGAGGGATGGTTCTCCCTGCAGCCGCTTTATGTGGCTGTGTGCTCCGGCTGGTTCTGTTTAATATTTGTGACGCTTGTCTTCCATCACAGGGCCTGTGTCATCTAAGCTTATGCAGGAAGTCTAATTAAAAGGAGTATCTTTTAGTTTTGTTTGTTTTCAGAACATTTTAATAGATCGCAGATTATGCTTTTCCACTCATTCCTCCTCACATCTTATTCATCGGTCTCCAGAATCACTCCCCAGTGTTTTCAAGGGGCATTTTGAAACCCACCTCCGGAGACCTGATCGGAAGACAAAGTTCTCTCCAGCTCCATGGCAAAAGGGCAGGTCAGACAAGGGCAATTTTTGTTTTAAGTTTTTATTTAAATTCTTAAATTCCAGTAGTTAAGATGCAGTGTGCTATTAGTCTCAGGTGTCCAAGATAGTGATCCAGTATTTCCCTGCAACCGCCTGTGCTGGTCATGACAGGTGCACCCCTGAGTCCCCGTCACCTGCTCCCCCCATCCCCTGCCCCCTCCCTTCTGGTGACCAGCAGTGTGTAGAGAAGAGTCTCTTCCTTGGTTTGTCTCTCTCTCTCTTAAAGATACATTTTTTTAAAAAGATTTTATTTATTCATGAGAGACGCAGAGAGAGAGAGAGAGAGAGGCAGAGACACAGGCAGAGGGAGAAGCAGGCTCCATGCAGGGAGCCCGACGGGGGACTCGATCCTGGGTCTCCAGGGTCACACCCTGGGCGGAAGGCAGATGCTCAACCGCTGAGCCCCCCAGGGATCCCAAAGGTACATTTTTTAACTCCACAGATTCCCAGCTCTTGACCTCAAATCTGGAGTTGGTGGTGAGCAGGCTGGTGGGACAGCGATTTAAAGTCTGCCCCAGCTGTCTGGCCGAAGGAGGGCATTTTAGGAGAATAGATGAGTCACCACTTCTAACCCTTGTCCTTAAACTTATCCATGGGCTTTATAAAACAGTGGCGACTGACTGTGCACCATTTGTGATCCACCCTTGGGGACGTCTTCACTCTAACAGTCTGAATGCTGTATTAGGTGATCCTTAAGACTCGCTCAGATTTGCTATTCTGTTACCAGTTACCAAGTATCTATCAATCGGACAAGTGCTTACAGAGCACCAGGTGCTGGGCGCTACGCTAAGTACAAAAAAAAAAAAATTGTAGTTCTATGTTCCCTGTAAACGTCCCGGGCGGGGGCGCCGGGTGGTACAGTTTTGGTTTAGCATCCGACTCTTGGTTTCGGCTCGGAGGTGATCTCAGGGTCGTGAGATCAAGCCCTGCTTCAGCTCCACGCTCAGCAGCATCTCCTTGAGATTCTCTCTCCCTCTCCCTCTGCCCCTCCCGCTCATGCTCACTTGCTCTCTCTCTCTCTCTCTCTCTCTCTCTCTGTCTCTCTCTAAGTAAAATAGATCTTAAGAAAAAAGAAACTAGGAAGACACAAAAGAGAGCTTTGGTGAGGGGTCAAGTCAGCATAATGTACCACTGAATATATGAATGATGTAAGAAAAGGGGGAAATTTAAAAAATCAGGAATTCCACATAGGGCAGCACTTCAGCTGTGGTTAAGGATGTAGCGGATCCTGGATGCTTCCCAGCAGCCAGCTTGGGAATCTTGGCAACCTGCAAGGTACCTGTGACCGGTGGGGCCTGCCCAGGCCCGAGAAGGCCCTGGAGGTCTCCTAATCCACTCTTCCCAGACAGTTAGAGTGACTTGGGCTAAAAATGGGAGGCTCCTCTTGCTGGGACGTGGCCAGAGCAAGCAGCCTTCCGAGCAGGGCCTGTGCTCACCTCCACCTGGGCAGGGCGACAAGCACATAGCCCCAGAGAGGGCCTTGTCCTCGTGGTCCTGTCCTTTGGGGGCAGGATTGCTCCTTGCGTCTGTATCTCATGTGCTGTCGTCTTGCCCCTAAAATGCTCCTGGGAAAAACTGCACCAGCCTTTTTTTCTCTCCCGGAACAAGATAGCAGGTTCGTAAGAAAAGGTGTAATATGGAGCTTTTCATCTTAAAATAACGGACGAGGCCACACATTAACCTTTTCCACCTCCATGTGCAGGACCTTCACTGACAGGAGGAAGTCAGGCTGATTCCAGGGCAGTGGTGCAGGGCAGGGGGGCCGCTGTTCTCAAATACGGAGAAAAAAAAAAGCACTTATGGTGCTTCCAGAAGTTACAGGGCAAAGGCGTTGGTCTGTGGGGACCCCTGGGCTGAGAGCAGTGGTCCAACAAGGCCGGGGCCGGGGGAGCAGCTGAGGCTGGCTTCCTGGTGACACGGAGCGGCGGGTGAGAGGAGTTCCCTGAGTCGGAGCGTGACGGACGGTGGGCCTGTCTCTTGTGGGCAGTGGCAGGTCAGTCCCGGCTGCCGGGCCAGCTAACGCTCGGGCGGTTGGGGGCTGCCCGCATGCTGACCCCTCACTTTGTGACCTGCTGCCTCCTCCCTGCACCGACTCCCACCAGGAGGCGACCGTCCCTTCCCCACGGCCCTGCTGAGCAGCGCAAGAGCACGACTGGAGCATCCCCACTCGCCATCCGACAGATTTCAAGAAGTCCGCTTCTCCCCTGTGAAAATCCCGTAATAGACGCCCCCCGAAGTAGAAGATCCAAATTCCTACCAGAGCTGTCATCTGTCTTCATTCCCCCTCTGCCCCATCCCGCTGGTCCTTACTCTTCTCCAAGATGCGACAAGGCTTTATCCGCGAGCAGGAGGCGTGGTGGGCGGCGTCCCGGGGTGTTCCCGGGCTCCTGTCCTCCAGTTGTTCGGCCAGACACGGATGCGGGCGCTGCTGCAGAGGGACTTGGCGGGTGTCGGGCAGCCGTGGGTCTGAGGACGGTGAGGTTATCCCAGGCTGTCCCAGGTTCTCTGGGCCGTCAGACGAGAGGAGGCACAAGACAGCTGTGGCCGAAGTGGAAGTCAGAGACTCCAGGAGGGAAGGAGCCACCAGGGCTTGCGGTGCGGAGACGCGGGCGGAGAGCCACGTGGAACTGGACCCTGCCAACGAGCTGGGCACGCCTGGATGTGGGCGTCCCCCAGAGGTGCCCAGTGAGAGCCCAGCGGGCCGGCCCCTTGATCTCAGCCCCACGGAGGGATCCTGGGGAACCTGGCCGAGCCCACCAGATGCACGCCCGATGGACGGCGGGATAGTGGGTCATTCTCGCCAGATTCGTGGGGATGTGCGACAGCAGCCATTGGAAACTGAGGCGGGGACTGAGGGCCTATACTCTCCCCATTCCCTGAGTTTGGAGATCCATTCCCATGTCCTCTCACGGCTGCGGCCTCATGTCCTATTTCTCCAGAAGTCCTCCCCGACCGCAGGGTGGGGGTGTCCACCCATCGCCGTCACACCGCCCCATCCTTGTTGGCGCCTGTCACTAGCTGGAGCCTTTGTGCTCACTGCCCCTTTGTCCCTAGCGGCTCCCTGCCTCCTGTCATACCCACTAGGACGTTCCTAACAGCCAGGTGCTTTCTCGTTCACATGAGAACCTCGCAAGATCCAACAGACGCCTCAGAAAACCCGATAGCTGGGCCAGATGCAGATGCGCAGGGAAGAATGGCTCATGTTGAAGAAATCTGTGCGTTCGGGAGACCGAGCACGGCCCCAGAAAGTCCTGATCCCAGAAGACACGGTGGCCATAAAACAAAAACGGCAGCTGTTATAGGAGTCACTACAGTGGAATAATAACTTCACCACAAACAGAGGCGTGAAATATCCACGTGAACGATCTCCGGTGTGTGCGGGAGGCCTGCCCGGGCTTCTGTGTGGGGGCAGCTGGGGCCGAGTCTCAGCCGGGGCTCGACTGGGGAAGGGGCACCTCCAGGCTCCGGCGGTTGGCAGCAGTGGGCAGGACCTGGGACCTCAGAGCCCCTCCGCTGCCCGCCCGTCCTTGCCGGGAAGGCCTTCCCGAGCGGCTCCTTGCCTCCCGAGAGCCGGGGGAGAGGCCTGCCGGCCAGCGGGCACTAAACACGTCCACGGCGTGGCGACACCCGCGGCCCGCCAAGCCTCTGCCGTGTCCCGTCGGGTAACGGGCGTCACAGCTGCACAGTTCAGACGCAGGAAGCAGGAAAGGGTCCTGTCAAGAGAAAGACCTTAGTGGAGGGGACGGAATACAAACGAAAGTGGCTGAAGCCAACCTAGTGGCATGGACGGACGCCTTGCGGGATTCTCAGAGCGCGGCCGCAGGACCAAGAGAAGGAAGCGGGCAGGTCAGCGGTATGGGAGGTTCCAGGAAACTAATCTCCACGTAACGGGAACCTTACAGAAAAGGAACGGAGAACAGGAGACAATGGTCAGATTAATAAGAGCAGATGATTTCCTGAGTGAATACCTGAGAAGTCACATAAAACAAAAAATCTATTGAGTGCCTGGCAAGAATGGAGGACGGGGAAGAAATACCGAGAAATCTCCTGTGTTCGGGCTCTCAGGGAAACAGGCCCAAACCAGACCCAACGGGGTGCGTGAGAGGAGGTTTATCACAGAGCGGCTGCTGGCTGGGGAGGCTGAGACACCCCACGACCTGCAGGCCATCGTGGGTCAGCGTTCGCGGCATAAATGATTTAGAGATTTCGGCCGTAAACCCAGGCTGGCAAATGTGGGGCTGCAGGGAAGTTGTATGTAGACACAGGAGACCCCAAGTTATCACCCGCACGTTCTGGGGGCACCTGGGTGGCTCAGGTGGTTACGTGTTGGGCTCATGATTTGGGCTCAGGTCATGACCCCAGGGCTGTGAGACTGAGCCCAGCTCCGGGCCCTGCGCTCTGTGGAGCGTCGGCTTCTCCCTTCCCTCGCACATGCTCTCTCTCTCTCTCTCTGTCTCTCTCTCTCTCTCTCTCAAATAAATAGATAAATCTTTAAAAATAATTATCACTCACATGTTCTTTATAGGAAGAGGAAAAGAAACCGTCAAGGATGAGTTACGCAGAAGGCAGAGGTGCTCGGGACGGACAGGGAAGTTAACCAAAGGAAGTGCATGGGTTGCCTCCAACAGCCGTGAGCAAGGGAACCAGTGGAAAAGGAGCTGGAAAGTTTAGTGATGAAACAGTTAAAAAGGATTCCTAACAATAATCCAAAGCTAACACTGCAGGTGATTTTCAACAAACAGGTGAGGGGACGCAGAAGTAGAACACCTGCTGGTTTTTCATCATATGTCTTGTTCTTTCGGAGGGAGTTAGGTTCATATTGTGGTTAAATTTTAGTGCTGATGATGTGGGTTTAGGGCCAGGGTCCAGGGACACTGAGGCTGAGCGCAGACCCCATGGCAGGCTCACGGGGAGGGGTTTGAGGTGCAGGCACAGTGGGCTGGGAGGCGGGGGTGGCGCAGACTCCCGCCACGTGGCAGCAAGGGCTAGAGAGAGCCGCCCAGGCCGCGGGGTGAGGACGTCTCTGGGAAGCTTTTAGAACGGTGGGGAAAACAGACCACAGGACCACGTTTCTTTCTTAAAAGGAAAATATTCTCAGGACACTGGAATATTACTTTTTAAATTAGAGGACTAAAAAATTAATAATAATGAAGTAAGGATTTTAGAATCACCGGTGTAGAGCATAGGGAGTGTTTAGGGCAAGTTCTTACAAACTATTAAGGCCCCATGGACTCCAAAGATGGGACTCGTGTTCGGTGCAAAAACAAAGGGAATCAGAGTCAAGGACACAGTCACCGGTTCCATTCCTGGACCTTTTGATGAATCTGGAAGCTTCTCTGATAACTGAACCAAAGGAAGGCAGCTGCGGTTCTGCTAGGAAACCCTCCGCGCACCTCTCGTCTCAGTACAGAAGGGAGGAGGTCGCCCGTGTTCCCCGACAACCTGGCTCATGTAGTAGGGCTGGGGCGCTGGCAGCTGCTGCCAAGGTGGGCAACGTGTAGCGGCTCACGACTCTGAGCAGAGCGGAGTCGGCTCCGGAAGGCACCTCCTGTACACGACCGCGGGGAGCCCGGCCAGGAGACGCCACCTTCCCACAGCCTCCTGGTCAGCAGCTCATGGCAGATCATTTTTCCGTGGAAGTCCCAATTCCCCAGCTTTTCATCTCATGGTCGGTGCAGGAATTCCAGAACAGAGCTGCTCAGTAGACGGACATGATGACAACCACACGTGGGATTTTACATGTTCTAGTAGCAACGTTAGAAAAACAAAAATAATATGAAAGGGAATATAAGGGAAGGGAGAAGAAATGTGTGGGAAATATCAGAAAGGGAGACAGAACATAAAGACTCCCAACTCTGGGAAACGAACTAGGGGTGGTGGAAGGGGAGGAGGGCGGGGGTGGGGGTGACTGGGTGACGGACACTGAGGGGGACACTTGACGGGATGAGCACTGGGTGTTATTCTGTATGTTGGTAAATTGAACACCAATAAAAAATTAATTGATTAAAAAAAAAGAAAAACAAAAATAAAAGAACCAAGTGAAATGAAGACCCAGTTATGTCATTCCAATGTGTAATCAAAGTAAGGATTATTTATGAGATATTTTATTTTTTTAAAGATTTTATTTATTTATTCATGAGAGACACAGAGAGAGGCAGAGACCCTGGCAGAGGGAGAAGCAGGCTCCATGCAGGGAGCCTGACGTGGGACTCAATCCCGGGACTCCAGGATTATGCCCTGGGCCGAAGGTGGCGCTAAACCACTGAGCCACCCAGGCTGCCCTATTTATGAGATATTTTAATTTTTTTTTTCTTTCTCACACTGGGTCTTTGAAGTCGAGGTGTATTTACATTTACAGCACTTCCCAGCAGAAGTGACCACACTCAAGCGCTCAGTGGTCGTGGGTAGCTAGTGACCGCCAGGGTGGCGGGGCAGGGCAGAGCCGAGCATCCTATCATCAGCCTATGCTTGGAATTAAGTCAAGTAGCTTCTCTTAAAACTCGTGTGAGGGGATCCCTGGGGGGCTCAGTGGTTGACTATCTGCCTTCAGCCTCCATGATCCTGGGGACCCAGGATCGAGTCCCGCGTCGGGCTCCCAGCATGGAGCCTGCTTCTCCCTCTGCCTGTGTCTCTGCCTCTCTCTCTCTGAGTCTCATGAATAAATAAATTAAAAAAAAAAAAACCCAACAGCTCCATGTGAGGCATAAAACCATATGGTGAGAATTAGACAATAGAAATTATTGTCAGCAGAAAAGGTCAGTGGTATTATGTACATGGGTAATTTAGAAATACTATATATTGAGGGGGCGAAATGAGAAGCTATATAAAAATAGAAAAGCTTGAAACTGAAGAAAGTTCTTAGAATTGTCGATATTGAAGTTTGGACCTCAACCAGTCGTGTTCAACATTGCATTTTAACTTCTTACGTTGCGTCCTTGTGCTCTGCTTAACTTGGGACACGTGGCTGCGTGTTAATGAACGATCATCAACTCTTTCTCATGAAATCAGTCCTTGAGAAGAAATAAAAATCAGTGTTTGATCTACACTGATTAAACATCTCACTAAATATATATACACACGAGTATATGCATACTTAAATATACATATATGCATATATTTTAAATATACACATGCCCTGTTTAAATCAAGGTAACAACAAAATGCATACATGCGATACATAGGTATGTGTGCGTGTATATATTTCATTAAATATGTCAGTGTTAAATGCTAGTGCAAATGTTGGTGAAGTAGAAATAGGGCGTAGAGCAGAAATGAGACCTGGAACTTCCAAATCACAAGAGAGAAAAGTAAAATCCAAATGAAAGAGGAAAAAAATTAAAAAAAAAAAAAAGGCTATTCTGTTCATAATAACAGGAAACTTGAAATAAGATGTCAGGAACAGGGTGAAACATTTTGGGGTTTGCAGTAAACGTGAGGAACTCCCCAGTTAATAAAGACAGAGCCTTATAGATGCGCCGGCCGGGCAAAGTTCAGTTATCTTTGTAAAATGGACAGAGATGTTGGACAGAGAGGGACGGACAGGCCGGGATGGGAGCGGGAAGGGCGCGTTGACCCCGGAATCGGGGTAAAAGGCCATCGACCGGATCAGGGAAACAGGTTCTGTGGGTGAAGCTTTCCCGCCTTTCCCGCCAGTCGTGAACCCTCACACACCGAGCCCGAAGCTTCAAAATGAAACACTAAAAGCCACGCGTTACCGAACCCGGGCAAACACTGTGCAATACTGGCCAGTGCCCGGGCCGCGGCGAGGGTGGGGAGGCCCCGGGAGAGCGCGCCCAGCCACGCCGTGATTCCCAGGCAAGCTCCACGCCACGCCGCGGGGAAGTTCCCTGAAACCCTCCCGCCGTGAGGAAGGGCAGCCTAAGCATCCCTGGAGAAGCCGGGAATGCGCCCCAGCGGGGTTCGGTCTGAAGTACTCCGGGGGCTGCATGTTTACACGCTGGTGGCGGGGGACAGCCCCACGCACTGCTGCTCATTAAAATACGCCAATTGCACGATAATTTCTACATGTCTGTGTGTGAGTAAGTAAAGGAATGAGAAGAGGCTCCAGAAGCTGGACGATAGCAATTAAGGGAGCTCACCCTCTGCGGTGGGAGCTGGGGGCTTGGGCGTTTCCAGGCCTGACTGGACACACACAACACGGTGGTTCGGATTGTTTTACTCTTTCCATATTTTGAAGAACTCAGTGAAATTGTATTTTTAAAGTACCGAACATAGTTTTGTTGAATAAAGCTTTTTAAAAAAAATTTCCATAGCAGCCATCGGGTTGTTCATAAGTAGTGCAAGGGGAGAGGACCTGAAGCCCCGGTTATTATTATTTTTAAAGATTTTATTTATTTATTCATGAGAGACACAGAGACACAGGCAGAGGGAGAAGCAGGCTCCCTGCGGGGAGCCCGATGCAGGATTCGATCCCGGGACCCCGGGGTCACGCCCTGAGCCGAAGGCAGATGCTCAACCACTGAGCCCCCCAGGTGCCTCCTGAAGCCCTGATTATTAATTCCTCTTAGAAATCATTTCACATCACATATGGAAAAACAGGGCTGAAAAATAACAAATGGACTGGAAATAAGTCTTTAAAAAATAGTTTGAGAATGTTGACGTCTGGCACATATATAAGACGGTATTTAAAAGGAAGCCTCTCAGGATCAGAATCCGCAGCAAATAGCCATCCATCCAACTCCAGATTGAGCAAGGCTGTCAAAATTGCTTCAAAGAGTAGCTGTGAGGCCAATAGAGATTTCATCTGCATTTTAAGAAACCGAATGTTCAGAAACCCATTTTATACGGAAATCTCGGAGCAAGCAACATGTATGAATAACATTACACCTGTGACCACAGAAGGGAATAAATTCCATCTAGCAGAGTTTGGGGTGTAGATAATGTCAAGCTCTCACAACTGGAAGAAACGGTACCGCCACACGCGTGCTTCTGACCCGGTGCAACGCCACAACCCCCAAGGTGTGATAGGCTTCCGGAGACATCATTTCACAAAAATACAGAAAATTGCTGTAGAACGAGGGCATGATTGCAATTTAAGGGAAATGGTGCAGATAAATCTCTCTTAATGGATAAGCTTAGTAGATGCAAAATAAATATGTCGCTACTTCATTATTTATTCCTTTCAACGGGTCTAAATTAGAGTGGAAAATGCACACGATATCCAATCTGCAATTGTACACACAGAAATGAAAAAAATGTCTCCTAAGCCATTTAAGTACTTTGGAAAAACTTCTTCCCACCGTGTAATTAATTTCAAAGGCTCTTTCTGACTCTTTCAATTCTGCTGCATGATCTGTCGTGCACTTCTTGGGCGTCACGCAGGACCTAGGCCATCAAGCTGCTCACCACTGAGTGGAGTTCACAAAATCTCTTTTGATCAAGTGGGTCTCTTTGGACTCTAAGCGTCAGTATTTACATTCAGTGAAGATTATGTTAGTGAGATTGGACAGAGTCCTGTGCCCGGCATTGCTGCCAGACAATAGGGCAGTTGACAGTGGGACCCCGAGGGGCTGTGACACCTTCCAACCTGGTAACTCTTGGTTTATTCAGCAGTTTTGTTGTTGTTGTTGTTGTTTTAAGATTTTATTTATTTATTCGTGAGAGATGGAGAGAGAGAGAGAGAGGCAGAGACACAGGCAGAGGGAGAAGCAGGCTCCATGCAGGGAGCCTGACGTGGGACTCGATCCCAGAACCTTGGGGTCACGACCTGGGCTGAAGGCGGCGCTAAACTGCTGAGCCACCCAGGTGCCTCTATTCATTAATGTTATTAAGTAATGAGCAAGGCTTGCCTTTCTTGCTGCCTACACAACAGATAGATGAAGAAGGGGAACGAAAAGTTTTATTACTTAAGATTCTCCCAAAATTCTATTCCACTGGAGGAATCAAACCATATGTAAGAAATGGGGAGTTCAATATAGCGTTTCCTTTATTGTATTCAATGTGCCAATTTATATAAGACACAGTATACACTTTGTAATATGCCGGAGAAACTATGACATTTAAAGATACCAGGGAGACAGGTTCCTGATAGCCTGACACATGATGTTATCAGCTTAGGATGAACGAGCTTCAACATTAGCGATCAGCTGGAAACAGGAGAAACTATATGAAACAGAGCTGAATCTTGCATGAGAAAATAAACCAATACGCTTTCTGGCGTAACCATAAAAGTAGGTACGGTTCAGAGTCAAAAAGTGAGATAACTGAAACTGGCTCTATTGAGCATAAAACTCTAGAAATTAAAATTGTAGGTGCTGGAATTTAAGGAATTTAAGATTGTCCTAGTGTTTGGAAACAGGAGAATCTGTGATGGGAATTCCAAATGGGAATTTATCGCAGGTGTCCTTGAGGAAAACCAACTCTAGTCTCCAGGTGTTTGCAAAGCTAAATTTTCTGAGTTTAAAGAGTTTTAAGAATCCTTGTGTTCAGGCAGCCCAGGTGGCTCAGCGGTTTAGCCCCGCCTTCAGCCCAGGGTATGATCCTGGGGTCCCAGGATCGAGTCCCACATCGGGCTCCCTGCATGGAGCCTGCTTCTCCCTCTACCTGTGTCTCTCATGAATAAATAATTTTTTTTTAAAAAAAGAATCCTCATGTTCTTTGTCTCTTTTAATGTTCTCTGTGTTTTATCACATGAGAATAGTGTTGCCCACATTAGGGATCATGATAAGGAGTAAATGAGAAATATGCATTTTGAACTATCAGGAACATGTCAAAACCTTGTTTCTTTTCTCCCTTCCACACTCCTTCATTTCCCCCCTGTATTCTTCTCTATGTTTTTATTCAAGTATTATATGAAACTTCCTGAAATAGAGTCTTTAATTTTTTTTAAGATTTTATTTTTAAGTAATCTCTACACCTCACGTGGGGCTCAAACTCACAACGCTGAGATCAAGAGCCACACCCCCTACTGGTTAAGCCAGCAAGGGGCCCCAGAAATAAAGTCTTTAAACTCAGAAAATTGAGCTTTACAAACACCTGGAGACTAGAGTTGGTTTTCCTTATGGACACCTGCGATAAATTCCCATCACAGATTCTCCCATTTCCAAACATTACTACAACCTTAAATTTCAAAAAAAAAATCCATTTTAATGCACATAGGGAAATTAATCATTATAATATATGCTCACTGAAGAAAATTCAAGGAGTACACAATGTCAGGGGGAACATTACACACACAATTGTGGACCCAGAATGTTTGGACACACTTCTCTCCAGGTCATTCCCTCCATGACACGCAGTATACATTTTTATATAGCTCAAATTTTACTGTGACCCAGTTATTATTAAGGTTTAACAACGTACTATAAGTGGACACCACGTACCTACAAACGCTTCAGGGTTGCTTGTATTCCACTGAGTGGACATGCCAGGCTTCGCTCCACTAGTCCCTTGATGTTGGCCTGACGTAGAGGACAAGACTACTAGGTGTTGGGAGAACTCTTACAGGAGCAGCAGAGAACTACATGGACGTACGAGAACTAGGAGGCTGACAGCCTCAAGAAGAGACCCTGAAATGTATCCTCTTCATCTCCTGAGCTAGAGAACGCGGATCGGCAGCACCGGGGTCACCTGGGCCCCCTCTAGACCCACTGAGTTAAGCACCTGCGTTATGTAACAGGATCCCCAGGTGATTCACATGCATAGTTTGAGAAGCTGGAGCTTTAAAAACAGAGAAAACCATGTTGCTAGGTGGTGCTAGGAAATATTTTCAAACAGGACAAGCAACAGCCTTTGAAAAGGATTCCCGAAATCCTCTCCAGCGGTAAAATTGTTCACCAATACATCAGGCTAGATTTAAGAAGTGGGATTTGAAGTTTGAAATGTCTCAGAGGGAAGGCGGAGTGTGATAGAAGGCAACTGCCCTCGAGGTAGACCTTTTATCCGTCAAATCTTTCAATTCCGTGTTTTGTGATTTCTACCATAGCTTTCTATTTAGAAGGCCTCTTTCCAGACAGAGATGAGATGACTTGCAGAGATCTTGCATTTACATTTATATTCTGGGTTGGAGGACCCAGTGGACCTGTGTCTATACTCTGGGCCCATAGACACTTATTCTGAGCTGCTAAGTTTGTTGTACTTTGCTATGTAGCTGTAGATAGTGATACAGACTCCAGCTTCTGGAAGTGGATTGTTGCTGCCACAAACACCTGAAAAAGGAGATGTTTTGAAAGCAGACCATGGCCGGAGGCTGAGAGTATTTTTGAAGCGTACAATAGAGCCTAAATCACCTTGAACAGACTATTGTAGGAGATACGAATGGGACACTGCTGCTGGGGACCCCAAGAGAAGTGAGGAGCATGTTATCGGGAACCAGAAGAGGGGGGATCCTTGTTATGTAGTGGCAGGAAGCTGAGCAGAACCGTCTCCTGAGGTTCTACGGGAAGCAGGACTGGTGAGTGACCGCCTGTGTAGCTTCAGAGACTTCCCAGCAAAATATAGAAGGGGCTTTCTGGGTTCCTATTGCTGCTCACAGTAGAATAAAGGTAAGAGGAGTGAACTGAGAGAACGAGGACTTGATGATTTTGGAAATCCGCAGCTTCTCCAGATGGCAAATAGGCTACAGTTAGATTTATGATCAGGAAAATGTGTTTTGGGGCAAGGCAGAGGGTTGACCACACAACCTTTTGGCAAAACCTCAGAAAGGTGAAAAGCTGAGAATATTCACTTACAGAACAGACCCTCTTGATTGAACGGGAGGGAGGGCCCCTGGGAAGCTTCAGGGCCCGGATCTTCACCAGGCTAATGGGGACCACGGTTCGGAGGGATGATCTGTGGGTGTGACTTTCATCCAATAGAGAGACCCCGTGGAATCCACAAGAAGGCCCTTGGAGCATCGGGGAAAACTGTTTTAGCAGAAACTATCCACTGAGACTAACAGGGACAAAGAGAGTAGAACTGAAAAGTGGATGTCAGACCCCCAAAGTCCTGGCAGGAAACAGAGAGAACCAATGACTCACCTGCCGTCACTGTTCATGAAAAAGGAAGGATGCTCAGAGGGCAGAGCTCCAAACTCAGAGGGGAAAGCCAAGAGCCAGAGGAACTTATTCTCAGGCCTTGAAACGTAACACACCCCCGACATTTGCCCGATGGAACCTCAGAGCCACTCTGGATCAGTGACCCCGTGTGCCTCTCGGGTCTCCCGGATTTGAATGCGAATGTGCACAGCTGTCTACGGCCACACCACCCTGAACGCACCCCATCTCGTCTGATCTCGGAAGCTAAGCAGGGTCGGGCCTGGTTAGTACTTGGATGGGAGAATGTGCACAGCTGCTGTCCTGCCGTTCACGCGGGACGTGATGGGCAAGATCCCTCACTGGCCCACGCGTCAAGAGAAGTTGTGCCCCAAGAACTGCCCTTAAAGACCCATCCCGCCAAGGGCCTTAACTGGGCCTGGACTTGACTTAGATTTGGGACCTGAGTTGTTGAGTGAACATGGGATGAGACACGTGGAAGGTGAATGTATCTTACAGGTGTCGGAATAGAACCACCGGGGCCAGGGGGCAGCTGCTGGGGGGCAGACAGCAGGATCCGGACTTGTTCGTTGTTTCCTGGGGTGTGAATTGCTTCTAATGAGACAAATATAGACGGGATGGACTGTCACATCCATAGTTAGTGCATGAAAAGATCGCGGCTTCCAGCTTATTCTCCTGTCACTCTCACTTGCTCACCCTGGTGGTGTCCAGCTGCCGTGTTGTGAGCGGCCCTATGGAGAGGCCCACAGGGCAAGGGCAGAGGGAGGCCTCTGGTCAGCAAGGAACTGGGGTCCTCCAGCCAACTTCCAGAGAGGAGCTAAATCTTGGCAGTCCCGTGGAGGAGCTTGGAAGTACATCCTCCCCCAGCGGAGCCTTCGAAGAAGACCCCGGCCCAACGGACTTGAATGTGTTTTTGTGGGACGCCTTGAGCCAGGAACCCCAGCAGAGATGCACCTGGATTCTTGACCCCCAGAAACTTGGGTAGCGAGTGTTTCCTGTGTGAGGCTGCTGGGTCTGGGCATCAGCTTATGCAGCACTAGGTAACTGATAAGGACAGTAAAACGGCATTTCACACGGTCCCCGGGGCCTTCAGGCAAAGACATGCTGCCACATTAAAAACAGCAGCAGAAGCAACAATGGGAAAACACAAAATGTAGAGCCCAGGGAAGAAGGGAGGGGCTATTTCAGGTCAAGCCCCCAAGTGTCGTCTCGATGACGCACCAGGCGACAGCCCAGGCATGTGGCTTCATGAGTCTGGGTGACGTCCTTTCTGACTAAATTATGGTTTCGCCCCTGATTCACACCTCTCAGGGTGGGCAAGGGCGCTTGTCTACAATTTCCGAGGTTAAAATTCCACAGAGATGTTTCATTTAAGACGAAGCAGGTACCAAACCAGTGCAGACCAGCTCCCGGCAAAAACGCAATGTTACGGTGATAGAGACGCGTGGTAGGTACCACGCAGGGAATCATCTGCTTGGGAGACGGGACAATGGAGCCGTTTCCCCGCCGTGGGTAGGACTGCAATGTCAAATAGCCCCCCCCCCCCACACACACGTGGTGATTTAGCTCTGAATTAAGATGAAATGTAGTAAGACATTCAGTTCTTGGGCCGAGGCAGCCACGTGTCAGGTGCTGAATAGCACCGGGGCCGTGGATTCTCGATTGCATAGGGCGGAAGTAGAACGTTCCCATCATCACAGAAAGTTCTATGGGATAGCACCGATCTAGAGAGTGCCAGGACCTGAGGGGCGCCCAGGGGAAGGGGCGTGACACGGGGTGTGAAATGAGATATTGCATGGTGTGGAAGTGCAGCACGGTCCTCTCACTATTGTTAAAGGTGACAGTGGTATTTAAATGGGTTTATTTTTCAGATAACTCACCAATTATTATCTCAGCTAAATTTTAAAGATTTTTTTTAAAAAGCTTATTTATTCATGAGAATTAGAAAGAGTGAGAGAGAGAGAGAGACAAGCAGAGACACAGGCAGAGGGAGAAGCAGGCTCCCTGCAAGGAGTCTGATGTGGGACTCGATCCCCAGACCCTGGGGTCACACCCTAAGCCAAAGGCAGATGCTCAACTGCTGAGCCACCTAGGGGCCCCTCAGCAATTTTTTTTTTTTTGAGCACCCTTTCTACGCCAGTGACGTTTTAAATTCCTCCTTTATTAGTCTTGGGGGACTTTGGGCAAACCCGACCCGTTAGCACCTGGACCCCTGGCCATTCCCCATGGGGATGTTTTTCTTTCTCGAAGACCAGATGGACTTGGAACGTTGCCCTGGGAAAGCGTGGCCCTTCAAACTTGGACGGCTCTCTGCAGAAGAAGCACATTTAATAGCAAAGATTAGGTCTAGTAAAATAAAATATAAGACAAAGCATGACTTGATCTTTGCTTTTCCATCCTGCCCCCCAAGGACAGAGGAGAGCACGTGCTCCACGACCCGACGTCCCTCTGCGTGCAGAGCAGATGGCCCAGCGTTGGGAATTCCCGAGGATCCGGCCTAGGGCACGGCATGCCCAGAGGCATTCGTTGGCATCAGTCTTTGGATTCATCTGTTAAATATAGTGAAAAATGACGCTGGCCCCGCTCCAGAGGGCAGGGGTCCACGCAACCCTGTGAGCCTGCCGTCGTGCCTGGTCCCTGGAGACGAGTGGTGGGCAGTGTGAGGACAGGGGTGCCCTTACCCCTCCCCTAGGGTGGGGGCTCGGATCCCTCCCCTAGGGCCCCAGGGCACGTGAAGACTCAGCTGCAGTTTGGCAGGGCCCGCGGGAAACACGGGGCCAACAGAGAGAAGGAACGAAGCAGGACATGATACATGCGACGTGACCGGCCTGGAGCTCGCTGGCCACGGCCCCCGTGGGGCTCTCCCGATGGCCCCTCTCCCCCTGTTCCCTGGTGCACACGCTGCTGACCTCAAAGCACACGATGCCCTCCCCTGGTTCCCGATCCAGTTGCTCCTGGCCCCCCAAGAATCATTTCCCCCCTGTCCTGTAGAAGCTCTTTCTCCCCTGCCTGGGTGGCTCCGGAGGGAACTGCAGCTCCTTCAGGACAGGTCCACACCCTGGGCCCCCGGCCAGGCCGTGCTGAAGGCTGAGGAGCACCTGGACGGCTCATTCCACCCGGACCGGGTGGGGCGGGTGCTCCCATTGCTCCCAGAACAAAAGAAGGCAGACACTGGTGTTTTCCCGCTTCACCACTGTCCGTGTAGAAACTCGGCTGGTCACTCCACTACCTAATGACGCGATCATGACAGCTGGTGAGATACTTCCTGCTTTCTAAAATTCAGTCTCCCCCATGCCCCTCTTCAAGGACTTCCCTTAAACATGTAATAAGTTGCTGAAGTTTGGTCTCAAAATGTATTCTTTGTGTTTTATTTTGTGTAGTTTCAATTGCTATACTTTAAGGCCACTAATCCTCTCTTCAGCCATGTGTAATCTGCCCTTAATCGTATCTAAGTGTTTGTCATCCTACTGTTGGGGTTTTCCCCTATGGGTGTTTTATTGGCTTTTTTTTTTTTTTTTTTTAGTATTGGCAATTTTTGAAAGTTTTTATTGGTTTATTTATTTAGTAACCCTATACCCAATATGGGGCTCGAACTCATGACCCCAAGATAAAGAGTCCCATGCTCATCCAACTGAGCCAAATAGGTGCTCCTATTTGCATTAAAATTTTTTTTTTTAAGATTTTGTTTATTTATGAGAGACACAGAGAGAGAGAGAGAGGCAGAGACACAGGTGGAGGGAGAAGCAGGCTCCATGCAGGGAGCCCGACGTGGGACTCAATCCCGGGTTTCCAGCATCACGCCCCAGGCTGAAGGCAGTGCCAAACCGCTGAGCCACCCGGGCTGCCCCCCTATTTGCATTTTTTAAAAAGATTTATTTATTTATCCATTCAGAGAGAGCAAGAGAGAGGCAGAGACACAGGTGGAGGGAGAAGCAGGCCCTATCAGGGAGCCCGACGTGGGACTCGATCCCAGGTCTCCAGGATCACACCCCAGGCTGCAGGCGGCACTAAACCACTGCACCACCGGGGCTGCCCCTGTTTGCATTTCTTATATCAACTACGTCACTTTGTCATCTTCTGAATGTATGGGATGATGTTCCACATACTAATGGAATAAATGACGGGCAACGTGTTACCTGGTTGTGATAACACCTGCGTCAGTTCTGGGTCAGCTTCTGTTGATCTCCACGGACCGTGTTTTCCTGCTTCTTTTGATCCCTGATAATATTGATTGATTGGATGCCAGACATTGTGAATTTTACTTCGCTGAGGGCTGGATATTTTTCTGTTCCTGTAACTGTTCTTGAGTTTTATTCCAAATTAATTACATTTATTTGGAAATAGTTGCATTCTCTCAGGTCTTGTTTTTAAGTCTTGGCAGGTAGGAATGAGACAGGGGTCAGTGGAGGGTTACTCATTCCTCCCCTCTGAGGCACCAGTGTTCTGCGTATCCTTCCCTAATTCCTTGTAAACCCTGCCTGGAAGGAAAGGCAGTACTTCCGGCCCCGTGTGATTGGCTAGTGTGACTGCTCCTTCTAATCCTTTTGGATGGTTCTCTTTCCACCTTGAGGTGGTTTCCTCCCATGGATGGACATTCAGGGCGAGACCGTAGACCTCTGGGAGATCTGTCTCTATGTAGCCTCTCCTGCCTGGCACCCTGTCCTCAGACATACCTGCCTTGCTTCCCTAGGACCCTTCACTCACACCCCTCAACTCAAGGAGTTTGTTAGCCATGGTCCGCCAGTGTCCCCGTCTGTGCTGCTACCTGGAGGCTCTGTCCAGCCAGTGGGTTGAATCCATCGTAAGACGACTCACTGGTTGTCCCTCCTGCAGGGATCACTGGCAGGCATGGCTTTATGTGTATTTCCTTGAAAACGCTTGTTTCCATGTATTGACCTCTACTTTTATTGTTTTTTTTTTTTTTTTCCAGGTGAGAAGGTAATAATACCTGGAATATGTCGCCGGTAATCTATCTTGGCCATCAACGAACGTTTAGATACCTTAATTTTTCACCCTTTCACTGAAGTGGCACTGGATGATGTGTATCAGTTTAGCTGCTCTTCAGAACTACAAGAGGTTAGTCACAAGGGAAGTAAAGGCTTTCTACGGCCTAATGCCCGGCTTCATAGATGTGTAGTAGTGGAAAGTGCTTGTGGAAGTTGGGTGAGGACGTTGGCACTCTCCATCGTGTGCCCACAGACCTCCCTGTCTGAAGGCTGAGGCTCACCCAGTGCTAGGCCAATCTTGATAATTAGATGACAGGCTTTAAGTATCCAGGAGTGGGCAGCCTGGGTGGCTCAGCGGTTTAGCACCGCCTTCGGCCCAGGGCCTGACCCCGGGGTCCCGGGATCGAGTCCCACATCAGGCTCCCTGCATGGATCCTGCTTCTCCCTCTGCCTGGGTCTCTGTCTCTCTCTCTCTCTCTCTGTCATGAATAAATAAATAAAATCTTAAAAAAAAATAAGTATCCAGGAGTGTGTGAAACAGAACAGGGTGTTGAAAAATGTTTGGAAAAGAACCCATCCTCCCCGAGTGTCTCCTAGGTGCCAGGCACCAGGCACCAGGCTTTTCCCACACTGTCTTCATGACGTCCTTTTGAGGCAGGGACTGTTCTCATCTTGGCCTCACAGATGAACACGTTGAGGCCTGTAGACAGCAAATAACACACCTGAGCTCACCTAAGTCCAGAACAAGAGCCCAGCTGGGGCAGCCCCAGTGGTCACTCATTTACCCACACTGTACGGGGGCCCCGCTGGCTGTGGTCAGTGGACACTGGAGCAGCAACAGGCTGGAGCCGGGGGACCCGAGATCAGAGTCCACCACCCCCGAATATGCTACTCTGGTGTAAGGGTTATTTTGAGCCCGAGGCAATTGAGAAAAACTCATTCCTGGATGAGGTCTCTGCCTTGCTCCAGCCTCCTGGGAGCTGAGCATAGATTGTCCCTGTGGAAGCATCCTCCCACTGCCCGAGCAGTCCTCACCTGCCACCGGCTTCCTGCCATACTTTCTGTCTTACAGATCACTGCTCCTGCAAGTCCATTCTCTTTCCTTTGTCTTTCAATTCTCTTTAAATTTATCTTTCTTTGTCTGAATAGCACAAAAGCCTCCAAGCCTAGGCATTCCTTTCTTTCTTCCATGCCATACAAGACTTTTAACACCAAATAAAATCATACATTGATTTTATTTTTCTCCTGTTGATCTATTGCCTCTTTATTCCTCAGACCCAGCCCCTGAACCCAAGGGGTCAGAGGGAAATGTTTCCTCCCCTGCAAGGCGTCCGGGTTCTTGGTTCCAGGAACCGGGAAGCCAAGGGGGAAGGGCCAGCAGTAAGAAGCATCGTCTGAACCGTGTTCTTAATGCGGGTGGGCTCCTCGTGCTCCTCGCCCGGCTCAGGGCAAAGTTCCACGGAGGTCAAGGTGGCTCCCCAGGGAGACCCAGATTAAGAGCATCCATCAACGTCAGCGGGGCTCTGGGCCAGAGTGAGGACGAGGGAGACCCCTACTCTTGGTGTTAACAGAGTTTATGTAAGGATTGGTTTCAGGAGGCATCGTGGCTGGATGGCAGATTTTAAAGGGTCAGTTGATAATCAATCCATAACCAAACGGTACTCACATTTACCTGGTTGCAAGCCAGTTTCCACCCCTACCTGCCTGAGCAAGTGGGTATGTTTTTACTGCCCCAGGGCTCCGCTTCTCCCTCCCACAGTCAGGAAGCTGGGCTGGGTGTGGAGGGGCTCCCTCCTGGCCCCCAGCAGGTGCAGCACCTCCTCCTGGAGGCTGGCTGGTTGTCAGCGGCACGGATTCCGTCCAAGGCCACGTTTGCTCACCACTAGATGGAGAGCTTCTCCCACCTTTCCCCCGGGCTCCAGGAAGGCCCTGGAGGTGGCAGCCACATCACTTCCAATGCTGACCCCACTGAAAGGAATTCCAACTCAGATGTTAGAAAATGTTCCGTGAGTTAATGTGCTAAAACCTCAGATTTTGGGTTTCTTCACTTCTGTCTTCTTTAATGTGCTGCACTTACATTTAAAAAAATGCTTCAGGGGCAGCCCGTGGGGCCCAGTGGTTTAGCGCCGCCTGCAGCCCAGGGCGTGATCCTGGGGTCCCGGGATCGAGTCCCACATTGGGCTCCCTGCATGGAGCCTGCTTCTCCCTCTGCCTATGTCTCAGCCTCTCTCTCTCTCTCTGTGTCTCTATGAATAAATAAAATTTTAAAAAATGCTTCATTAATTGAACTTTCAACATGCTCTGGCTCATATTTATCATTAAGGAATTTTCAGCAGAACCTTCGGTGGTGCTTGTTTCTATGTAGGTTGGAGTGGCTAAATCCCTTCCAAGTGAGCTGTCCTCTCCCGGGCCAACCAGACATGATGAATGGTGGGGCCGGGGGAGGCGAGCCGCCAGCTTCCTTTCGGCAGCGTGCTTTCGGACTTTCTGTGACCTGTGAAATCCCTATTCTCACGTCCTCAGCACAGCGACGGGCACACTCAAATTGGCCGATTCCCTGTAGAACCCTGTGCGAGTACCTGGTTCACATACAGGATCTCACCGAAGCCTTCCTCTTAGAGCGAGCATTTTAAAACTCTGGTCTGAAGATGAGGTGGTCAGACTGAGTTCTACGCCAGCAGGTCCCACTCCAGCCCTGTGCACGCAGAGGCTGGGATTCGGAATGGCCTTGACTTCCTTCTGTGGCCCTGACTGTGCGACTCTCTGCATCCACGGCTCTGGGTTTTGCAGCCAGGGAGCAGAGAAGCCTGATGTCAGGTGGATGGAACCTTCCAGAGCTGTGCCCCGGCCGCGGGGTCTAGCGGAGACCAGCACACTCCGCCAAAGGAAGAAGGAGATGGCCTGAGCTGGCATTTGTCTTCAACCCCAGATGCAAGGAGCAAGGAGGGTTAGAACGCCAGGGACGGGGGGGACCTGGAGAGGGGAGGGCCCCGAAATGCAAATGCCTCCCAGAGCCTTGCTGTGTGAATGTGTGGAAACAGCCACTTTCACAAGGAACATTTCTCTAAGTGCAAAGGAAATTAGGCAAGCAGTTTATTTAGGAGAAGCAGAAGCAAGAGGAAAGTGATTTGCCTTCTTTTCCTCTTTTTCTCCTGGGAGGAGAATGATCCTGCAAGAATGTACCAGCAGGGTCTAACGAGCCCTTCCCTATTTTGCTGGAAATCCCACCCTCCCGCCGCTGCTCCTCAGTTTCTGTTTTGCAGCCTGCTGCTCCGGGGAGGGGACTGGAGGTCACCGAAGCAGCCAGCCAGGGCCCAGATGCAGCCCAGGGGACGGGGTGGAAGGCAGGCAGGTCCCCAGGTTCCAAGGCACTGGGGGCAAAAGCAGGCCCCACTTAGCCAACACCAGTGAGCCTGCTTTTGACAAAGCACATGTCCTCAGGCAAATGTCACCTCCCCGCTGGCAGAGTGAAACCTGGTCTCCAAAGGGGAAGTGAGAGTTGCTGCATAATTTGAATATTGAAGGCAGCCTTCAGGATTCGGTGCCCCAGGCAGGCTTCTGAGGAACAAGACGGGAGCTCGTGGTCTGCTTGGGGAGGGCATCAGTGTTCACCGGGCACCGCCTCTGCCGGCCAGTGCTGGGGCCCGGAGCCAGGCTGGCACGGGGGGCGCATCGGAGCTCCTGGAGCTGCTCTGTCCCGCACGGTGGCCGTGCCACGTGTGGCCTACTGAGCACCTGGAATGTGGCTGGTGCCCCTGAATTTGCTATTTCTTTACATTTTAATGACTTTACATTTCAGTAGCACGTGTGCCCTGTGGCTGGGGTACAGAGCAGCGATGCTCTGTGCAGAAGCCCCGTTTGGGGACTTGAATAGGGTGGGGGGCTGGGATGTAGGCACCCCCGGGCCACAGGTGCGGACAGGGAAGCCCTCTTCCTCCACGCAAACGGTTGAGAAATCGGATTTGCTCTTTGCTTCTGAGAGACATGACTTGTCCACTACTCTGTGTCCCACTCTGGACGCTGCCTAAGCGGGGGTGCGCCTGCACGCAGAGAGCCTGCCAGTGGTCAGGTCACCCTCGCGGTGAGGAATGGCTCTCTTTTTTGGTTGCTTCTCCTGATTCTGTATGCGAGCCCCAGCCCCGTCACTGTGGTGTGTTGATAGGTGGGGCTCCCAGCAGCCGGAGGCCCAGGTGAGCGAGGTCCAGGACTCCCCCACATGGGATCTCTAGGATATGCCATAATGGTATCTTTGCTCCAGCCTTGCTTGTCCCCATCGCCCCCATCATATTCCTTGCCCTATGGGTCTGACTCACCAAACTCTTCACTCAGTGCTGGGGTCTCTGGGCCTGCAGGGGGAGCCATGTCCGGCCACCCAGTGGGATGGCTACTTTCATCCTTTGTGAGGAAGGCCTGGCATCAAGCCCCCGGGGGACGCGCTGGGGTCCGGTGGGCTCCGGCCTGGTGGTTTCCTCCCCGTTGGATTGCAGCGCCAAATGGAAGGCTACACTTTTTTCTTTCTTTCTGTGCAGATTTTTTTCCCCACTCGCTTTCTATTACTTTTGATTCTTCATGAATCATTAGTCTTTCTCAACTCATGTCTTCATCCCATTATTCAAACTCAGGCACACCCCATGGACGTGAATTTTCAAGTTTCTTTATCGTGTTTTTTCCCCAAAACTGTTCTGTCTGCCTGCCCTCCACCCCAAACTCCAAACCTAAAGTGTTGTAAGCAAGATTTACATCACCCGAGTGAAACAATTTTGAGGGCTCTTCCTCATAATCGCTGGTTGCCAGAGGTGGGGGCGTGGCATGGGAAAAATGGGCAAAGGGAATCATAAAATACAAACTTCCAGTTATAAAGTAAGTCAGCCACATGGGTGTCGGTGTCGTGTGCGGCATGGAGACCATAGTTAACAACGTTGAATCTCACAGCTGAGAGTTTGGAAGAGGGCAGATCTTAAAAGTTCTTGGGCAGCCCCAGTGGCTCAGTGGTTTAGCGCCGCCTTCCGCCCAGGGCGTGATCCTGGAGACCCAGGATCGAGTCCCACGTCCGGTTCCCTGCGTGGAGCCTGTTTTTCCCTCTGCCTGTGTCTTTGCCTCTCTCTGTCTCTCTCTCTCTGTGTCTCTCATGAATAAATAAATAAATAAAATCTTAAAAAAAAATAAAGTTCTTGCCACAGAAGATAAATTGTACAGCGAGGGATACAAGATATGACTGAGTCTGAACTGAAAAGTCTGGGTACTGAAAAATGTGAAAAATGTGAATAATACCTAACAGCAACCAGTCGTGGGAAACTTCTTGGAAAATAAAAAATAATTTATTAGCGTAACTGGTATCTTTCCTCTTCCCTTACGTGCCCCATAACGCAGTAGACAGATTATTAAGAAGTCGTATGACCTCCATGTCGGGGTATTGCTTTTGCTTTGTTATGATCGATTGTGTCATCCTGGGGATCCGGGGTCCGTGAATGCTGTGTGACTTGGGGGAAATGACCCCTCCTGTCTGGCCCTCCTGTTGGTGGGCGAGGGACCTTGCGTGTCTGGTATCCGATACCAACTCGGCGCATTTCTTTCCTTCTCTACTTGCCCCTCCCCTCTGTGTTTTATGGCTGGTCTGATGGTGTTTTTCACCAAGGCCCAAACCAGAAAGGAAATACGGAAATGGTGCACCGCTTCTCTCCAAATGTCGACACAGATGCACAGGACCTCAATCTGTTCTGAACCACCCAGGCCCCACATCAAGTGCTACATCTCCACATGCAGTGGAGGCATAGGCTGAGGAGGCGAGTGTCCTGCCTCTTTTTTCCCCTGCCATAAAGGGAATGAGACACTCCAATCTCAACTCTGAAATGCCCCTGCTATACCCCTGCTGGCAGCAGAGACATGTCCCCCAAACAATTCCATTTTCATGGGAAGACTGACTTCCAGAAGGCAGGGGACACCCTTCTGTGGCACAGACACCCATCTGTTCCATGGGGGGCCCAGGGCACACCCTCTGGAGCCGGCGGCCTGTGTTCTCACCATGGCTTCCCCCAAGGCACAGAGCCACATGTATGTCTCCATCCATGGCCCAGGATGTAAGGGCCACTCGGCAGGGTGATGGGAGCACAGGGGAAGCAAACGGGGCCCCCAGCACAGGGCGTTGTGTTGCAGGAATAGCCTTGCCGGGCAGTGGTCCAGACCTCAGCCCTGGGGTGCGGCCAGGGGTGGGGGTGCTGGTCCTCGAGCAGGGACCCGCTGGGTATTGTTGCCAGGCCTTCCCAGAGCCGTGCACACACTGACAAAAAAAAAAAAATGGAGTGGTGGGGATTTGGGCGAGTTCAGTCCATTTGTGGGAATCCGGATTAAAGAAACTATACTCCATTTCTTGGGGACTTACAAATGCTACGTGAAGCGTGGTGCTCTGGGAAGGGGCAGGAGTGTGTGGCTTTTCCCCAACTGCTCTGTCCCGTTCTTCCTTTTGTATTATGCATAATGGGCGGTAGGAAGTAGGGCTCAGGGGTGACTCTCTGTGACCTTGAAAAAGTCACTCTGCTTCCCTGGCCTTGGTTTCACTACCTGAAACTGATGCTCACACCCATCTCTGCCCTTCCTCCCGAGCAGCCTGGCAGCTCCAGGACCAGGACGGGGCTCATTTCCCACCCCTCTCCCGGCCCCTGCTTAGCGTGGGTGCTGAGAGGGTCCTTCGGAAGCAGAAGCTGAACCCCCTCTTCCTGCTTCGCCACCCCGCAGGGGCTGGCCAGAGGCCGCAGGTCCCAAAAGCTGTCCCAGGACACTCCAGCCAAACTCTGGGCCACGGCCTTCCTCAAACACCACCTCCCGGGTTCGAGCCTCTGCACCTGGACTCACGCTGTCCCTTTGCCTTAGATTTTCTCTCCACTTTTCTTCACCCCAGTGACCCCTTCTGTCTCGCCGTTCCCCAGCGTCCTTGCCAATTTTCTGCCTGCTGGATCTGCCTGGTTCTGGGCCTCCGAGTGTAGCCTGGGTTCATCTCTTCCCTCTTGTATTTCTATGCGTTGAGCCTCATGTATTTTGATGCTGTTGTTAGACTCGTACATACACATTCAGGCGCAGCTACCTCTTCTTGGAGGATGGACTCTATCATTAGGCAAGGCCCCTCTTTGTCCCTGACAACTGTCCTGGCTCTGAACTCAGTTCTGTCTGAAGTTTTAATATAGCCACTCCTGCTTTCTTTGGATTAGCGCTAACCTGGAGTCCTCTCCACACCCTTCCTTTTAGCTTATGTATCTTTATATTTGACGGGGCTTTCTTGTGGGCATCATACAGCTGGGGCTTGTTTGCAGATCCACTCTGACAACCTCTGTGCTTTAATCGGTGCGTTTATGACTTTTTAAAGATTTAATTAATTAATTAATTAATTAATTAATTTATTGAGAGAGACAGAGAGTTCACAAGTAGGAGGAAGGGCAGAGGGAGAAGGAGAATCTCAAGTAGACTCCCTGTTGAGCTCAGAGCCCGATGCAGGGCTTGATCCCATAACCCTGAGATCATGATTTGAGCCAAAATCAAGAGTCAGACGCCTAACTGAGTGAGCCACCAGGTACCCCCTTTAATTGGGGCATTTACACCAATGGTGCTTAAATACTGATACAATTGGATTCGTGTCTACTACACTCCTACTGCTTCCCATATATTGGCTGGTCTTTCTCTCTTTCTTTCTTTCTTTCTTTCTTTCTTTCTTTCTTTCTTCTCTTTCTTTCTTTCTTCTCTCTCCCCTCCACTCCCTTCCCCTCCCTTCCCCTCCTCTGCTCCCTTTCTCTTCCCTTTTGTCTTCCACTCTTTCTTTCTTCTCTGGTTTTAACTGGATATTTTGCATGATTCTGCTTTTTCTCCTCTCTGCCTCTGTCTCTCCAGATTTTACTGAGATGCACTTGGTCCAGGGGACCCCAGCAGGCCTGCCTTTCTGTCCTCTTACTTCATACAGCAGCTTCCCCTCAGGACCGCTCAGCTTGTCCCCTGGATGGGACCTCCCACCCCTGTGAGGGCCCAAATGACGGAATGCAGACAGGACCCTCCTGGAGAGCCTCAGGGAGCCAGGGAGCCTGGGGCCTGGGTCCCATTGCCTCATGCCTGTCTCCAAGGAGAGTGATGCTGGCCCTGAGGCAAGTGGAGAGATAGGAGGAGGCTTCAGAAGGAAGAGTTGTGGGGAGTCTAGGTCATCACCTCGGGCAAGATAAGACCTTAGGGAGCCCAGGGAGCAGAACTGAAGGTCCATTCCACAAGGCACACACCATTCCTGGAGCTGGGAGTGTCTAACTTCGCTGTGGGGGGTCTGGGGATGATGGAGGCTAGACTTCTGCCCTCCAGAAGCTCAGTCTGATGGAGGAGGTGGGCACTTGACCCACTGTACCATGAAAGACCCCACAGATTCCAGGAACCCAGAGATCTGGTCTTGAGAAAGTTCCAAACCCAGCTCGGTACAGTGAACTCAGCCTTGTCACATGACTAGTCCAGCAGTGATGACGCTGCAGGGACCGCGTGGAGTCAGGTGATGGCGAGGCTGGAAGCCTTCCCGGAGGGAGTGGACTTGCAGCCTAGACCAGCTTCCATGACCTCTCAGGGCAGCAGACCTCCCTGAACTCACACTGCATATAAATGTGCAGCCGGCTTCCCGCTGGCTGGCACCCCTCGGTTCTGAAGAGGCATCCTGATGTTTTCAGGGATGGGACCTGGGTGTGGGCAGGGGTGGCCACAGTGGGCCTTGTGAGAGGCAGCGCCCAGAGGGAGGAGGCCCTGAAAGGGGAATCAGATGAGGGCCCCCAAACCACAGACCCTCCTTGCTGTGGGGCCCGGCCCGCCCTCGCCCACAGGAAGAGGGAGGGAGATGTGATGAGGAAGCTGCCACAGGTGCCGGGCGGGCTGAGATGCCCCGGAGGTGATGCCACCGCAGGTTCAGGGCCAGCAGGCCTCTGGAGAGCCTGGGCCCCTCCTGCTGGGCGTGGGCCTGGGTGTGTGAGCCCGGGGCACCCAGGGAGAGGCCCCTCGCGCGGGCGGCCCAGGGACGGGCAGCGCGGCAGGGAGGCCTGGGGCTGACCCCTGAAGGGACAGACAGGACATCTCGGGACAATTCACACGCTCAATGTCACATCTAGTTGGTTTGACAAAACATGGGAAAGAAGAAGTGAAATTTGTTAGCTGTACCGAGATCCATGCAGTTCACTTGAGGGGACAGTTTTGGTACCAAATTATCCCTGTTATGCAAATTTCCTCCCCAACCGGCTGGTTCCCAGTTGTGCACAGGGACCTCGGGGGCTGCATCTGCTTCCCGTGGTGCCGACTCACCGGGTGGCTGCAGCGCAGCTGCTGCCGGGGCGGGGGGACGGCAGCCAGGGGCCCAGCGCACGGTGTCCGCCTCGCCGCTGACCTCGGCCTGGTCGAGGGGCGAACAGAGCGAGGGGACGTCCCACGAGGTCTGAGCCCGCCCCCAAGGGAAGCGCTGCCCAGACCCCGGCACCTCGCAAGTGGCGGGTCCAAGCTGAGGCCCCCAGCCCCGGGTTAGGGGCTCCCCCAGGGTCCCCAGGAGTGCCCAGACCCCCAGCCTGCGGCTTTTCCTCTGGCCCGTTGTCGCCACTGCCTGGACCTGGTGGTGGCCTGGCCTCTGCACAGAGAAGGTCCGGGTGCTGCTCACAGCTGGCTTCCCTCTCGGGGCCCAGCTCTCAGCACCCACCCCCGCCACCCCCTCCCCGGGCAGGGCTCACCTGTCACTTTCCTTAGAGTCGGCCATCGCATGCTGGGGCCGCGCAAGTCTCGAACCTGCTCACCTGTTCCTGCCGCCCATTGGCTTAGGTGCACCCCAACCTCTCTGGCCTCTCTGGGCTCTGTGGTCCAATGGCTCGTCTGGGCTCTGAGACCATTAGTGCCTCGAGGGGCAACGGCGGGGACCCCCAGGAGATGGTCCCACCTCGGCAGCCGTGGCCGTTGCCACACTCGCCGGGCACCACTTCCCACGGTTCTGGAAGCTGCACATGTGAGGCCAGGCTCGGCCTGAGGACCCTCTTTTGGGGTCATAGCTTTGCCCTGGATCCTCGAGGACAAGGATCTCTCTGGGGCCCCTTTCGGGAGCCACTGGTCCCACTCCTGAAGGCTGCTGGGATTTCCAAGCATGGCTTAGAGGGAACACAAAGACTCAGGCCAGGGCAGCCACCGAGGGCGGTCCGTGTCCTGTTGACACCGAGGACATGGCAGTTAGTACATTTAAAAAAAAAGGGGGACCCTCGGGGGGCTCAGCAGTTGAGCATCTGCCTTCGGCCCAGGGCGTGACCCCGGGGTCTCGGGATTGAGTCCCACGTCGGCTTCCCCACATGGAGCCTGCTTCTCCCTCTGCCTGTGTCTCTGCCTCTCTCTGTCTGTGTCTCTCATGAATAAATAAATAACATCTTAACAAAAAAATGAAATCCCAGGGCCCCTGGGGGACTCAGTCGGTTAATCCCCTGACTCTTGATTTCAGCTCAGGTCATGACCTCGGGGTTCTGGGTCCAGCCCCACGTCAGGCTCTCTGCTCAGTGGGGAGTCTGCTCCAGGACTCTCCCTCTCCCTCTGCCTGCCCTCCTTTCTCAAATAAATAAATAAATCTTAAAAAAAAAAAAATCCCAAACCACCCTGTTCATGGAAATCTCCTTCTAGTGGCAAGAACCCAAGGCCTCACCTCTTTGCTTCCATCTCCGCTGGATTCTCCCCCCAAGGTCAGCAGCTTGACCCCTGCCACATGACCGCCGGGTCCTCCCTGCCTCCCACTGCATCTCCCCTCCAAGCTCGGGGGCTCCCTGTCGCCTGCATGGTCACCTCTTCACAGTCTCCTGGAGGCAGGAGCTGAGCACGTTTCCTTTAGCTCTGCTGCGGCGTGCGGCCTGCTGGGTGGCCCATCCCGTGTCCCCACTGGGGCTCAGCGTTTCTGGGGGTGTGCGGACGGAGGTGCTGCCTGCATCCAGGGAGCACGCTGCTCTGCTGCAGGCCAAGGGGCTGGCGAGCCTGCGGTGGCCGCTCACTAGGCTGTGTCCTCCAATCTAGGCTTTATGGGTAACGTAGCAATTTATTTTGGTTTCCATTCTCTGATCCCCTTGTCTCTCAGTTGTTTCAGACTCAAGAGGGGGAAGAGAGAGTCACTGATTGTTCTTCATCCCTCAAAAGAAATAAAGAAAAAAAAAGGAAAAAAGGTTTGGGCAGAGGAAGAAGGTTAATCTGTAAACTGTGTGGGGAGACACAGGATGAGGACACGGCTTCGCAGGTCCCAGGCCTGCTGGTGGGCTCCATGCAGCCCTCCAGCTCCAGGATGGTCAGGCACGGGCCTCCAGAAGCTGCGCTTTTAACGACCACCCAGCTGATTGGGAGCTGCATTCAGAGAACCAGGGTTTGGAAGCATTGGCACCAGCGTCCTGGAGCAGGTGGGGGCTGGGGATTCGGATTCAGGGCAGGAGAGGCCAGAGGGAGGACAGGAGCCTGGCTGCGAGCCACCACTGAGCCAAGGGGCTCCGTTTGCTCCTGTGAGAGGGCTGGAGGGGGCGGTGTTTGGGGAAGGTACGTGCCACCCCCACGGAGCCCCAAGAGCAGTGATGCTTGGGGGGACCCCAGGGGAAGGGGAGTTAGGAAGGGGCTCCTGTGGCTGCAGATCTGGGGCAGAGCAAACCCAAACACAGTGAGCAGACCCGGCCTGCAGCGGAAGGCACCCCACCCTCCCCGCCAGGCCTGGACCAGTCGCCGGGTTCCCAGGATCCCTCAGGATTCCTCGAGCGCTTTGCTCTGTGCTCGGGGTTGAGGAGCCGTGCAAGGAGAGCGCGGGACTTTTAGAAACTGCCGAAGGGATCCTGTTCCTGGAGAAATGCGTGGGTTCTGATGACTGTGCACGCTTTCACCAGGGACTCACAGAGCCTCCAAGGCTTTTGGTTTTGACTGAAAATATGACTAATTGATTGGCAATGGGATTGGGGCTCTTTGGTCTCTGCACCTGCAATCCTGATCTTTAGCTCCCCCAATTTCACACTAACATTTAAAATATAGTGTGACTTTTAGGGGCACCTGGGTGACTTGGTTAGTTGAGCATCTGCTTTCTACTCAGGTCATGATCCTGGGGTCCTGGGACCGAGTCCCGCATTGTCCCTGCTCCCCTGCTCGCGCTGTCTCTCAAATAAATAAAATCTTTATATTATATAAAACATATATATATATAGATTTATTTATTTATATACAGATATATTCTATCATCTATCTATCTATCTATCTATCATCTATCTATCTATCGTCTATCTATCTATCGTCTATCTATCTTAGTGTGATTTCTAAATCTATGGCACTCATCAGGAACAGAAGTGAAGTGCCCAAGAGCCGCGGTTGGGCAGGAATGATCAAATGCATGCAGGAAACCTCAGGAGCAGCTCTGGGGAGGGTGGGGGTGCCTAGGCGGTGCCCAGGTGGCTGGGGACAGTCAGCTTCTTCTGGATCTTCTGCACCTGCTGCGGGCTCCCCGCACCTTGTTGCATCCCTCCTGGAATCTGGTGCCGTCCTCCCGGAGGCCACCAGGCACCCTCAGTGCCATCCCACAAAGGAGGCACCCCCTCCGGGTCAGCCTCCCCAGGGCGGAACGCCCCCTTTGAGCCCATGGAGTGGATGCACCACTGAGTCACAGCGCGCAGGGACTGGGGAAGGCACGTGGACCCCAAAGGTTCAGTGTCGGAAGATGTGCTGAGAATAATCATTCCTGTGATGAACCCCGACGTGGAGCCTCTCATCCCACCACGGGCTCCTGGAGTCACCATTTGGAAGCTGGCCCTCACCCACTGGCCGCCTCTGGGGCTCCAGGACGAGCCTACAGCGTGTGCCACCGAGAGCGGGGAGGCCTTCGAGGGATTCGTGCCAGCGACGCTTTCCCTCCGATTCCTCCCAGTTCTACCTCCGGGGCGCACGAGGACGTGCGTGCAAGGCTCACGCAGACACGCTCCTCGCTCCCCAGCCCACTGGTCCCTCCCAGGGCCCCCCTGCCCCGAGGCTGGGCGCACTTCTCCCGGGTAGGGGCAGACAGCCTTGCGGTCGGGGGCTGCACTCGCCCAAGCCGTGCGGGCCCGGGGTCAGGCGGCGGAGCCCACTCTACCGGGCGTCCCGTCCCTTCAGTGCGGGCAACGCGCTCCCGGTTTGCTCAGCTACGGAGGCTGGACGCTCCCTCAGGAGATGCTGCAGGTCAAGGGCTGCCCTTGAGAGTGTCCCTGGGGAGCAGGCGACAGGGCCTGATGGGAAGTGCCCGGCCTCTGTGTTTCAGCAGAGCCTCACCTTGTGCGGATGGGACGTCCTACCCGCGGCCTAGTTGCCCCCCTCGGCCCTGCGAGGCGCGGAGCCCGCGCTGCCTGGCTCTCCCTCCACGGGGCAGGTGGGCCTCCCGGCGCCGCCCGGCCGTGGCCTCAGCATCAGCTCTGCAGGACCAGGACCGCGACTGGTCGCTGTGGTCAGCCACTGCCTCCTGTGCCCCCACGACCGTGGACTTAGGCAGCGGGCGCTGGAGAGCGTGGGGCGCACTGATGGTCGCCCCCCACCTCCACCTGCCTCAAATCCACATTCTGAAGCTGAAGGCCGAGACTCAGCAGCCCAAGCCCGGCGCCGCTGTGCTCCGGGGGCTCCGGCGTGCAGCAAGCTCATCGGATCCTGGATGCTCGTGAGGGCTTGGTCCCCCCCGAGGCCCACCCACCTCCGCTGGCCAGGAGGGTCTGCAGCAGGTGGCGGCGCCACAGGAGCTCGGACGTCACAGGATGGGACAAAGGATTTGTTGCATTTATTTGTTCTATCTCTACAGAAGAAGCAGTTCAAGATGTGTACAAAAGGATCCTCTATTCCTCCAGGGGTACCCCCCTCGTTCACAGCTAAACAGAAATAATTTAACATCATCAGAGAGGCGGATGGGAAATACAAGTGCATTTTCTCATTTACAATCCTGTACACGTATTTTCCAGAATGGCAGACAAAGACCTAAAGCTGCACCAGATACGAGCAAATTGTACCTTGACAATCCCCACAGACAACATTGTAAAAAAGGTGTATTAGAAAGTATTTGAAACAATATTGCATATTAATCTCTGGTTACATCTGTTCACAGTGAATGCGACCATAGACCATACCGACAGGTGGATGTGCTTCTTCCTTCTCATGGCTGTACATCTTAAATAGATCTGATTTTGGTTCATTTTAAAATTAAAAACGAAAACAAAAACAGGACACCGGACTGAGTGAAAGCTATCTGGAGTTGAAGTAGAGCTGACCCTTCCTTATTGCTGAAACTCCAGAAGTGCAGGCAGCTATAGAGAAACACATTTGCTTCATGATTTGTCTAAGCAAGTCCATCTGATCCCCGCTTCCGTTTCGGTCGGAACACGACACCATAAGGGCTACATGGTCCTCAAAGCAATGCAAGAAAAAAAAACCTACAAAAATAAAAAGAAATCCCCCCCCCCAAAAAAAAAAACCCACACAAACAACCTCACATCTCCGTTAGCAGTAGCTTCCTTTTGCAACGACGATTCTGAGATTTCTTTACCTGGTGGATTCTCAACTGGAAGTGGAACGTGCTGGTCTCCGAGGTGACTGGTGCTGGGTCAGCCCTTTGGCGACAAGGGAGTGAATGAATGGTGGCGCCCGTCTGCTGAGCGGCTCTTCCAGTAGGACAGACCGTGCTCTTGGGGGCACGTCGCAGAGGGGACCTGGGTGAGGGGCAGGTGCGCAGGCCTTGCGTCGGGGGACGCTCCGGGACGGCCCCGCGGGGGCCGAGGGCCAGCGATTTCTTGTCGTGGTGGACACGTGCCCCGCTCCTCGCGGCCCTCCGGTCTCTGGTGTTCGTTTTAAATTCGAGTTCACGACGCCTGGGCGCAGCGGCTCCCAAGACACACGTTCTCGGACCACCGCACAGACCACAGTGCAAAGAGGGTGAGGTCACGGGGACGCGCGCTTTAACCAGGTAGGGGACAAACGTCAACAGCTTTCGGTCCAGAACGGGACCCCTTCGGACGGAATGTAAGCACTCCTTGCCTTTCCGTGGGGCCCTGCCTCACACAGTCATCTCAAAGCAAATTGGGCGCTACAGTATAAAACCACAAGGAAAGGCGTGGACATAGATGGTCGCAAGGGCCGTGGGGGCGGCGTGTTCGGGAAGACCGTCCGTGGCCGCTATTTACAGTTGTGGGCAGGCTTCGCTTGAAGCCTCGGGGCGGCGGAGTGACTCCTTTCAACCGACCGGCTCTGTGGGGTGCACGGCAGAGGGCAGGTGGGTGTAGGCGCCGGCCCACAGGACATCACGGGGGCCCGGCCGCGGGCGCCATCCCACGGATGGACGGATGGACCGTGGCCTCCCGTGTGACCGGCTGCACAGCCCAGGGGTCCGCAGGGTCCGCAGGGGTCTCCACCCGACTCCGCCGTCCACGTGCCAGGGTCCCATGCACCATGATCCGGTTCGTTTGCAGCTTCAATGCTCCACACAGTTCCACGAGCAAAAGAACCCGCCGCTCAAGAACGGCAGGTGTGGACTCCGCCCTTGCAACGCTACTCGCTCGCACGTGGAAAGAGTTGCTTCTGGAGAATGAAAGGGACCCATTCATTTATAGGACTTGCGGTGGACACGGAGGCACCAGGGGTCAGGGCGGGACTCCTGGTGGGGACAACCTTCCAGGGCTTCTTCCCTCTGGAAGGCTTCCCGGGCCTTCCGCCTGGTTCAGAGGTGGAGCAGCGGTTCTTGACTTGGGATGATTTACTCCGTGGGGACGTTTGGTGACACCTGGAGAGATTTTTAGGCGTCGAATGAAGGTGCTACTGGCGTCTACTGGGCCGGGACCAGGGATGACGCTACATCTCCTGCAGTGCACAAGGGAATCCCTCACCCCAGAGGAATATCCAGCCCCAAAGGTCAAGAGCACCGTGACCAAGAAGCCCAGATTTAGAGTAGGTGCAGGGGTACTCATGGGCACTTTTTCTTCTGGGTTTTTGTTTGTTTTTACGTTCACCTTGGTTCAGTTTTGGCAAAGACATGTAAACATTTGAAATTGTATGCTCTTACCTGCCTGGGTGGATGGCATTATTACATTTAATAGTGGGATGGACCCTGAGGTCTACCCCTCCCAAGTGGGGGCTGGAGACACCAAACACCTTGGCGGGGCTCCCGATGGCATGGCTGAGGACAGTTCTACCCCCGGCACCCGCCTCTTCCTCTTTCCTATCTGACCTTGCCTGCAGGGTACACGGTCGCTCTGCATGTTCCAGGCTCCCAGAGAAAAAGGATGCTCTAGGTGGGCACACGGGGGCGGCTCTGTCCTTCTGGGAGAGTTTCAGACTTTTTTTTTTCCTTTTTTTTTTTTTTTCAGATTTTATTTATTTATTCATGAGCGACACACAAGAGAGGCAGAGACACAGGCAGAGGGAGAAGCAGGCTCCCTGCGGGGAGCCCAATGTGGGACTCAATCCTGGGACCTGGGATCACGACCTGAGCTGAAGGCAGACACTCAACCACTGAGGCACCAGGTGCCCCGGTGTCAGACTCTTTCAACATTTAGTTTCTAACAGGTAGGCTCTCGGCAGGTTAGCCACACCTCCTGGGCTTCACTTGTCATAGCTCCTTGCTCTGAAAATGAACAATCACCCTACGTCCTTCTTTTAGGGATTTTAAAACAAGAATAATGGAGAAGGAGGGCGGGGAGAGAAATTCACCAGTCAACAAGCAATGATGTCGTGGAAATGGGGTCTGGCCTGGGACTGGGAGGGAAAACCGGCTTCTGGCTGTGGGCGGAACCAGCCGGGGAAGGAAGGAGCGTGGAATCTGGAGTAGAGCTTGGTTTCTGAGGGGTTCAAAGGAATGAAGGTCCACGTTCCAGGATAGATGTTAAAAATGTAGTGCTAGACTCTGGGCCACGAGAGGCACGGGCCTGAGGGCAGAGGGCAGAGGGCAGAGGGCTCCAGATTGGCCCCCGGGACTGTGGTGTCCAGGCCCTGCCCCTCCCGGCAGGCCGTAGGAGGCTGAGCGACCTCCCCACTCCTTTTGCTGGGTGAGCGCGTGTGTCTTTGTCCCAACCGCGTATTTTTGTACAGGTTGTGACTTATCACAACATCTTTTAAAAACTGTGGCCTTGCAGACCTAGATGCCTGCAGCCAGAGGCTGCGGCCTGGGTTTCTCGGCCCTGCTCTGTTGGGGCCGCCCGCCAGGTCTGCTCACCCGCAGCACCCGACCCGGGGCTGTGCTCACTGCCTCTGGGGCCTTGGAAACCACATCGGTGCGTGGATGCTTATTTAGCACAGAGACCAGCTCGTTCCTTCCCAGGCTTTGGCCTGTTTTTACAAAACTTTCTCTGAAAATGAGCAATTCTTTGAAGGATGGGACTTCTAGGAAGCAACAGGCGGGGGCGCTTTCGGCTAGCAGTCTATGAGCACATCTAGTAAGATAGCCGTTTGGGGGAGGGGGTACTCCAAACGTAACCCTGCATCTAACAATAAAAACTCCTCTTTTTCAAAAGCAAATCAAACCCCAGCCAACCAACCGACTTAAAAATACAAAACTAAATGAAAAACCACCTAGGGATCAAAGCACAACGTTCTGGTCCAGTCTGGGCTGCTGGCGGGATGGGGGGCCCCGGCCCGTGTGCTTCTCTCCGGGCGGCGCCCACGGGCAGAGCGGGGCTTAGCTCATGTGGAAGCGGTGCTCGCCCCGCGTGATGTGGGACGAGAACTCGTACCTGTCCTGGCTGTGGTAGCCACACATGTTGCACTCGAAAGGATCACGGAAGCCGTGACAGCCCATGTGGATGGTGTACATGACGTGGTCCAGGAAGAGCACCCTGCAGTGTTCGCACTTGTAAACCTTCATGGGCTCCCCGCTCGTGCCGATCACCCGGAAGGCGTCCTGGTTGCTCTCGGAGGCCGCCCGCAGCACGTCGTAGGCCGGGTGCTCCTCCTTGATGGACAGGCCGTTGCGGGCGTGGGGGTTGATGTGGTTGGTCAGGTAGATGAGGCTGCTCCGCTGCTCCTCATTATTGCTCTCCGTGTCTGTTGAGTCTTGGCAGCTGTTGCTCGGGGACGCCTCCCGCTCGGAGGACACCGACTTGGCCTTGGAGAGCAGAAGCAGGTTCTCCACGGCGCTGTCCTGGGCCGAGTGGTTGGACCGCGGGGGGCCCTCCACGTGGGGCTTGTGCAGCTGGTACATGGGGCTGATGACCGGGACCACCTCCGAGCTGCCCGGGGGCGTCTGCACCAGCGGGCGCAGGGACTCGGCCCCCAGGTAGCTGATGGCGTTGTTGATGGCTTGGTCCATCACGTGGGTCTGCATCATCTCATTCTCTTTCTCGTAGCTGGCACTGCTGTCGTAGGGCATGTCCGACAGGCACTTGTCCCCTGTGGGAGGCAGGTGACAGTCAGTGAAGCCGGGTTACCTCTGCATGACGGCAACAGCTGAAGTCTGCACCGAGGGGGGTGTCCCGGTGCTCTGGCACACATGCCACGCCTCCCAATGGGAAGGCCGAGCTATCTCCGCCTGTGGTCACCGAGCACAGGGACCTTCCCAGAGTCTGCACTTCAACAGATTGGACCTGACAAATGAATCTGTGAACCAAAGTCAGCGCCTCTCACTATAAACAGCACAACTTCCAACTAGAATACTCCGCCAGTACCTGTGTCTTTTACTACGGACGGTATAATCGAATATTATTATACCGGACTTAAGATTAATAATTAAATGATGTATTTTCAATATAGCATTCTAAGCAATTTACAGTAACTGGTCGATTTCTCATAAATGTATTTAATTAAATAAGTAATTATTCACGATGGTACGTGATATGCTTATTTAAAATAGCATTACATAGGGGTGCATGTGTGGTCAGTCGGTTAAACGTCTGACTCTTGATTTTGGCTCAGGTCATGAGCTCAGGGTCATGGGATTGAGCCCCACATAGGGCTCCACACTAGGCTCCATGCTGGGTGTGGAGCCTGCCTGAGATTCTCTCTCCCTCTCCCTCTCCCACCCTGCTGGTAATCTCTCTCTCTCTCTCAAATAAATAAATACAGACATACATACATAAAATTGCATTACACGATAGAATTTTAAATTCATAACTTCAATACTCAGCATAAAATGTAATCAAAATATATGATCTATAATAAGATTTATCAAAAGTGGACTTTGGGCTCTGAGAGTAAAAAGGTGCTCAGATGCAGTGTCCACACCCTTCCCGCTTCCAGTTCCACTGGTCTTTCCATCCCTGGTGGCACCAGAGCCATGTACTACAGAGGTATGTGCAGGGAGGCTGGGGGCAAACCAAGGAACGTAAGCGGAGAAGGTGTGCCATTCATCTGATCTTTCCAAAAATTCCTGAGCATGAACGATGCTCAAGGAACCATGGCTGAGGACTCTTAGTGTGCCAGCTTCTCCTCCTCCTCAAGGAACTTCTGGTCTGAGAGCAGGGTTTGTAGGTGAGCTTGCTCCCTGGAAATGGTGAACCCTGAGAGCAGCTCTGGCAAAGCACCCGAGGCACACCCAAATTGTTTACATTTTACTTCTTACTCTGTTTCTTTTCTTCCTCTAACACATCTTCATGGAGCACTGAGAGTCTCCTGGACCAGACAGGAGGGACAGACAGGGAGCTAGTATAAAGGGCCCCCACCCTTAGTGGCACACAGCTAACAGGGGACGCAGGCATTAAAATATGGCTGTACAAATAGCCCTTCCCAGGATGAGAAGTTCTATGAAGAAAATAGAAGGCTGGTGTCATATGGGCTTCTGACCTAAGATGAGCTTCTGTCGTGAGTGGGACTTGTGTCCCACACTGAGAGCAGCCAGGGGAAAGCAAGAGAAGGAGCCTAGAGCTTTGGAGGGATGGGGTGAAGGTGACGGGGCCAGAGCCCAGGTGCAGGGCTGGGCAGGGGTGCCACCCCGTCAGACGATAAGGCTAGACCAAGAAGGGGCTTTATCCAGGGAGAAAATGAGAAGCCCCTGAAGGGTTTGAGGGAAGTGCCCTTCTCGGCAACCAGCAGAAGAGCAGGCTGGGAGGGGCAACGGCAAGTGAACCTAAGAGACTCTTTGAAGAGTCCAGGTAATGGCTGCTACTGAGGGTCATGGCAGTGGAGGATCCCCCACTGCCCACACTGACACCTGACGCCAAGGTCTCCCACTAATTCTTAGCAACAGGAGGATAAACTGCCTGGTGGTTCAAAACTTATGAACTAACCCTTCTAGAAAAATATTGCTGACCACTGGTAATTGTCCAGGGATATGCCCCACCACACTATAAAGTATCTTTAGGCCTCATTCCTTGCTTGCAAAGGAGATTTATCATGAAACGGCCCAGCCTGCACTCATTCTAATCTATTGGTGGTCAGGAGGGGCACATGCACTGATAGTGAAACAGTGTGATCCTCAGATTACAGAAAAGAAACCTTTGCTAGTGGCCAGTCACACCCTCTGCAGAAACTGAATGGAATGGATGGAATCTTGCCACGAGGTGGGTGGTAGGGAACACAGAGGTGGTGTTTCTCTCCATTAAAAGTTAAAAGAAGAAATTCGATAGCATTACTAAAGCCACACAATTTTCATTGTTTCTGTGTTGAGGTGCCAAGTGTCTTGTTGCTCTACCCCCAGAGGAGAAAGTTTGTGCCCCTGTCCATCCCTCCTACCAAACCCTGATAGGGATAAGATGAGGCATAGACTTTAAGGCTGATTTGGATACATATCAAAGTGTTTACAGCCCCATCAAAAATGATGCTTTCCCACCTAATTATCCTGCTTCTCCTCATTGTGGTTCTCTGGTTTCCCAAGCAACCACTAAAATGGATGTAGGAAAACATCCATATACTGCAGATTACTGTGGCCTATTGAAACTATCCACAGAATTTCTCTTCCCTAATACTCCACAAATAAGAAAAATAAAACCTCACACGACTCACTTTGGCAATCAACTAAACAAAAGAATGCATTATAACAGAATAGTTAAAAAAAAAAAAGAAGGGCTAAGAAACGACAATGCTGGCATGAGTAATACCGTGAAGGGTGACTGCTGACCCAACTTCTAAAAGTCTTAAGTACGAGGCAACAAAGTCCTCAGCATTTTCCCAAATATCCTCATATGTACAGGAAACCAATTCAGATAAATGTCTTCCTCCACTTCGGACGAAAAAGCAGTGAAAACCTCTGCTAGAGAGAACCAGGTGGCATTGGACAGCTGAGCGGCAAGGTTGGCTCCTTAGACAGGAGTAAAGTCTCCTATAAGGAGAAATGGACCAAAGCTCGTCATGTCCTCCCATGGGGCTGGGAAGCCCTCTCCAACTAGGTGCAGTGATAACTGGCTTAGGGCAGCTAGCCAAATCTCAGAATGAGGGAGAGACAGCAGCGAGAAAGGTTTTCAACAAAGACTGCACTTTGCCTCACCTGAATTCTCCTTTCCATCCTTGGCATTCTTTCAGGATTTAGAAAAGTCAATAGCTCTCACAGGGGAAAAAAAATGTCTCACATACAGTGGGAAGAATGTTGAACGTCAATCAAGCTACATCAGCCCAAGTAAAATAAGCAAGATGAAAAGAAATGTCATGGTTACTGTGAAAATATTTTCTAGCGATACAAGGGAGGAAAGGAAGTAAAACAGACCAATAAGTCCATCCTAGGAAAAGAGCTTAACTCAAGGAAGAGAGGAGATAACTCTTAATTATTTTGTGAAATGGACTCCATAAAAAAAATTACTAAAAGATAGCATGCTAAAACAACAGAACGGGATGAAAAAAGGAGATGTCAGGTCTCAGGAAACAAAATGAGGTCCAAAACACTTTTATTACAGGATGAATCCATGGATTTGGAAGTGGCAAGTAATAGAACATAAGCTACTAAAAATGGAATGGTTTGCAAGGAGGAAAAACAAGATAAGTGTGAATGAATGTAAAAAAGACCAAAAAAATTAACTTAAGGAAATGCTAACAGATATGGAAGACAAATAATCTAACATAAGGACAACTGGTACCCCCGACAGAGATCACAACAGACGGAACAAAAAAAAATGTCTCTATGAGGAAGAGAATTTCTCAGAAATAGAGAGAGAAAGGGATTCTGCAGATTAAGATGGCAAGAAATTTTTATTCAGAATATAAAATACTAAGACATATGCTAGTGAGGCTAATTCACTTGAAGATTACAGAAGGAACCCTTCAAGCATTCAGGAAAAAATGGAAATCACCTTTCAGAAAAAAATGATCAGATTGGCCTCAGACATCTGCACACAGCATTCAACAAGCAATGCCACCATGGTGTTAAGACAGAAAGGTGATAAGTAGACGTCCTTGGACACAGAACCACCATGGAGCTAGAACTTCATTTCAAGAAGGTGCTTGAATGTTATTAAGAGATTAATCAAAAATAGACAGAAATACCAGTAAAAGGACTGAATCTTAGCCTTGGCTCTATTTAAATATTGAATCAACAATAAGTAGGAAGGCCTCTGGGAGAATTCGGATTTCAGAATAGAATGTGAATATTAGGAAGCAGGATGATGTAAAAATAATATACACTGAACACAGGGGAATAAAATCGTGTCCTTATTTCCCAAAGCCACGAGTCAGTAGATGCTGCCTAAATGGAAACAAATGGATTAAAACACTGATTTGAAGGTCTTCATGTTTTTCGTAATGCAGTATATCTTTCTAATCTTAATCCTTTAAAAATATCTTTCTGTGAGAAAATATTTGAAGATCAGCCACATTTCCAGTTTTATTTGGCTCTTGTTCACCTCTTAAATTTAAGACAGCTATAGAAGGGATACTTTCATTTTGAAACAGTGTCTGTAATATGATAGAATCTTTACAGAAGCATTCATTTCACACCCACCAACCCACCTGTTCATCACCCTAGCCCTATCACATACATGATATGGATAGAAAAGTATTTAGAATAATGCTCAGCTACTTTCAATATTGGCAATTTCTGGATGTGGCTTTTTGGGGGTGATTTTAAAACATTCATCTTTCCACCAAAATTCTTTATATTAACCATGTATCATTCTAATAATGAGAAAAGGTTGTGTTTTTCTTCTGGAAAAAAGAAACCATACCAAGAGAATTAGAACGGATAGCAGGAGTATTAATCACTATTATTTCCCCCTATCTCCTCTTCTGTATTTAAAAAGCTTTCTCAGTTTGGCTCAGATCATGATCTCAGGGTCCTGGGATTGAACCCTACACCAGGCTCCTTGCTCAGTGAGGAGTCTGCTTCTCCCTCGCCCTCTGCACTCTCCCTGCTTGTGCGCTGTCTCTCTCTGTCTTTCTCTAATAAATAAATACAATCTTAAAAAACATTAAAAGCTTTCTTAGGGTGCATTGGTAGCTCAGTGGGTACAGAGTCTGACTTGATTTTGGCTCAGGTCATGATCTCAGGTTGTGAGATGGAGCCCAGCATTGGGCTCTGTGCTCAGTGTGGAGTCCGCTTGAGATCTTCTCTCCCTCTGCCCCTCCCCCTCCCCTGCTCTCTCTCTAATAACAACAGCAACAAGAAACAACACTTCCTCCCCACAATCACCAAGCAGAGTAAGACAATGAATAGTGTTGTGATGTAACATTGTCATCCCCTTTCTGAGGGGCTTCATTGATCCTGTCAGCCTCTATCTGATTATTTCAGAGAACAGGATCTTCGATATAATGGTGAGGAATGCTGCTGGCAGCATCAATACTTACAGTCATGCCAACATGCAATGTAGAAATTTTAATCATAGGTCACATATCAATTAAGTAAGATGATAGACCATTGTGGGCAACATTCCACAGAAACATCATGTCCTCTTACATTCTTAAGGTACTTCCTTGAGTTGAGAGCAGTTGCACACCCAGTGTCCTTACTGATCTTCAGAATGGTGCTGGGAAGGATGCTGGGCAGGAGGCATCACACCCATTTCATAGATGGGGACACTGAGTTCAGTGATGTGCTCAAGGTCACCAGCCAGTCAGAGCTGGAACTAGATCTAAACCCAGGTCTCTTGAAAGAACTCTTTCAACTACATCACCACTGGCCCGCATATATGATAATGTAGGATACCAGTTGCTCTCCTACACACTTTCTGAATTTGTATAAAGGATACACTCAACATCTGGAAGTTTAGAAGGACCTAAGAGGTCTATCTCTTCCCTGTCTCCTTCCCTCCTTTCCTTCCTTTTTAAATTTTAGTGATGGAGAATCCTTGACAAGTCAGGAGTGGTTGACTAAAATCCCATCACGTTGACGTGAGGACAAGCTATAGGCATTTGGGGATAGAAGAGGCATTATTACAGAAATAACTTATCAATCTCCACATTCTTGGAAAAACACCCAACAGAATACACACTCCTGAGCCCTTTGTTCCAATCTCCACACTGCTGTCCTTGTCCTGCTGTTCCCATCACACTTCTCCTGTGCCTCCCCTCTCCCAGGGGACTTCTTCTAACCTTGGCTTGGCTCCATTAGAGCATCTGTTTGTTTTTGTTTTGTTTTGTTTTTAACACAGAAGCACCTCAATCTGAAGACAGTGCCTAACTTGCGGCCCCCTCCCGAGTGGCTGCGGGACAGGTTCAGGACAGGTCGGGAGCCTCCAAAAGCTAATACGGACCTCACAGGTTCATTGACAAAGTCCTCAGCAGGACTTCTCCAATTTCCCAACCTGAAGGAGAAGTCGTGCCAGCTTCCCCAGGTCAGTGACCACTGACAATCCTTGGGTGCTAGTGGGTCTTTGCTCCATCTCTCCGCCTGGTTACCTGGCAATTGCCCTCTGCCTCACCCACTGCCTGCTACCCGTTGCCCACTGTGCCATGCCCACCACCCACTGCACACCGCCCACTGCATACCACCCAGTGCACACTGCCCACTGCACACCCACTGCATACTGCCTATGAGCACCATGTTCTCACTAGCCCCGTGTGACCTGAAATCCCATCACAACAGCCTATTCTGTGCTCAGGACCTTGTTATTGTTACTCCTCTGCTCAGGAAAGGCAGGGTCTCTCTCATTCTCACAGCCTAAGAGCTCACATAATGTGGGTGACTCTCCATATGGCAACTCCAGCCAGTGGTTTGCAGTGTTTTAAACTGAATCCTTCTTTCCCCCAACTCTCCCACCCAAAACCTGTGACAAGCCTCTCAGACCTGATCAAAATGGAGGCATAAGTGCAAGAGGGAGGCTGCAGCCCCAAGAACTTGGCCTCTCCTTTGTCCTCCCCACTTTCTGCTGTCTCATGTGTCCTCTAGAACCCCAGGTCTCATGAACCATTAACCTCATTCTAGACCCATCCTCTCCCAACACACATTTTCCAGGCTCCCATGTGGCCTTTACCCCAGAAAACCCTTGAAGATGAGCAGATCAAAACCAGAACTATTTCCAGAAACTGGCTTTATCATTTCTGTAAATGGCATCCTCCTCTACTAGAACCACCATGAGTCACGGCTTCCATAGCTCAGTCCCTGCCCTGACCCCACGCCCATCACCAGACCTCTCTGCTCTGTTCCCTCCTCCTTCCCTGCTACCACTGGCCCTCTTCTTTCCTGGTCACCTTCTGGCACCTGTAGTATTGTTTTCTATGGTGTGGCTCCCATCAAAAAGAGGCCAGTGCTTTTTCCTGCCTCCTGAGTTAAGGAGACATTTCTCACCGTGGTGTTCAAAGGCCATTGATTCTGTGGCCAGAGCTTTACTGTGACTTTATTTTCCTTGCTTCCCTGGGGCTATGTGAATCAGCCTGAAACACGCCCTCACTCCAGCCCCTACAATCAGCACCACAATTTCCCTGTACTTCTATGTCTGTTTAGAATCCTGTCTTTTCCTTCCACCAATAGTGTGCTGAAATCCTATTCCCCCATCAAGGTCATTATCAGCTTTATGAAGCTTTTACTAATCATTGTCTTTCCTGACCATGACCCTCCCACACGGTCTTCTCTCCTGGATACGACCCTTCCTCATGGTCCTCTTTCCTGACCAAGACCCCTCTCCACTGTCCTCTTTCCTGTCCATGACCCTCCCCCACGGTCCTCTCTCCTGGACACGACCCTCTCATGGTCCTCTTTCCTATGACCCCTCTCCACTGTCCTCTTTCCTGACCATAACCTACACCCCATGGTCCTCTCTCCTGGACACAACCCTCCCCTATGGTCCTCTTTCCTGACCATGACCCTTCTCCCCTGTCCTCTTTCCTGGACATGACCCTTCCCCCTCCAGGATTCTCTTTCCACGTTATCCTACTGATAATAGTTGACCTTTAAACTGAGTGTTTCTAAATGTTTTCATGTCTTTTTTATGTTAATTCACAAAGCCCTATGAGGCATATAAGAACAGAACCAAGGTTTAGAGAGGTCCAGAAATGTCACCCAGGTGACGGCATTAACATGTGGCTGTGTGCTGACCCCCTCCAGTTGGGCCCTGAGCCCAGGGCACCTCCACTCTTACACCGAGCTAAATAGCTATCTGTCTCCCTGCACATACAGGGTGGCCTGTGTTTGTCTGTCATCTATACTGGACAGCGAGCTCTTACAGGAAAGGGCCACCTTGCTCCTCCCAGTGTCCCTCAAAGCCCCTGGCACAGATAAAGATCCCACAGCGAGAAGAGTGATTGTGGCTGCGCCCCCTGTTCCCCAGGCACATTCAAGGTAGCCCGGGCGGGGAGTATTATGAGCTCTGGGGGCATCTGCAGCTCAGTGAGGTTGCTCAGGCAGCAGGTGAACGGGCTATGTGGGGAGCTCGCGGCCACGCTGGGCCCACGTTCACAGCCCTGCGCCCACAAACCCGGCCGCCTCCTGAGGCACATGGCTGTCCACAGGCAGATCTCGTGGGCACCCAGGATGCTGTAAGACCACTCTAGGAAAAGCTGCCAGGAGAGGAAAACTCCTCGCATGTCAGAAGGCCTATTCTAGAAAAACCCGAAGTATTTAAGAAGTGCTAAGCCTGCTGATATTTGCTTTCTTTTTTTTTTTAAATGAGATAGTGTCTCTCTCCTGCTCTCAACTAAGGACCATCTGAGTCTAAGACACCCGCGTAGTTGAGTTTTTTTTTAAGAGACAGCAAACGTTTGACTCTTACCAACAAATTTCTGAGGCATAGAGCTCTTACGTTTGGCGACGTTACTTGCTATTCTGTCCAGCACGAGGGATCTCTCTGATCCTATCTTGCACAGATCTTCTCCCATCTCACTGTGATTAGCTTCTTCTTTAATGACTAAAGTCAAAGACAGTTAGAGAGGCCAGTTTAGAAACGCTTACATGAAGGAATTGGGTCGCATCCCGCATTCAATGTGACATTAGTACAGTGCCTACGGGAGCCGGCCCTTCCTGGGGCTCATTTCTAACCTCCCTGGCAGCTGGGCCGGGCGGTCGGACATGGCCCCCAGCTGCCTGCCCGTGACACCTGCGGACCGCACCTCGTATCCCATAGCTGGAGGAGCAAACGCCACCTCTGTCACCAGAAGATGGATGTGCCAAAGCCCTCATGTCCCTGTGATGTGTTCCCTTAATGTCTCAAGGGCTCTGTGATCCGCTACTTCCATGGGTCTTGACATCAGGCTGTCAGAGCCGGAAATGACCTAAGGACCTGACACCATGCACGGGCACAGTGAAGGGAGACGCAGAAATGTTACAGCGCATCCTGGCAACACACAGGGAGAGGCCAGAGCTCCTGATCCCCACACACGCGGCAAACTCGGCAAAATCGACACCCGCAAACTGCAGAACAGCTAGACACTGACGGGCTAAGCGCCACCCGAGGGAGCACTTCCAGCTAATCTGTATTTCTCTATGTTATCTTTCTTTCCACGATGGGAGAGACAACTTTGTATCCTGCAGAGTCCATCCAGTTCTGGTTTTTACAGTTGGGTGTCTGGAAAGAGATCCCTCTAATGTCCCTGCAACATCCTCACACATGAGGAGCTGAAAATGTCAATGAATTGCACCCCAACTAGCTAGTCAGTCCTTCCACTCACCATTTCCGAGTGGTCCACCTCAATGCCATTGCCATGTGCCTCCTCCTCCTGTCTCAGATATGACCCGCTGACTTATCACAAGACTTGGAGACTTGGCCACTCCTATCCTTGCTTTTTGTCTATCCTTCAAAGAGCGGCACACTAGCTACATATGAAGATGGCACTAGATGTTATCCTTCTTTTTTAAAAATGCCAATTCTTGCCTCCGTTCTTCCAGCTACCCTTCACAGTGTTCCAGCACGATTCACAGACACATCTTATGTGGACGCCCAGCCTTGATTTGGGAAACACAAGCCTGCAGTGTCAGGCCCTCCGCTTCCACCTCCGACCTTTGTTTTCCAGCCCCTGTATGGTGTGGCAGCTGTCCTCATTATGCCCCACGCATTGCCTGCTAAGATGATTTCCAAGTGTTTTAGGTTTTTGCTGCTATCATGATGGATGATCCAGGTACATCGTGCCTGGAAGACTCATGCTTCGCAAGTAGTTGTGGCAACGCTCTTTATCATGAAGGCCATGTTGAAAACACGTATTTCAAATTGGTTACTGTCATTGCTATACACAATTTTTAACATTGGAAATGTGTGTTTGCTACTCAATGAGCAAAGATAACAGCCTATACCCTAATTTATATGAAGGGTGCACATTAGCTCCATGAAGCCCAATTCCAGGGGTTGTACATTTGACCTGTTGAGCTCATATGCTTCCTCACTTGTCCCTCCTTCTCTGCCCAGGGCACCTGCAGCATTTCAGGTGGGGTTACGTCCCCACCAGGCCACGGGGCCTCCTGAGACTGGAGATGCTCAGAGTCACTACAGTGAGGGACAACGGAGTCCAAAGCTCCCAGAGCAGTGGCTATCCTGCCTTTGATGCATTTCCCTCTAAAAGCTTAAAACACAATGTGTGTGCCTGATTGATCATCTTCTACACACTCGAGAGAAACTTTTTCCATAAAGGAAATTACGACCGAGGGCTAAAAAGGCTTTAGCTAAATGAAGTTAAATTCAGAAAAATTAAACTTTCCCACATCCTAGCTAAGCTAGGCTTTGTTTTTGACCTCATCCCAAAGAATGGCCCCCATCCTAAGGGGACTGAATAAGGGAGAAGCTGGCTGGGTGTCCATCTGAGCATCAAGGGGGTGGTCTCAGATGCCATGAGAAGGGAGGATGGGGAATGAGAAGGCACAGGTTCAAGCAGCCCTATCACAGCAGAGCCAAGTGACCGAGGCCACACTCCCACCCCCACCAGCAGCCCACTGCCTTCCCTCTGAATCCCAGGTGTCAGCTTGTAGGACTTCCACTGAGGTGCTTTAACGGGTTCCCTCTACACCCTGAGTTCTTTCCCTGCATACACGGAGCCTTCTTTATCTCCTGAGCCCAGGAACATAAGGACACATCATTGAGGTATTCTGAATAATCTGATCACCCAAGGGAAAGATTAGCATTTCGACAGAAAGTTGATTTTGGTGCTGGGGTAATACATATATCGTGGCATATAGGCTCACTGACATAGCCAGCCTACAGGGGAGACAGCTGGGTGACTGACACTGCGTGTTCACGTGAGTGCGTCATGCGCGTCTACACTCCCTGCTCTCTCCTTTCTCCGTGGTAGGAATGATCACTCCTACTTGAGAACCCAGGGTCGCAGTCACAAACAGATTTGGAGATACAACTTGGTGCCACCAATGGAAAGCAAATGGTGTTTTGAAAAAGGTTAGCCTCAGTTGATCTATTCATACGTTTCTTATGTCTTCAAAAGTTAGGGAGGCGCCCCTTTTATACCACCGCCATCCCTCTGAGTAAATTCAGTCTGCTGCAAATTCAGCCATCTGTTTACATCCTTCACTTTACATTATTTAAGACTGGAGTCAAATGCTACCTTGCGATGGGTTGCCGCGAGCATCAAGGCTCATAAGAAAAAAAGCAGCCTTTCCTCAAAATCTGTGACAGCCGCAATCCTCTGGACTGTCAGGGTTTTCCAAGGAGCTCACCTGTTCCAGGCAGGTGCCAAAACCTATGAATGAAAACCCAGCCTGAAAGCTTTTACTCGATCAACTCCATGCAAAAATAGTTTTTCAAACAAGATTTCACATCTTATTTTGATTACGCCAGATTTAAAAAAAAATTACCAAAAACCAAGAAAACCCCCGCCCCCAAAGTTTGAGGGGGCCGCTGCTATCTTAGATGCTTCCCCAGCTTTCAAGGGGGAGGGGTTCGAGGTCAGGCTCTCTCTGGTGAGATGAGGGCTTCAAAAGTCGGGAAACACGGCATGCTTCGGGTGAAACTGCCGTGTTAGTGGCCAAAAAAAGTCTGTCTGTCTGGGCGGTGGTGGCGTGCACGCCTGCATTCTGCACCCAGAGCTGTGTGCCCGGGGCCCTTCTTCACCACGTGCTGGGGAGGGAGAGCCAGCGCTTACCTGGGTACATCGTGCCTGGAAGACCCATGCTTTGCAAGTAGTTGTGGCAACGCTCTTTATGTTCCTCTAAAGAGCTTCGCTGTTTATAGCTTCGGCCACAATATCCACATTTGTGAGGTTTACCAACTGCAGAAAACACAATTGAGTTCAAGACCCCAATTAAATATTGGCCTTATGTGTAATGGGAATTCACGCAATACAATTATTATCAAAAAGGCAAAAAAAAAAAAAAAAAAACCAAAACCTTCTACTCTTAAGAGCTAAAAGCCTTACGGACTCAGTCAAAATTGCTAAATTTAAAAATGTTAATGCCCACGGTTTTCTTTGACTGTACCAAGAACTCCTGTGAGTCTTGTTTCATCTGAATTTGCCCATAGTCCCAACTACCAAATTCTCTTGGCCTCATCATTTCTTTAACTGGAGGAAATGGGCCACTACAGTGTGATGAGGTGGGTGCCTAACACCTGGGTAGAGATGGGAAGAAGGCCCCTGGGTTGACTGGATGAGACACAGATTCACCTCTAAAGTCAGACTCTGGCCCACATCTACACTGTGGGACAGATCTAAATGCAGCCAAAGTGGATTAAATTCCAGGATACTGAACTGGATAATTTGAAGTTTCTAAGAAACAACAGTGGATAAATATACCTCAACAAAATGAGCACTTATTTCCAAAATGTATTTCCTTATTCTAGCTTAGAAAAAGCTCTGTGTTCTCCCTGAAACCCATGGTTCCTCCATCGGCTCTGCCCAACAGAACTTACTATGAAGATGGAAGAGTTCTCCATCTGCGCTGCCCATTGCAACAACCACCGTGTTGTTCAATATGGTGGCTACCGGCCCTATGTGTCACCGGACACTCAAAGAGTCACTGCGGACTGAAATTTTGATTTTGTTTAAGTTCAACTGATTAAACTTACAATTCGAATACCACATATGGCTGGTGGCAACCGTATGAAGCAGTGCAGTTCTAATGTGATGAGTTTAGTTCATCTTGAACTTTATTCATCAGTATTTTAGGGAAAGAAGACCAGCACAAATAAATTCATATCATGCCTAAGCTCAAAGACTTTAATACACAGCAATTTAAGAGACGAAATAAGTATCTTTAATTATTTATAGGCGGAATATAAATTTCCATCCTAAGACCAGAATCTTCTCTTACTTCCTTCTTATGTTAGATTTCAGAGATTTGAACGTATTGTATAAAAATCAATACCATCCAAATAGGAATGCTTGGTAAAAGGGTTTGACCAAAGCTTGTACTGGCTCAATCTCTTTCTTAGGTGACCAGAAGCAATGGTTTAAAAAGACTAAGGCAAAAAGCAAAATTTGACTTCTGGGATATTTAACCGAGGAGGAAAGGGATGGATCTTTATCCATAGAAAGCGCTGTATCACTCACATCAGGGAAGTGAACATTGAAACACATAATATTGCCTAAAATTGTACATTTTATTGAGTAATACCTTCAGAAATTAATAGATGTCCCTTCCTAGAAAAGCTATAACTTTAGCAAATTCATGTATATATGGGCAGAGAGTCTGAATTGGCTTCCAACTCTGGAACATAAGAAATATGTTTACAGTAAGAAACCGAATTAAAGTATACCCTGAAGCAAGCCCAATATTCTGAAGGAAAGAAAGTCTCTAGCTCAGCTCACAAGTCCCAAAGCAAGCAGTGAGGAGGGAAGGGAGATGCTGTCCCTGCGGCCAGGCCGTGCCAGGCCCCCCGAGCCCTCCTGTTGTCAGTGTGGGGCACGTTCTATGCTTACGTCACCACTAATGTGTTGGTCTTTGGAACCTCGGGCCACCACCAGTTGCCAGGGGAAGCTACAAGGTTGAGGATGATTTTCGGGGAGTGGCCCCCTTTGGGTATTTTCGAAGAGTCGTGTGTCAGCGGCACTCTCAGCTGCCAGGATCAGCAGCAGCCCTGGGGCAATGGGATGGTGTTACTACTTGCTCATCGGGGGATCCGAAACAGAAATAAGCTTCCCAGAGTTTACCCCTCAAGTCACTGGCCAAGCCTGGAACAGTTCCCGTCACGCCTTGAAGGAAATAGGCAGGCAGGGAGCTAGAATGACCAAAAATACTGCATTAGCTGCTCCAAGCTTCACCGTAGGTATGAGGGCAAAGAGAGAGGCGTGGCATCCCTTTGAGTCTTAAGGACTGGCATGCAGGAGAGATTTCTGTTGCAAATTGGAGTAACTGGGGATGATGGTGATGCGCTTGGTGCCACCTAGGCCTGAGTCTTTATGTTTTCCACCTACATGGAGTGGGGCTTCCTGCCCACCCCGAGGCAGTGCTGTTGGCGACTGTGCTCATGTCCCCCCGACCTGCGTGAAGGTTATATGAGAAGTTCCTTTGTCCTGGATCAGGCCCTGCACACCACCCGTGCAATGGTCACCTGCGAAGCCCAGCATCTAGTTCCCCGTACACCTTCACTTCTAGGGACGACACACTTGCTCCTCATTACTGACACACATAAACAATGAAAAAGGCTCATTGTCAACCTCCCACTTTGGGGGAGCCATCTGTTCAACCTGTCCCCTCCAGCAAAGCCCTCCCCAGCCTTCAGCACGTGCCACGTCCTGGGTTGGGGTGGGGAGGTTGGGAGGCACCGGCCCCACTGTCACCCCGCTGCTGACTTGCAGCTCGGGACAGCTCCTTTCTTGGGAGATGTTAAGCAGCTCACCCACCTCATCACAGTGCTCTAATTAAAGAGCACTTTGGGAACCTCCTCTGTGTTGACGACCGGGAAGGGGATGAGCATGGAGAGGAGATGGCTTGGCTGCACCCGGCAAGGCTGCAAGCACCCTCCCTCCCAGCTCTTGGCGAGCTCTTACAGGTACCGCTCCAGGAGAAGGACTACGCTTGCCACAACCCGGCTAAGGGTCTTGTACGGAATTACGCCCGCGGGTGGAACCTCTCTGAAGGTAAACCTTCGACACTCTCCTTTCCATGTGGACTCAAGCCTCTCCATCTACGGGAAGTCCCTCCTGAGGCCTCCCTGGAGGCTGACGGTCCCCTCCCTGCACTCCCACTCCCCTCAGACACTTGTGTCACCACACCGGTGACACGTTGGTGCTCTACTTCCTTCCGGGCCCCTGGGTGCTCGGTACCTGCTCCGTGACTGAGGGACAGGCCACCAGACCCTGGCCATGAACTACACTCATTACATCGGAGAGGAGACAGCCCGATTCCAGGCACGTATTCCCCAGGGATGCGGCGCCCCGCTTCCGGGGGGGAAGAGTGTGGTTCTGGGGATATCGGGAGGGAGATGGTCGGAGCCTCCTCCTCTCCAACAGGGCCCTGCTCCGGAGAAGTCACTGACCACCCCGTGGTCTGGATGACGAGCTCTGGGAGGGTCGGGGTGAGGTATCCCCGCTGGGCGGAGCAGCCCGCGCTTTGCTCCTCTGGCCTGGAAGACCTTGGGGCCCCTTGATAGAATCGCAAGGAAGCTTCCTCAAGGCAGGAGGTCAGACCTGATCAAAGATGGGCGGATGCTTCGCACACTGGGGTGCCTGGGGACGGGTCAGGCGTTGGGGTTACCGTGCTCAGAGACTCTGGGCTGTTTGGGATGCGTCTGCTACAATGCGGCCCCTCGGCTGAGGCCTCACTGGCTGGTGGCACGGGTCGGGCTCAGGCCCAGACGGGGAGCTGAGCCTCTGGGGGACGAGCGGATGTCCCCAGTCGGGACAGACGTCCGCAGGCGCCGCTCGCCGGACCTCTCAGCCTTGGGATGGCGACCACCCCGGGTTCCTCGGTGTAAAGCAGGAATGCATGGGGCTCAACCACCAACCTCAAGAAGGGGACCAGGGGACTTTCTGGGGGTGGGTAGCCAGCCAAACCCCATGCACGAGCCCTGCTCCCCTGATGCCCCGGGCATAGGAGGCCTCCTTGGAAACAACCTCCATAAAGTGGGACGTGTGCATGGGCATGTTGTCCCTCCGGGTCCTGGGCTCCGCAGGGGTCACAGCTCGGTCCCGGGGGGCACTGCTCCTGCGCTCCCGGGGCCGGGCCCCCATGGTGGTGGTGGTGGTGGTGGTGGTGGCAGTGGGGGGTGCTCCCACGCATGTGCACACCCACGCGACCCGGGGGCTGGGGGCGGCCTGGCACCTGCGCCCGAGGACCTACCGGAGTGCGTCCTCAGGTGGCCGGTGAGGGCGTCCCGCCGGCGGCACGCGTAGTTGCAGAGGTGGCACTTGAAGGGCTTCTCCCCGGAGTGCAGCTTGATGTGCCGGAGCAGGTTGCCCTTCTGCGTGAAGGAGGCGCCGCACTGGTTGCACTGGAAGGGCCGCTCCCCTGGGAGGAGGACAGGGCAGCGGTGAGGCCGGGCCTGGGCGTGGGGGCCTGGGCGCCCACGGGGCCCGCGGGCTCCCACCGGCTGCAGGTTTGATGGAACACGGCGCTTTCAGACTCAACCTGCCAGCTCCGTAACGCTTCGCTGCTTGGGTCAATTTGATCTGAAAATCTAATTTTTTCCCCCTAAATCAGAATGGCACATCACAATGCAAATTCAAACTCATTTAAATAAAGTGACTGCAACATTTTGTGATGAAGAGCCAGTCTTCCTGATCAGCAGTTTTGGAATAAACCAATATCCAATTTTGCGTGTTGTGGCATTTGGTGGGGTTTTTAATGTGGCTTTTTTCAAAGGGTCTTTAAAATATGCCACTGAAGCAGCAAAATAAAAAGGAAACTCATTAAAAATGCATTTCAGGATCACAAGTTCATTTCAGCGTTACATTCTTATATTTAAATGAAAGGCACTTCATTATAACAGTTATAATAACTTCTTTTCATTTACATTTTTCCTGTATTTTGCCTTTCAATTTCTTCTCCATTACCTGTCTGTCCCTACGCAGGCAAATCAGGAAGGAGACAGAGAGAGTGTGAGGCTCAGAGAGAGAGAGAGAGAGGGAGGAAGATTGAATAAAATGAGAAGTTAAGGAACTGTGAAGGATGCTCCACATGGTCCACGGAGAGGCCCGGGTCCCCGGGGGCAGGGCGTCCGAGCCTCCGCGCACCCAGGCCTCTGCTTCCTCGTCTCCTCTCAGTCCCGGAGCCACTGAGCTGCCGCTGGCTGACACCCCCAGAGCAGCTGTGTGGTCAGTGCAAATAGCCTACGGGATGCGACCCAGTGGTTATTAGGGATTCTTTGAGGGGCGTCGGGGGTGGAGCGGCGGCTGGGACAGCGAGGAACCAAGGCTGCGCATGGCAGCGCCGTCCCCACGGGCTCAGATCCCACAAAGGGATGGACACGCAGGCATCTGCGGGAAAGGGACGCGCCACTGAGCACGCTGGGTCTCGGGCTCCCCGTCAGCCACCGTCTCACTTGGGCCTCGTGTGGGAAGAGCATGACGCTTGCCAGCTTTAAGCACACGCTCAAGCTCTTCGGAAAACAACAGGTGCTCGCCTTCTTTCTTTCTTTCTTTCTTTTTCTTTCTCTCTCTCTCTCTCTTTTTTTTTTTTTAGAAGAGCTCTATGTGCCCACGGTATCTGCTGTTGAGATACCATGAAAAAGAACACACACACACATACACATACACACATACTTCTTGGTAACGGGTTTTTCTTAGGAAGAAAGAATGTGTGAAAATGTATATTTAACGATTTTCCCGATTGCTTCATGTGGTTTTGGTGGATGAGGTGGCACTTGCCAGACGCAAGCGGTAGAAGCGCGTCGGGTGCCGTTAAAACTGACACCGGCTTAAATGGAAAAGTTTACACCGGCCCCTGGGTGTCGTGGTTGTCCTCGCTCCTATTGTTCAGTGGGCCCGACAGGTGTGCGGCCGTAAAATCTGAAACTACTTTAAAATGAAATTTAATTAGAGGCCCGCGGGAGGGATCCCGGCACCTCGGTGTCTTGCCGAATCTGCATTCTGGGTTGGACTCGGCTGCGCAAGGAGTCGGCTCGGTGGGAAGGTGACAGCAAAGCTAATGAGCTGGAACTGAATCCCTGGGTCGCAGGTCAGTACTGGATCAGGAGAGTCAAAGAGCTCGCGGCCGGGCGGCCCCCAGGAACCTCCAGCAGAGACAGATCATCATCTATTAGAAACGCTTCTGGGCCTCCGTCACACTCGTGCGTGGATGTGCATATTTTAGCTCCAAGTAGATGCAAGGGAAAGAGAAGTAATTGGTCCCCGGGCGCAGGGATCCCGACAGAGAGGACCTGCGGCTGGATGTTGCGGGGCAGGCAGCCGGGAGAGCTGATGCCCCACAAAATGCACCTAGTGAGGGACACGGATGACCCAAAGCCAGCTCAGCTGGCTGTGTGAGGTCTGCCCTCCTATGCTGACGAGGTGCTGCAGATCTGCAGGCTGGGGCAGGGGGACAGGTCGACCCGTGGAGGCCGGGTCGTCCCTGAGCTGCAGCAGCCCCGGGGGACGGAGCGGGAAGGCCGTGCGCCCCCCGCAGGACAGGGCGGGAAGGAAGGAAAGGCAGCCGTTGCGTGCACAGTGAAATCTGTCTCTAGTTTGAGTCAAGCGTCCTCGTGCCCCCGGCTGTGCCTGGCGTCTCACTGCTGCCTGCAAGCTTTGCTGGCATCCGTCGCTGACTGCCTGCGCCGGCAGAAGGTGTGACACGAGGACGCGGAGGCTGCCGAGGCCAGCGAGCTCCGAGGGGACAACCCGGGGCTCAGCTCTAGGTGGCTTCCCTCCCCGGGCTAGATCCCGGGCTAAGGGACGCCGGGCGATCCGCGGCTGCGCTTCTTATACCCGGCGGGACGCAGACTTATCATCACTGACTCAAAATTGAGGTTTTACTCTCGGGGACCGTACGGATGTGCCCCTTGAGGGCCTCTCTGCAGGCACATCGGAGCCCCTCTAAGTGGGAAGAAAACGAACAGGGCTTCACGATGCCTCCATCAGAAAATTGAGGAGGGTCTATCAGGAGGGAGGTCACAAAATGCATCCCTGAGCCGGGGGTGAGCGCGGGCCCGCTGCAGCCAGACCCGGGAGCAGACTGTCCTTGGACGCTGGTCCTGGACCCTGTGCCTTCCTGCCCTGCAGAGGAGCCCGCACACAGTCACCACCGTTCAGACACTGTTGCTGTCGACCGTTCAAAGTCCCGTCCTCCAGGTCGACACCGCGGCACATTTGCAGGCGGGTTTCCCCGGCCCGGCCTGCCTCCTACCCCGTCCCCTGTGAGGCTCACACCAGCCCCGAAGTGGTGGCTGGCGGGGAAGGCAGTGCTATCACACTTGAGTTTAAGAAAAAAAAGAAGAAGAAGGAAAGAAAGAAAGAAACTGAGCAGCAGAGCTGGGGATGGAAGTTCAGCCAGCGGCGCCCGCGGCCCCTGCCCAGGTGGGGAGACTGGCCCTGGGAGCTGGAGGGTGTCCCGAGGGAACCCCGGGGGGCCTCCCGGTTTGAGGAGCACCGATCTCGAAACACTGGAAACTTGGCAAGGTCGGGGTGGGAGTGACAGTCAGCAGAGCGTGGCTTTTCTAGCATATTCCACTCGCATCCCAAGGAAATGGGACCTGTCCTGGCATCGTCTACTCGCGGAGACCTCACTTGGCCGATGTGCTCCTGGATCCCCCTGCGACCCTCCCCAGTCGTGCGAGGGGGAGCGCAGCCTGAAGACCATCCACCCGTTTACTGTTGCAGGGCTTTGCTTTTTTTTTTTTTTTTTAAATAAAAGCCAGGCCAGGAACCATAAACCTGATGGTCTGCGTGTCCCTATTCCCGGAATGTACTTGTCCTGTGAGTGAAGGAATCGGCGTGATGCTGTGTGCCTGGCTCTTGGCCGCCGGTTGAGGGGAGAAGTGGGCCGCAAACAGCCGGTGCTGCTCTGCATATCTGTCCTTGGCAGGTCTATTCATTAAATGCAATTATTCTTTTTATCGGGGCAGGCAGTCATTATATTTTGGCAAATTACCATGCCAGAATTTGATTCATTTATCAAATATTTATTTAAGCGAATTCTCACAGTATAGGCAGGCTTTACATGAATTAGCAGGAAAGTAATTCGCTTGTGAGCTCTAGTGCTCCGTCAGGGATGTATTGACGCGGGGCCCGGCGCATTGTTAAGCGTCTATCAGCAGGTAACTTACCTTCGCTTTAATTTCCGAGTCATTACCAAAGGGGAGAGCCCGACTACCCTCCTACCCCCACGCGAGCTTTACTTGGGGCTTGAGGTGAGGGCTCTGGTGCACCGGATAATCTGAGGATGAAGGGGGCCCACGAGGAAAAGCAAAGTCTGCTTAATTGGAGAAGTTACGTCTTTGTCGAAGACGCGCGTTGACTTAAACAGACCTGGGGCCTCTCCAGGCGCGTCGCTCGCACACGGCAGGCATCACGTTGGAGGCCGCCCCGGTTCGGATGCGGGGGGCGGGGGGCGGGGGGAGAAAAGAATCACAGCTGCAGGGAGAGAGACCTGCGTGTGCTGACAAGCCAGCGGTTTTCCTCAATGATTTTTCTGAATTCCTGCTAAATTTCTGACGGTCGTGGATTTGTTTGGCCCGGGGGGCGGGGGGAGGGTGGGAATCACGCGAGGCTGCGATTTCCAGGTCTCCTTCCTGTTCCCCTAAGTCATCTTATGACCCTGCTGTGCCTCCAGAGCCAATAAGCACGTCACCTGTCACGTTTTGTTTCTCCTCCGCCCCCTGCGGAGGGCGGCGGCAGGTGCTGGCTCCAGGACGGCCCCCCAGCCCCCCAGCGGCAGCCCCGGGCGGCCAAGCCTCGAGTTTCTGCCTTTCGTGTTTCACCCTGCAGTGACCACTAGGGGAGGTGACTCTGTCGTGCAGAGAGTCAAGTTCCTCTGCCGTTGAGGACGCTCCTGCATACGGTTAAGGACGGTTAAGGACGCTATGTGGCCCTCTGATACCTCGAAGGCCATCTGGGGCCGTCCAAGGGGACTCCCTGGTCCTGGCGGGAGAGCGGGGCCTGGTGGCTGGCTGCGCCCGGGCACCTGGGGGGCGACCCCGGGGGGAGGGCACCTGGTGAGCCGCGGCACGGCCGGGGCCCCGCGCTGTCCTCCTTCCTTCCTGTCTGGACACGGAATACCACCTTCTCTGATGCTTCCAGAGCCTCCGACAGACAGACAGACAGACAGACGGAGGCCCTGCTGGGAAATTCCGTCCCCGTCTGCGACGGAAACGGGCGGCAGCCGCAGTCGCTCCGAGGCTGGCCCGGGGACAACTGCCCCCGGCTCCGCGGAACGCTGCGCCCGCCGCCTTCCGGTGCCCGCTCACGCTGCTGAAACCCCAGCTCTGTGACCCCGGTTTTCCGAAAGGCACATTTCACTCATGGATTCCCGGGGGACCCCCGGAGGAGGCGCCTTCCGCGGCTCGCTCTCTGTTCGGTCTGTGTGGTCGTGGGGCAGCGGGGAGCCACGTGGCACAGGCCCTCGCCAGGCCCGGGAGGCTCTTAGCGCCCCCCGCCTCCCCGCTCTGGGGCGTCGGCTCGGCGCGGGTTGAGAAGGCCCCCCCGGCTGCTGGGCCAGGAGACAGACCGGGAGCCGGCGCCGAGGGACAGGGCGCGTCCTCCGGCTACACCCGCGGACCCCTCCAGGCCACCAAGGGAGGAACTGCACCAGGCCTTACCAGTGTGGCTTCTCTTGTGGACCATGAGCACATTGGGGCCGATGCAAATTATCCCACAGACATCACACTTTAGTTTGCCGTTAGGAAGTCGAATGCCTCCAGCTCCCGACAAAGCTCTGCCGCCTTGGCCACCGTGGGAGCCATTCATTTTCTCTCCCGCAGCATCAAGCACTCGTAAATCCTCCGCACATTCTTCCCCATTCAGCTCACAGGCACGCGCATTCTCTTCATCACTCTGAGCCTCTACTTTAACATTACTGGCTGAAAGACACAATACAGGTGCCACTCAGTGTCATCGCAAAAAAAACAACAAAACAAAACAACACAGAACAACACAGCAGCAAAAAGACAGCGCGTCAAAGCAGAGGAGGTTCCGGGGACCGCAGCCCGGGCTGGGGCGGGGACCCCGCGGGCTCCGGGGGCAGGTGCCAGGGAGCCGGGCGGGCCCGCAGGTAAGTGCTGACCTCACAAGCTGCCTCCCGCCGCGGGCAACACCCCAAGTGGTCGTCAAGCCTGAGAAACGTCCCCCTCCCGGAGGTGGCCGTTGCCCGCGGCCCGGGTTAACGCACTGTGGGGCAAAGCTCTGCGGGCACCCGCTCCCAATTCCGGCCACCGATGCCCCAGGGACTTCCGCAGGACTTCCGTGTGCTGTCTGGCTCCCGGTCACGCTCCCGTTTTTAGCCCCCGGGGCCACACGCCCTGTGCCCCGGGGCAGAGCCACGACGTCTGTCTTACGTGGCTTTGTGGAAGGGCGTGTGGAGGTAACCGACCTCGCCAGCTCGTCGGAGCGGGGGCAGCCCCAGCCGGGGGAAGGCCGAGGGCTGCTGCTCAGGAGCACTCGGGTCCCCGGCTCAGTCTGCGTTCCTGTCCCTTTACGTCACATCGAGGGCAGTTATCTCGGCCATTCACGTATTTTTGTAGGTAAAGCAAATCAGAGACACTGCGTGTGCATCCTTCAGAAGCACAGCCCGGGGGTGCACCAATGGGTCCCACACTATCATACGGAGGAGAGACTGCAGCAACCCCGAAAGCCATCGCTCCCATCACAGCCTCCATAGATTAACGGGGTGGGCAGGTAAATGTTGCCAAGTGCAAGAAACAGTGACATGCTCGGTAATGGTGACTGCGGAATCTCGCATCGACATTTTGAACCAGTGGGTCCCCAGGCTTGGTCCTCGAACATGCAGCATCAGCATCAACTGAGAGCTTGCGGGAGGGCCAATTCTCCGGTGTGCCCCCGACAGGCTGGACTCTGTGTTTTCACGAGCCCTCCGGGGGATTCGGATGCACAGTCACGTCTGAGACCACGGTTTTAAACAATCTGTCCTGTTAGTGACACTCCAGGTTCATTCTGTCCAGCCCTTTGATCATGGGTGGACAGCCCAGAATCTACAGTGGGCGCTCGTGGCCGGCGGGTCGGCTGCACTCCTCCCACGCGCTGAGATCTCGGGGGGCAGGTCACCCACTTCCCCTGTGCCTCGGTTTTCACGTCAGTCAAGGGGACACTGACCCACCAGGGGTGTGGTGAGGACTCGGTGATAAACCCAGGAGCACGGGGACTGGACGGGGCAGGTGGGAGCACATTCCCTACAGAGCCGTCCAGGGAGGACCCCCTCCCCGCCCAGTGACGTCTGCGACACGGACCCTGTGCCAGGCACACCGCACTTGACTCGCTTTCAGGTGGAAGCACATTCCCTAGGGGCTCATTATCGCTGGGCTCGGTGCTAGAATGGTCTGGAAGCATGAAAGTCAAGTTTCCACGAGTCCTGAACTCCTTCACCTGGGATCACGTCTAATCATCCAGCTGCTCCCCCGACCCCCGCCTGAGATTGGAGCATTCTAGGCCTGACCGCTGGTGTGGTGGGTGCGTCAGCCTGTGCACTGCGACCAAGCTCTAGGCCTGTGCCCCTGTGGCTGGAGAAGTGCGGGGACATAGAGGGAACTGACCCTCGCTTTCTCAAAAGTACACGTGCCAGAAACCAGGGCTCCCGGTGCCAAGGAAGACGGATATTGCTGTGACCCGGTGGCCTGCTCTGCGGCATGTGGTGCTGGCGACCGGGTGGGCCCTTCCCGGTGAGAGGTCAGGGAGGGCAGGAAAGCATCGGGGTGACCCTCCGGGTGACGCGTGGCCACCTGCCGCGGGGGCGAAGCTGCGTCAGGAAGGAAGGAGGCGAGGGCGGCCTGGTGAGAAGCACAGCATGGGTGTCATCTTAAGTACCACGGGCGCCCTCCACCCGGACGTGCCACCAGCCATAACGTGACTTTCTCAGTGCTCTTACACCGTGTGGCAATTCCTTCGAGAATTGCAACAGAACCAAAGTACACACAGGAGGCTCCAGTGGCGCGAGAGCTGAGTAGGAGCGACCCTGAGACCCTGTGGACCCCAGGCACCGGCTGAGGGGAGGGGCCCGGCTCATAGACGGGAGCTCGAGACGCTGCTCACACAGCAGGTCTCCGGGGGCAGGAGCGCGGAGAGCGCCACCGACCGCTGGGGCCAGGGCGGGGAGCCACACGTGCCCTGGGAGCAGACGCCGCCCACGTTTCCGGGTAGGAGTCAGGTGGCACATGCACAGTGTTCCAGGGCTGGAAGCTTGCTAGCACTTTGGGGACAGGTGCCAGGCCACGTTAGCACAGGAAAGGTCTGTAGGGACCAAGGGGGAAAGGACGACGGGGAGTGGCCAGGGTCCCCGGGGATGTCATGGAGGGCCACACGGTCCGCCACGGGTGCGCCAGGGCTACACATAGGATAAAGTTCTCTAAATCTGGGCAAGAAGCTATCTTTTTGTTTTCCTCTCTTTTAAGGATTTATTTACATATCTGGGAGACAGCAGGAGGAGGGGCGGAGGGAGGGGAGAGAGACCCTCCAGCAGGCTCCCTTCAGCATTCCCCCCTCTGTGAACAAATGCAAAGTGGGTGCTGGCCATGCAGGAGAGAGGGACTGCCCCCCACCGAGGAGGGTGTCCGTGGAAATGGGGTGTCCCCTCTGGCTAGGAGGACAACACAGGCAACGGGCTGATGATCTTCAGAGGCTCAGAGCGTGAACGTATCCTAATAAAGTCATGACACGCTGGTCTCAAAATTGCAATCTAACAGACATAAACGTCAAGTCCCCTAAGTTAAAATACACTTAAAAAAAAAGCAAAAACACAAACTCAGGATGGGGGCAGTGTCGGCCTCACTCATTTAAAGGTGAAAAAGGTTTTGGGGGTTTTGGCTCAATTAGTGATGTGGCTGGAAAAAGGAAAAAAAAAAAAAAACAGAAGACGTAGCCTCGGAGTCCAGCACTGGGTGCAGGTCGTACGTGTCCTTTGCAAAGGACGAGCACAGTGTGAAGTGGTCAGAAGGAAGGAAGGACGTCAGTGAGGTCTGGACACTCTGGGGGCATCCACGGGGCTGGACAAGCTCAGAGAAACAACTGTGGGGCCGAGAGGAGGAGGCTGGACGAGAGAGCGGGAGGCCAGGGCGGCCCTGCGCAGTGCGGCGCGGCGGTGGCAGCGGAGGGCAGGCTCCTTCTGCAACCGGGCAGGTGGCCTCTCGCTCCTGGAACCCAAGGGGGCAGCAGGGGCGGCGTCTGCAGACGTTTGTGTCTGTTCGACCACCTTCTGCATCTGCACGTGTCAGGGAGGACTCGGGAGGCCTGTCCAGTGCTGCGCTCCTGGGCCTGTTACGGTGAATCCCACCAGCCTGCAGAAGCCGAGGGCACCAGGGGCTGCTCCACCTAACGAAGGGCTCACGGCAGATGACTGGCTTCACTGAAGCCGTCTACCTCCCGGCCTGGAGCCCAGCCGAGGGACCTGGCAAGATTCCTCCTCTATCCCCATGAGAAAGGCCAGCTGCGGCAGACGCGTCCTCCAATCCTTCGTCATTGGTCTCCCTGAATGGCCCACGTCCACCTGCTCAGTCGGTTCCATGAAATAGCGGGTCTCCCCGTGTTTGTGTTCACTGTACTTCGGTCGGGCCTTCGGATGATGTTTCTGAGCCAGCCGGGGCTCACGGCAACTGGCTGTGCCCTCCCTGGACTCCTAAACCCCTCCCCTGCTCCATCTTCACGGAGCTGGAACTGCTTAGGCGACCATCGTGTCTAGGAGAGGCAAGGCTCTCGCTCAATGTGGGGATTCTACTCATAAATATTTTGCGACTCCATCCCTCCAACACTTAGAAAAATGTTGAACTCAGTACAATACTGAATTGAAGCAATTAAATATAGAACATGAGCTGAGACTCCGGCGCTTCTCCACCCCCGAACTCTCTGGCTCAGGCCTAACCTTGCGGCTCTTCGGCTGCCGACTACCGGGAGTGCACGGACAGGGGCCCCGTTTCATTATTTAATAAATGAGCCTTATATTAAGAGCGGATGTCTTCGAATCTGGAAGAGTCAAAAGCTACTTTCCTTCTCAGATGCGGTTTTCCATTGAGTCAAAGTATTCTTGTTACATAACGTAGAGGCCGCCTATGTTATCAGTAACACAGCAGACCTAAGAGAGACCCCCAGGTCCCTACGGCCGGGTGGACCTCAGCCCATAGACAAGTTTGGCACTTGGAGAGTCTGGAGAGTCCAGGGAGCTCAGGGTCAGTGGGGCCGAGGGGCCTCCATGTGCTGCCAAGCACTGCACGAACTCATGAATGATTAAACCATTTTAATGCATAACGTGCCCTGGCAGTCCCCCCAGCAGATGGGCTGCGCCTCCTCCCCATGCTCCGTGCCCTTCTGGAATACGTCTTCCTGCTTACTGGTAAGGTAAATGTTGGGCCCTCTGACTGCTTTTCCATGGAGAAGACATTCTGGAATCGTCCCTAGAGTATGAGTTTAAGCCACTACCTATCGAGCCTCGAGGGCTCCCTACCGTGAACGAACAAAAATGGGAGACAGAAATATTTCTGCAACCAGTGACTAGCAAGCAAAACTCAAAGGGAATGAACCACACTGACAAGGGGTCTTGAATGAGCATAATTAAATTAAAATTTAAGATGAAGAGGCGGTCTGTAGATGTTTTTTCTGCTGCCTCTAAGAGAGATTTAGGAGAACTTTTAAGCATCTGTAAGCTCATAAAGTAACTTGTTATAACTTCTATCATTTAAAACATAGAGGTTTGAGGGGGGGCATGTGGGTGGCTCAGTCCGTTAAGGGTCTGACTCTTGATCTTGGCTCAGGTCATGGTCTCAGAGTCATGAATTCAAGACCCGTGTGGGCGCCACATCCAACAAAAACCAAAGGAAAAAAAACAAAAACAAAAACAAAGAAAAAAAGCCCCAATAAAACGTAGGGGTATTTTTCTTGTGAAGATGCACGATGAAGCACATTTTTATCATTCTTTGATACCTTTGGCCTCTAAATGCAAAGAAGCCAGGGGCAGAGGAGGAGGAGTCTGACAAGGTCATGGTTTACAAGCACGTGTACGTTTTCCTCAGGTGACTAGGAACAGAAACTGGGATGGAGGAGGTAGCGGGGTCAGACAGGTCATGTCTTTGATTTTCATAGAAGGAAAACAGACGAGGAGGGGCGACTGGGGCAATTCTCCACGCTGCGCAGCAGGCGGCGGTGTCGGCCCAGCGCAGCTGGGTTGCTGGGGGCGGGGGAGGCGGGAGGTCCTCCAGGTGCACAGCCCTCTGTGCAGGGGGGAGGGGAGGGTATTCACAGTCTGGGGAGCTGAGAGGGGGTGGGGAGGAAGGAGAGAGCTGCAGAAACCTTGTGAAGCCATTTGCATAAACGTCTAGACCGGCATCTATCAAAACATGTATCATCGACCTTATAAAATCTGCACGTAGCACGTATGTTTACGTGAGCACATCACCGAATGCTTGCCCCGGAACCTCCCTCGGGTTTAGTGAAAACATCTCAGAATGTGTTTTCTGACTTGTAAGTGCATCTGACTTCTCAACCTCGCAGCAGCGTGAGGGCTCACCTCCAAACCTCTCTGTCCTGGCACCTTCGTGTTTTATGGGATCGTATGAGCACCCACACGCACGTACGTGCACATATGGACACGTATACCCACATCCGCGTCTCCCAGAGATAAATCCCAAGCTCTTGTTTCCAAGTTGAACCAAAGGAAGCTTGGTTAGAGAAAGACCTCGACGACGTTCACGTCCTGGGAAAGGAATCTCCAATCTGGGTTGTTGCTAAATCCTTTAGACGTCAAACAGTTTTGATGAGCAGGATGTCAGAAGCCTACTTTTACCATTACTGACACCTTTTGGGGTTGTGCCTGGATCAGCAACGGCTGCGGTGTTAACGAGCACACCCTGTTTGCTGGTGTTGCTTTACAGCAGCAGGGAATTTACTAGTGCAGGCTCGGAGGCCGTCGGTCCAAAGGAGGCGACCAATTCGGGTTCCTTCAAATATTTTAAAGCATTAAAAAAAAATGTTTAAAAAGCACATTCCAGTCCCTAAAATGCTCCCTCCAAGCCGCTGCCCTCACCTATCTATGGGTTCTCATCTCCCCAGACCTAAAAATGAAATCAACATCTGCTTTTGGTTTTAACAGCTCAGATCAGGAACGTCCCGCGCGCACCAGGCACTAATGTGTGTGCTCGGGCGGCGAGGTACCGCACCGCAGCCTAACGGCCCCGAGCCCCGAGGTGTTTCTCTTCTCGGTTCTGAAATTAATACCTCAGAGCAACAGAAGGAGAGTGTGTATCTTCCTCCCGTCCCACAGATTTGCAAAAGTCATCGTACGAATACATTGGGCTGTCTCGTGGGGAGAGGAAGTCTGGCCATCCCCACGCTCATTCGCAAGGGGACGCTCAGCGTGGTAAGGGCAGGGCTGATGACCGGCTTTGGCAGAGCAACAATTCAGCGCTCGCGTCCCTTCTACCCCTATTACCCCACAGCCACAACGAAAGGCATGATCCACAGTGCACCTTCCAACGGTCCCAAGGGTTACGCATGCACTTTACTGGGTCAGTGATGCCCTGGACGGCAGACGTGGAATGGCCAGGATGGGGAGAATCATGCATTCACAATATTTACACCATGGAAATGGAGTATGAAATGGATACGTATTTCTGTTTTCCAGAAGCAAGGCATATACTTACGGGAGAAAGATTTGGGAATTAGTGCGTGAAAATCCCTAAAGCCATCGGCCCCATATACAACTGCAATAAAGAAGGAGAAAAGAAAGCTGGCTTTTGATAGTGTTCACGAGATAGAGTAAGCATTTAAATACAAGGGTTGGGAAAAAAAATTAAAAAAAAAATAAAAACAAGGGTCGGGGATCCCTGGGTGGCCCAGGGTGTGGTCCTGGAGATCCAGGATCGAGTCTTGCATCCGGCTCCCTGCATGGAGCCTGCTTCTGCCTCTGCCTGTGTCTCTCATGAATAAATAAATAAAATCTTAAAAAATAAAAAATAAAAATAAATAAAAACAAGGGTCATCTTTTTTTTTTTTTAAAGAAAGTAATATTGCTCAAAATCATCAGTTAGACACTAATTCGCTAATGCTCAGCCTTCACTCAGGCGCCTGGAAAGTAACCCAGGGGTGCCAGGAGCAGGGCCATGACACGCAGAGGTCTGAGCTCCCGGCACGTCTGCACAAGCTCTGCTGTGCTGGGCATCCTAGGGCTGGTAGCCGAGAACACACGCTGGAGCCGCGAGGAGGTTTCCGGCAGGACTGGTGGGCACGGACCCCAGGTCTGGGCACCGCGGCACAGCTTGTCCCGGGACAGTGCGCATCTTCACAAAAGCAGTGTGTTTCTTGCCGGGCTGAATTGTGCGGCAAACGTTCTTTATTTTCAACATTTCTTAGAAAGTGTTCGTAGAGCATCAGAAATGTTCTCACGACCCACTGAGTGGGGGAAAAATGAGTGTTTTCCCCTCGCTCAAGAAGAGCTATCAATGTCTGTGGGTATTCCTTATCAGCCGCCTTCGTAAATGTTATCAGCGCCTCGAATCTCCAAGTTCTTGTTCTGTTTTTATAGGTCAGAGCTTCCCACCATGTGCCGAGGCCTGGAGGCTCAGCAGATACCGCCCACGTGCACGCATGCAGCCGTGCGTGCATGCACACACACGCACCGAGTGTGCTCCCCGAGGGTGGCGTCCCCACGTCTATCGGAGCTGTGAGCACGGCGTAGCTGCAACTAAACTGGTTGGGCCACCCCCTGAATTAGCGGAGAGGGACCCCCCCATCCCCCGGTGTCCTCCAGGAAACAGACCTTGCTAAAACCGCAGCGAGCTTCCAAACTTCCCCGGTCACAGAGCCTCGCTGCTCTCCCAGGAAAAGTCCATTAAAACAGTGGGCGGCGTTTGGGAGAGGCTCACAAAGCTGTTCCTGGAAGCGACCCCCTTAATTACGTCCCAACCGCCCCTCAGGCCTCCTGACTCATGCCGCCCGCGACCGTCCGCAGTCACTACCGTGCTGCCCCTCAAACGGGCAGGTGAGCGGCCACTTGCTGGGTGCACCTGAGCTCGGCGTCCACGGGCAGCCAGCGAGGAGATGCCAGTTTCACAGTGACCTTGGCGCTGACCTCCAACTTGTCAGGTCAACTTCTCCAAGGCCCGTGTCTGTACGCACCGGGCTGGCCCATCCACCTAATGGGAGAGGGGGCAAAGTCTTGCCTTTTAAAAAGGAGGGCATGACAACACTGGGTCTCAGACTGATTAAGCGTTGAATCGGACACTGTGGCACACCCTGAGATGCTGCTCAGAAGGGTCAGGAAGCTCGGCTTCCCTTGGCGCCCGCGCAGCTGCACAGGCCACAGGTGGTGCGCATTGTGATGAACACGGTGGCGCGAGGTGTTCTCGGTCACCGTAACTCGTGAGCTCAGGAGCGGAGGGATTCGGGATTCGAGAGGCACACTAGTCACCAACTGTCTGGTGGTGGGAAATGTTGACTTACGTGGGGCTTGGGTCACCCCAGGGAAAGCCCTGAAATCCAGGACACGACGCGGCACCTTGTGAGCACCGAATGCTCATCGTTTGCGGGAGAATCCGTTCCCTGCCTACCATCATTCAAATGGACACTCTGAGTTCTGTCCTTCATCCTTGATTCCCTAAGATGGACAAAAAGCTTAAAAAACAAAACACGGCTGTAGCTACAGAGCTGTTCTAATCCCCTAAGAAAGCTGAGCCGATAGGAATTGGCTCTTGCTCACGCACCACACACGTTCATGCACAACTAACTCCTTGGTCTGGGAGAAAAACACAGCATCCACGGACGGTAGTTGTGCACAACAGGAATGTGGGAAACTCACCCTGTCCTGTCCTGTCCTGTCTGGTCCTGTCTGGTCCTACCCCGTCCTGTCCTGTCCTGTCCTGTCCTGTCTGGTCCTACCCGTCCTGTCCTGTCCTGTCCTGTCCTATCTGGTCCTACCCCATCCTGTCCTGTCCTGTCCTATCTGGTCCTACCCCATCCTGTCCTGTCCAGTCCTGTCCTATCTGGTCCTAGGCTGTTGTTTTACACAAGGGTACAGAGAGAAAAAGATTCAAGGTATGTTAAGTTTTCTCAGTGTCATGACATGCATTCCTCCCAAGAACAAATCTGGTTCATTTGGGAGGAATTTTTACTCGACAAACTGTCCTAATAATTTCAAAGAAAATGCCGTCGATGGCTCGGATTCTGAATTCTGTTCAGACTGTGACGCTGATGAACATTCTGGGGAAAAAAAAAAAAAAAAGATAAAATGCCCACAAACCACACTTCACTTTGCATTCGGTCGTGCACCTGAATTTCTCATGCTCTTGTCACCTTAGGGAGAGGTGAAAACAGACCTGAGATTCTTCAAAACAGGAGGAGGAAGTCTGTTCCACTTTGAAGTCAAAGAAGGATGCGGACAATTTTCTGGGGACGGTAAACACGTGTAGATTTGTATTTAGGAGAAGCTAAAAAGAGGCTGGGGTCTGGCCTTTAAATCCTATTAGCCTGTTGGGCCCGGTCGGGTCATTAGCGTCCTAGTGACCTGGGTAAGTGTGGTCTGTGGTGACCTTGCGGGGCTTACCGACCCGGCGTTTCAGGATTGGCAACCCAACCCCGCCCCGTGCCAGCGACAGGGTCCCCACCTGGGGCGGCAGAGAAAGGCCAGGGACGGGACAGGTGAGCCTGGTCAGCGCCGAAGCACCACGCTGGCTCCCGCTGGGGGAGCGGTTAACGTCATGGGGACCAGGCCCGGGTTCTCCGGGAACTCCGTACCCGTACGGTCCTGGGACGCATGTTGGTTCCTACCCCACCGTCCACCCTGGGGAGCCCCAGGGCCCGGCAGGGGCAGGGGGGACCACTCATGCGTCCCGACTGCCCTTCCCGGGGAGGCACTGCTGCCTCAGCCTCACCCAGCGGGAGGCTGAGCTACACACCACTTTGGAGTCTGACCCACGGACGCTGCCCGGCCCCTGGCTGTGGAGCTCACCTGGCTGTCGCCACCCAGCTCCCAAATCCGAGCTCGAGCGCCTTCGCCAGCCCCCGCGTCCCTCCCCATCCTGCCTGTGCCGGGGAGCTGGCATCTGCATCCCCGTGGGCCTGACGCACGCGGGGCCCCCCCACCCTGCGCCCCCACAGCCCACGTCTTATCCTGCAGGGCTTCTCGCTTCCTGCTCTCCCGTCGCATCACCTCCCGGCACCACCGCCCGGCCGAGGCTGCCTCGGCTCGTGCCACATCCTGCCAGTGCTTCCTGCCACCCTGGCTCGCTGGTGGCTACGCATCCTGTGGACCTCGCCTTCGGGCTGCCCTCCCAGGTCCGGGCCTGTGCCCCAAGACGCTCATGCCGAGGGCCGCCCTCCTCGCCACCGTCTGCTCCCAGAGCTCCCGGCGGCCTGCACTGCTGCCGCGAGCGCCCAGCCCCAAGGCCCGGGTCCGAGCCCCTCCAGGACTGGTCAGCGGTGACAGTGGCCCTGGGCACGTCATTCGATTCAGATAATCAAATGCATGCACCTCAAGGGAAAATGTAAGAAAAGCCCCTGTCACCGACCCACGCCGTTGGTGGACACCCTGCGGCTCCCGCTCGGCGGCCATACAGTCACTTCCCGACTCAGCCTCCGCCGCGGTCTCCACTGGGAGCCGCCCTCCTGGAGCCCCGTTCACCCCACGCGCCGGAGGGCACTGGCTCTCCCCACGCTGGCTGCAGCCTCCCACCCTTGTGGTGCCCGCCCCAGAGCCCGCCCGCCCTCCGGCCACCCCCGGCCCAGAATCCTCCGGGCATATGCGCCCGGTTCTGGACTTGACGAGGTCGGGAGCCCACTTCTGTGCTCAGACAAAGAGGCTGCAGGGACCCGCTTCCCTCCTCCCCCCGCTCCCTGCACGTTGCCTACGACACGCCAGGCGCTCAGGACAGAATGGGTGACTCAACCACCTGAAGACAACGGTCGGATCTGCACATTTTCAGAAGTTTGTTCACGTCGCAAAATACGTGGGAGAAACAGCTTAACTTCGGCGGCGGCGGCGGGCCAGGCTCCCGTGACACTGGGGCGTCCGTGTGCAGCGAGTCGGGGGCGGGCCAGCTGCTCTCGCCGGGTTTTGCTGAGGGCGAGACTGGACGTCAGCTTGCGTAAGCCGAGCACAGGGGACCAGCTCTCAGCCTGACGGGGTCCCGCGGCCCGTGTCACGTCAGCCCACGGGATGGGAGGACGGCTGCTGGGTGGCGGGGGGCGGGGGGCTTGGGGTCACAGGCGAGTTTGGCCTCGGCCCCACCGCCCGTCAGCTGTGCGCACTGAGGGGCCCGGGGCCACCGACTCCTGCCCACCCAGTGAGAACCCCCGTATCTGTCCTGTCGGGTTTGTGTGGAGACCGAGGCCCTCGGTGGGCAGTGGCTTTGTCCCCTGGTGGAAAAGCAGCAGCAGATCAACATCCGTCTTGTCGACAAGACTTCAGGGCTTGTGGGATCAGCTACAGCCCAGTCACCCTAAGCGAGCTTTCTAAACGGGGAACAAACAAGGGTCGCGCTTTGTGGGGCCACCTGCTATGACAAGCAAGGACAAGTACCCTCAGGGAAACTGAGTCACTGCGGACCTGAGTCCATGCAGGCTTCCCTTCGGCCCCGAGTACTCCCGGCCGGTGCTCCCTTCCGTTTGGGAATTACCCCGATGCTGTGTGAGGCGCACCTCCAGGCTGTGCAGCCACCTTGGTCGCGTCACCTGGGCTGTGCAGCCACCTTGGTCGCGTCACCTGGGCTGTGCAGCCACCTTGGTCGCGTCACCTGGGCTGTGCAGCCACCTTGGTCGCGTCACCTGGGCCTTGACAAAGATGGCCAACGTCAGCTTAGCGGGACGTCAGGTTCCAGCGCTCAGATCTGCCTTCCAGAGCCGACGCGGCCCAGCACCAACCGAGAGCCCGGAGAACCGGCCAAAAACCCATTTCTGAGCCCCTCTCTCTGCAGCACACTTGGGGACCTGCCCTATTTCTGCTTATGTTTTACTGACGCACTTGTCATGTCTCACCGTGAACGGAGGGACCGAGGCAGAAGCCCTGACACCCAGACCTGTAACTTAGAAAGGGAAAAGCAGCAAGTGACGTCCTTGCTTCTGAACGGTACGAGTAAGAAGACTGCAGGTTCGAAAACGACGGTGCTATTTATGGGATGATCCTGGAAAGTCACTTTGGTACCACTTGGGCCTCCCATCACCCCCCCATCCCTGACACAGTTCATCAGAACGTGAGGATGAGACGTCCCACACGTGAAAGAACAGGGTGAGGGACACTTCCTGAATGCTATGCCCCCTCCCCCCCCCTTTTTTAAGATTTTATTTATTTATTAATGAGACAGAGAAAGAGAGAGAGAGGCAGAGACCCAGGCAGAGGGAGACGCAGGCTCCATGCAGGGAGCCTGACGCAGGACTCGATCCCAGGACCCCGGGGTCACACCCTGGGCTGAAGGCGGCCCCAAACCGCTGAGCCACCCAGGCCACGCTGCTATGCCCCTCATGCTCTTTCATATTTCTCTTAACAAAAAAGTACCTCTTTTTGGTAAAAGTAATATTTGCCTGTGCTAACGATCGCCATGCGCACGGAGGCAGCAAGATGAAATTCACCTCCGACCCCTGTAAATCTTAAGAAATCATGCAAAGGAGAAAATGAGGAAGAATAATAAAATAAAAATTAATGAAGAATAAAATAAAGAATAAAAACAGAGTGATGGGGCTTAATCCAAGCTTTAAGAAAGGAAAAAGGGACTTTTTCAGGCACTGAATCGGGGCTAAGGGAAGTCACGCTGCCTGGAGAAACAGTGACAAGACAGCAGGGCCTGTCAAGTGCCAGGGGACGGCGAGCGAGCGTGAGGCCCGGGACAGGAGTGACAACCTGGGGACGCCGGGGGGGCTCAGCGATTCAGCATCTGTCCCGGGTAGGGACAGCCACCTTGGCACGTCCAGGCCCCGCAAGGACAGCACCCGTGGGGTGCCCCCCCGCCCCCCAGCCATGCACGAGGCAGGGCTCACTCCCCACACCCGGAGGGAGGGACGGACGCGGCCACAGCTCGCCAGCTGTGGCTTCCCGCGGGCTCGGCCCTCCTGAAACAACAGGCCGAACTCTTGCTGCCAGGGGAGCCGAGGGGGCAACGTGGAGCGCGGAGGAGGATGGCAGTTCTGCAGCGGGGGGGACATCTGCCGGCTTCCCGAGCCTGGGGCGCCCGCCCGAGAGCTGCTGCTCCTGATGGGAAGTGGGGCAGGCGGGGTGCCCAGGCCCCGGCTCAGGGCGGGGGGGGGTGCACGCGGCTCCCGACCGGCTCCGCACACCCCGCGGGCCATTCCCTCCCGGGCCCCACTGGCACCGTGTCAAGCCCCGAAGATTCCAGGAGCCGGGGCCCTGCTTCAGGGAGGCCGCAGATAAAGTAATCTCCCCCGGGACACCCAGAGGGTGGGTCCCCGCTGGCCCTCCCTTCCAGAAGCCCCGAGGGGTCCCGACCAGAATTCCAAGCAAGGGGTGACTCAGCAGAGGCCGGGCAGCGTCCGGCAGGGCCGCTCAGGCATCAGGAGCGTCAGGAGCATCAGGAGCAGGCCCTGCTCGGGGCGCCCATCCTTGGGGGACGCGTCCCGGCGCCCTCCCCGCCCGCCCTGCGTCCTGTGCCCCCAGCACACCTGGCAGGCCCTGCGCCGCCAGCGAGCAGGGGTGAGGGTGCACGCAGGGAAGGGCAGGAAGGGCAGGTCACCTGCGCCGCCCCCCCCACCTGGAGGAAGAGAGGCCGCGGGTGCGAGCCGCCGCCCGGTGTCAGGTGGCAGCGTGCAGGGGTCAGTGGCATGAGGACCCCTCCCCTGGCACCGGGGCTCACAAAGGCGGCTCAGTGGAGGAGGCTGGAAGCCACACAGCCTGACCCCACGATGCCTCTTACCTTCTGGGGGGAACAGGCCCTGAGCACCAGGCGGGCCCCCGTCCCTCAGGGGTGCACGCACCGCCCGTGGGAGGCTGCGCCCCGGGCCCGGGCATCGTGGGGCTCGGCCCCGCCTGGCAGTCCCTCCCGCCGCCTCCCTTGCTAAGCTGGCAGGCAGAGTGCCCTGTAGACGCTGCGGGGTGAGGCCCACGGCCCCGCAGGGCTCCCCTTCCCGGGGGTGAACTGCACCCAGGCCGCGGGCCCGCAAGACCTGACGTGGCCGCAGGGAGCCGTGCAGTAAGCGGCATTAGTGCGCTGCTCGCCTCCAAGGGCTCCTGAGGGATCCTAACCCCCGCCCGGCCTCCTCCCCGTCTCTCTCTCTCTCTCTCTCTCTGTCTCTCTCTCGTTATGGGCCTCGTAAGTGCTGAGCATATGGTGTTTTGTCAACACTCGCAAGGAAGCTCCGGGCTCTCCTTATCAATGCTGGTTGCGGGGCTCAGGCCCCCGCCCCCGATGGGATGATGGAGGGGAGGTTTAGGGACCTGCCCACACTGTCCCCCCCGCCAGGGCCTCACCGGGTCTCTGTCCCCTCGCGCGCGACCGCGGACTCCAAGGCCCCATCCCATCCCCGCGCACCGGGCGGGCGGGCACCCAGCGCCCCGCCTGGGACCCGCTCATTGCCCAGCAGCCGCCCGCTTCCCGGCACCTCGCTCAAAGTCGCACATCTCTTGGGAAGAACCCTCAAATATCACACTTTTTTTCCTGGAAGATGTCAGCTGCTTCTCAGGATTCGAGAAGCTCAGAAAGTCCTGTCCTTCACTTCAGCACCATTTCTTTGAAATGAGGGAGGTTCTCCTCTTCCTTCTCGCCTCTTTCTGTAGTTTTATGATTCAGCTCTTTCCTGGGAAGCATGGGACAAGGACCGGGACAGGCCGTGCCTTCCTCCAGCTGGAGTCCAGGCGACCCGGACGGGCAGGGTCAACATTGGGGCTGCGTGGCCGGCTGGTGGGCGCCGTCGGGGAGCAGCTACGGGGCGCCCGCCCCCAGCGAGACCCTTGCGCCCAGCGCTCCGCTCCCGAAGCAGCCCCGCCAGGCGACTCAGAGCCCTGGCCGATGGGGAGGCCAAGGACCTCGAGGGGTCAGCTGGCGCCCGGGTCACCTGACGGGCGGGCGAGGCAGGGACTCGAACCCGTGCTCTTCACCCCGTAGCCCACTTGCCCACCCGGGGCTGCCCCGTAGCCCATCTGATCTGAGAGCCCAACTGAACACAGGCGACCGGGATGACAACTTTGTCACGGGTGGGAGACGCGCCGCCGACCTCCGGGTGACCTGGGGGGGCAGGGCCGGCCGGCCAGCCTCCCCACTGTCGCCCTTCCTCAGTTTACAAAACAAGTCCACTTGACCGGTCCCACGGCGCAGCCTTGCAGGAGGGTTTATACTCCAGGCTCCGCACACGAAACCCCAGCCCGGCCTAAAGGGGCCCCGTGCGAGGGGACGTCCTCGTTCTCAGGGACACCGGTCGTGTCTGCATGGGGAGAGTGTGGTGGGACAGGTGTCCAGGGCCTGGGCTCCCAGGAGGGCGCGTGATGAGGAGCATCGGGGAACCAGTGTAGACGCGGCGGGTGTGGCTGCCCCGAACCTTGGGGTTGCAGGGGGGACGCGGTCAGCTCAGGGGCCTCTGTGGACGGGATGGGGTCCCGCTCAGAGGGGCCGGGGGTGTCCGCTGCCAGGGCAGAGAGGGCCAGGTGGGGGGACGCTGGCCCGGGAGATGGGAGGACGCTGTCCCCCCAGCACACACCAGGACCGGGCGCCCGACACAGGCTCCCAGCCTCCAGGCCGCGCACAGCCCCGCGCGTCCCCGCCCCTGCGGTGTCGGCGCCCACGGAAAGTCCGGGCTTCTGAGGACCCGCGGCCCCCCAAGCCCCAACTTCTGCATTCCTCCCGGGGCCTGTGCACACCGCCTCCCTCCTCCCCTCCCCCTCCTCTCCCTCCCCCTCCCCCTTCCCCGTCCTCCTCCTCCTCCTCCTCCCTCCTCCTCCCCTTCTCTCCTGCTCCTCCTTCTCCTCATCCTCATCCTCCTCCTCCCTCTTCTCCTCCCCCTCCTCCTCCTCCTCCTCCCTCTCCTCCTCCTCCTCCTCCTCCTGCAGCCCCGGGCAGATGCTGCCGGGAGGCGGGGCCGGCAAGCGCCACCGTGTCAGACTGTGACTGGGCGTCCACATCCTCTCGGGCGCAGGGACGGCCCAGAAGGGGAAGCGGTGGCCTGGCCGTGGGGGGGGTGGCCGTGAGGGGGCGGGGGAAGAGGAAGCCGCGCCTGATGGGGGGGGCACAGCCTGGGGGGCACCCGAAGGGCCTTGCGTCGGGGCTTGGCCCAGCGCTCACGCTCACATACGCACACACACTCCCATACACACCGACACTCACACACACGGACACACACACTCCTGTATGCACACACACACAGGCTCCCATACTCATGGATACAGGCTCTCTCACACACACACACACTCCCTTATGCACGCTCACACACATGCTTATACACAGACCTACACATAGACCCACATACCCACTCATATACACACTCATCCTCCCATAGAGAGACACGCCGTCTGTCTCTCACACACCCAGGCACCGACACACATACAGACTCTCACACACACATTCGCATATACATACACACTCATATACACTCACCCAGAAACAAATACTGCTACATACACACACGTGCACACGTGCACACACACATAGTCTCATGGACACGTATGCACAGGTGTGAGCTCTCACACGGGCACGCGTACAGCTACTCACCACACACACACGCATATCCATACACAGAGATACCCACACACTCGGTCTCACACACACGCGCACTTTCACACACAGTCACGCGCGGCCTCACAGACACGCACATGCACACTCCTCTCTCGCAAGCCTTTCCTGCATCCCCACCAGACTTCTAAAACACAGGGCTTTCCTCGTTCTCAGCGCCCAGGAAGGGCCAGCCAGGTCTGCTGTCCAGCTGTCCGAGGACCTCGGGTCCGGGCTCCCTCTGTGTGTCTGTCCTAAGTGGCACCAGATGCAGAAATTCGTAAGAATTCTAAGAGGCCATTCTGTCATTTTCCTCTTACCTTTGAAAAGCCAGAGCTAAACAGGGTAAAATTTCCTTACATTATAATAAAAAATTTAATTTTGGAGCTGAGACAAAAAAAAATGGAATAATGAACAGAAAGCATAACTACATTCAGGCAGATTCCCTTTGGGACAAAAAATACCATTTTAAGAAATGAGAACAGGCCAAGAGGAAAAAGCCTAAAATCTAGGGAAAGATGAGAAAGAAGTTGTGAATTAACCCGTTTGCGGCATCTTCTGTGCACGGAGATAACCAGCAGCGGGGCTCGGGGTCGAGGTCATTCCCACTGGAGGGCGAGGAGGTTGCCCAGAAACCCCTTATCTACCGTTCTCACCGGGTGTGGGGAGGGTGGAGGGCGCGGCCCGGCCCGCCCCCCGGGCCCCTGAACTCACATGGGGAGCCCCAAGGGTGAAGGCTTTACAATGAACCACGTTCCCCTCTCCCTCGTTTCCGGGAGGAGCACGGAGCCTGCTCCTGTAGGAAACACATCACCTCCGAAGCCCTTGCACGCGCGCGTGGGGCCCTCCCAGGAGCGGCCTCCGAATCCATTCCTTGCAAGCTCGCGGGTGGAGGCCGCCGGGGCTCTAGGCGAGGGCCGGGTCCGGGGAGGACTTGGGGCAGATGTTCAGCCCCGGGCCGCCCCGGGCGCCCATCCTCCAGAATTCCTGGGTGAAGGTTCTGGAGGACGTCCCGGGCCTCACACACTGTTCCCACCCCGTGACATTCTGTGCACGCAGCGTGACACCAGGCGCACCACGTAGAACCAGGACCCCTGACGTCCGCCTTCACAGTTAAGCCAGGATCCACTCAACCAGCTCTTGCGGAGCCCTGGTGGCGCTGCTTCTCGTGCCCCCCGGGCTGTGACATCTGCCCTCGGCCACAGCCTGCCACCAAGGGCACTGGTGACTTGTGAGACCCTTCCCAGTATCAGGGAAACGAAGACGTCCGGGGCTAGCAGGGGACCAACAGCCTGTGATCCCAAAATGCCTGAGTTCTTTTTTTGCCTTCCAACTTGGCAACTTGGTTTCTCACCTCTGATCCTTGTTCTTTTTTTTTTTTTCTATCCAAAAACAAAAAACAAAACAAAACAAAAAACACGTAATGGCGGCAGAGACCTCAGCTCGGCACCAGACTGCCCCACCGCCCTGCCCGTGGCCCGTCACCCTCCCTTTCACCCCGCTGCAGCAGGTGCACCCCACACACCTCGCGTCGGCTGCTCAGCTGCACCTCATTCTTCCTGCCCAGGGCATTTGAGGCTTTAGGAGAATCTGTGCTGCTCAGCAGGAGCCCCGAACCAGGACCCTGACCCCCTGTAGGGCAGCCCTTGGTCGGTGGGGGTGGGGCGCAGTGCCTGCCTCCTGCATCCCGCCTGGAGGCCCGGGCAGGTGGGATGGAAGCCTTGTCCCCCTCATCCTGGATCTTCCCTTTTTCTCTCTCCCCTGCCCCTGGGTCCGGCCCTCAGCAGGCTGGGAGAACAGCTCAGTCTTCCGAGTGATGGAGAATTTATCAAGAAGCCCCTCTCATGCACAGAGGGCAAACCTGGGGTATTTTAAGCCCCGAGTTACGGATAAAGCAGGTGGAACCCAGAAAGTGGGGGCTCCCCAAGGCACATGCTCATTCCTGCTCAATTCCTGCATCCCGGCTCTGGGACAGGCTGGGTCCCCATGCAGATGGATCCCCTACCAGGGGACAGAGGTGCTGGGAGAAGTATGTAGAGGGTTGTTGACACTATTTAATAGAGGAAAGTGTTAGCAACTTGCTAGTAGATCCAGAGATTCACTGACAAGAGATGCCCTTCAAATAATAGGGACACGGTTGAGGACCAGCTGCATCTACAGACCTTGGCCTTCATGCCTCTCCCAGCCCGGGCCTCAGTCTCCCCCGCCCCTGAGGACTGGCTCTCATGGCCACTCACTCCCTTTGGTGACTCGGGAGAGCCCCTAACGCCGCGGCTGGCTGACACCCGTAGGCAAGGGGCAGACTCGTTTTCCTCTTGTCCCTTCCAAGCCTTAGTAGATGAAGCTTCAGGCTCAAAGGCCAAGGAAGAGGGAAAGAGCAGGAGACACGTGCCAGGCGGGGAGCGGACATCGGGCCTGCTCAGGGGAGGCGTGGGGACGAGCCGGGGCTCTGGGGCGAGAACTGCCCGTTAGGGCCAGAGTTGTGGTGGGCGGGATTAAGGGGAAAGGAAAGCAGGTTTCTCTTGTCCCCCCTCCCCCCCACCCAGTGCCCTCAAAGTCTGGAAAAAGTGGAACTTCAAATCCACAGGACGGGAGAGGAAGAGCCTGGGCGCCAGGCGCAGGGCCCGTGGCACGGCACACCGCCGTGGCTCTGCGTTCCCTCCGGCCTCAGATCGCCCGGCTTCTGTCGTTTGCTGAGATCCCACCCTAAGCTCTAGGCAAGCAAGAGGGATTTGAGAGGCCATAACCTTGCTTATTTAAGAGCAATATTTATTTTCGGAACACCGAGTATTGAAAAACATCTAACGCTATATGAGGGGGAAATGCACAGTGTGTGGAATTCACAGAGAATATTTTACCCTCTGCAACGACAAAATATCCATATTTAGGTCATCAGTCATTCCAAGGTCTGCCATGGTTGAGGGCCAAAGGAAATAAAATGTCTAAGGGGGGCGCCTGGGTGGCTCCGCGGTTAAGCACGCGACTCTTGGTTCTGGCTCAGGTCATGATCTCAGGGTCATAGGATCCAGTCCTGTGTCTGGCTCCGCGCTCAGTGGGGCGTCTGCGGGAGATCCTCTCTCCCTCTGCCTCTGCCCCTCCCCTGCTCATACTCTATCTCTAAATAAGTAAATAAATTCAAAAAATCTTTTTAAAATGTCTAATAAATAATGGGAAGACGTATCTGCACAGTTGATCAGGAACAGTCATTAGCCTTTCCCATCTCGACTTGAGGCTTCGGGTTTCAGGGGCAGAAAGAAATGGAACAAAAAACTAAATTGGAAGGATCTGAGTAAAGATCAAAGAAATCGAAAATACAGTGCCTTTTGCCTCGTTTTGAGGTGCTAAACTGAAAAATACAGACTGGGGGAAGTCAGAGCATCGCAGGCTGGCCTCATCCCGTTCACATTACACTTACTGAGAAGCTGGACATCCATTTGCACGGACTGGTGACAACAATGAGAAAGTAAAACCGGCCTCCAAGTCGAGCAACAAAAAGAGAAGTAAGAAGCCTCTGAACCAAATTCACGCGCCCCGTCCTGGGTGAGTCCCTCTGACACTCCCTGGAGCTACCTAGTGCACGGTTTCGGGGACGGTTATAGGGTTCTTTCTTCTCTGAGCACCGAGCAGAGCAGAAGTCGCAATTTAGAAAGCTGAGGAAGGTGCTTAAAACACTGAAACCCGAGGAGAGCGCTGGAAGGCAGGATCCTTCAGGGAACGGACGTCCGCCCCACAGGCACCTGATCTCTTGTGAAGTCCGGGACCTCCACCATCTGACAAACGCCCGTGTTCTTTCTGCCGCGGGAGGACTTCCTGTTCGCGCTCTGGAGCGCTTGGGAAATCCGGGAGCCGGCACCCCGCTACGACGGGCCGTGAGCCTGTCTGCTCAAGAAAGGGACGAGTGCACGAGCCGGTGAATGAAGGACAGTGCGGTCCCGCCTGCGCGCGGGGTTTCTAAGGGGCCGATGTGCGCCCACGAACGACCCCTGCAGAACACGAGCATTCCTATCTACAGCCGGAAGCCTGAGTGCAGAAGAGGAGGTTCAAGTGGTTTCAGATGTTCTTGAAAGAATCTCGAGGGGGCCGGGAGGTTCTAGAAAGATCCCTCATCCAAAAGGGTTAAAACATACCAAGAATAAAATGGGTAGGTTTGCGTAGTTTGGACGACTTAGTCATGAAGGATCGCTCCCTCCCTGTAGATGCTAGATGAACGAGAGGTTGGTGGAGAGGCCCCTGACCGCGAACCGAGAGCACCGGTGGCCGACCCGGTGTGGAGCCCAGGCCCATCGAGGGGCTCCCTGGCCGGCCCAGTCACGATTTCCCACGAGCCCGGGACAGCGTCTGCCTCCCACACCCATTTCTGAGCAGAGACACTGCAGATTTTGATTGCAACCGTGTGCCAAGTGCAGAAATCTTAGGGGTAAGAGAGCTCAGTGTCACTCGCTTCCAGGGTTTTGCTGCCGGGAAAGTAGACATGGAGGAAATACAGAACATTCTGAGATTAAAAACAGGAAATGGGTGAATTCATTGCCCCTTCTGGGAAATGATGAAATGAAATGTGTTTCGACCTTAAGGTGTAATCATGCAAAGCTTAGCTTATCAAGGTTATTAAGACCTATGATTTCTCATCAAGATAAATGACTTTCTAAAATTTAAAAACCCAGCGATGGGGATCCCTGGGTGGCGCAGCAGTTTAGCGCCTGCCTTTGGCCCAGGGCACGATCCTGGAGACCCGGGATCGAATCCCACGTCGGGCCCCCGGTGCATAGAGCCTGCTTCTCCCTCTGCCTGTGTCTCTGCCTCTCTCTCTCTCTGCGTGTGACTATCATAAATAAATAAAAATTAAAAAAAAAAACAAACCAACGAATGCAAGCAACCCCTCTTCCCATACCATAAAACTACAAAGAGCTTTTCTATCAACTGACAATAAAGAGAGAGAGGGCGTCTAATGAATAATCGTGATGGAGTAAATGTTTCCATGATCCCAAGTCAGAACTTATAATAAAGTCGGTCACTGGTTGCTCTGGTTCCGAGCTGTGCTCACGACCCGACTCAAACAACGAGCATCACCGTGTTAAAACGCCGATCCCCTGTGCTGGAAAGCACGCCGAGCACTTTCAAGAGCAGGTCTTCCGCAGCAAGCACGCTCTGTCGTCTGTTCGCTGATCCAGTGACACGGGCAGGACCCGCTGTGACACCGCCTTGGAGCTAACCATCGAGACCCAGGGGCCACGGGGCACCACGAAGCTCAGCGTGCCCACAGTGTCTTTTCACAGACCGACACACAGAGCAGTTGTCCGCATCCCACCGAAGATCTACATGTATGAGTAACCGATGCAAATGAGAGGGAATGAAAGAGCAGAAAATGATGGGAAATCTAACAGCACAAATGTTTTCACACTTCGGTGACACATTTCTAACGGTTAGGAATGAGGCAGCTCTCTACGCGTGACGTAGGCCATCGTCAGAGTCTGTCGGCCTGATACGCTATCAAAGCCCGAGGCCCCCTCCCACCTGCGCACCTCCAAGCCCTGTCTGGGGGTTCTCTATCCAGCTGCCAAATCTGCCGCAAGCAAACTCTGTCTCGCGATCAGGAGATGGATGGGATGGATTACCGGTGGAGCCGCGCACTTCCCAAACCTGGCACCTGCGTCCTGCAAACCAACAGTGGTGGGCAGGGACGGATTTCACGGCCTTCTGGAGACACACAGGTGGCCTTGGTGGCTGCACCCCACATCAAAAAGGCCCGACCCCCGTGCACCCCAGGGTTCCCCTCCATGCTCCTCTGAGCAGATGGCATTGGCGCATGGCCCCGTGGTCGCCGATGGTGATTCAAACCCAGGCCTGCAGGTCCCCCCGGGGCACCCCCACGCGCTGCTGCTGCTTTGCATACCTCTGCTCAGACACCTCAACTGACCTGCGGGTCACTTCATTTGTTTTTCACGTGGGTTCTCGTACCTAACTTTGGTGTTTTCAGACTTGCAGCTTTCTGAATGATACACTGTCTTGTTTCCAAAGCCTTGAGTCAGCCTTTGCATGGAGGGTCCCTGCCTGCCCCCATCTTATTTCTTACCGATCTTATAACATGACCTAAAATAGAAGCGTGAATGCTCTAAATGGGGCAGAGTTTCAGTTAGGGTGATACGTGCCGTAAGACTTGATGAAAGGCAAGTGATGGGCCAAGATGGCATTCATTTTTGGGGGGGAGCTATGCCAGTGCCCCCCTCCCCAACCCTCATCAGCTCCACGACCATACCTGCCTAGGGGATTGAATACATCCACTGAAGCCCTTCTCTGAGGTCAGCCCCTCCTCCCAGGATCCTCCCTGCCCTGGGGCCCAGGCAGAAACCAAAGATCCCATTGGGCTTCCTTGGGCCTCTGTTGTGTCCCCCCACAGCCCTCAATCCATCACTTTCTCCTTTCTCTTATCCATCCCTAAAAATTCTACCCCATTCTTGAAGGGGTACAATATATGTCACATGTTCTGAAATCCTACACACATCCCATCAAAAAGGATTCGGGTCCTTGCCTGCTTGTGGGTTCTGATACCTCCACTGCAGCATGTCGTGTATCCTGCTCCCCGAGGAAGGCCCTGGGCATGTGCCACTCGCCCTCACAAGGCAGAGGGTTCCTCACTGCCTGCCCAACAAGTGCTGCATGAACCAAGCTAGACTGGCCCAGAGGTATCACAACCAAATCTTCCTACCAGTTTCCCAACAATACCAGTATTTTTCAAGATGTCCTTCAGCTAATACTCTTTGGATGTTAACAAAGATAAAAAAAAAAAAAAAACCCACACAGGCTTAATATTAAAAAAAAATGGTAGCAAGAGAGAGTTGAAAGAACACAAAGTTTAGAATCAGAAAACTTGGGTTTGTATGGGTTGTGCGATGCGAAGATTGGTTAATCGACTTCATGAAGCCAAGGTGGAGGCCCAAGGACTCTGAGTACCAACTGCCATTCCAGGTGGCCTGGGCATGGGGACCTGTCTCCTCTGTAGAGTCGAGAGAAAGAACGGGGTGGGGGCTAGGTTCAGCCACGGCCCCGAGCCAGTGCACTCTGTTTCCCACCAAGCAGTTAGAAGAGCAGAGGCTGTTGGCCTCCGTCCGTGGCGCCCGTGTCGGGTGCGCTCTGTTCAATGGGCGGGTACGACACTGCATGAAATGGCCGTTCCCTTTCTGGAATTGTTTCGCGCTAAGTTCTGCTCTGCTTGCTCTCGTTCACCGTTTTCCCCGTGTGTGCTCAGAGGCGTCGCCGGCTGCACGCCACATCGGCCCAGGGCTTCACTCGATTCGCGCATTCCCGAGACGAGATGGTGCCCGGACTCCGTTTTCAAGTGAGCCGAGCCTCTGTAGCTGGTATGGGTGACGCCCGTGGTTTCAAACCCACCACGTTCTTGTTCTGATCTTGGTGCCATAGTGATGAGGAAGCAGCACCTTCCAAAGGTGTCTTACCTCAAAGAACGTGCCCAAAAGAACTGCTTCTCAATGTACGTATCCCCCCCACTTTTTTTTTTTTTTTTGAGGTGAGAATTTTGCTAATAGCCAATTTGCAGGGCATCTCATGAAATCCCTTATCAGCAATTCTTTTTTCCTTTGTGGCTGGGCCTCACATGCTCTTCCCCGTGTATTCTGGAAAGTCAGCTACGTCATCGCCCAGTAGCGGTCACTGAAAACGTCAAAGAATTAGTTTTCCTGACGAGCTAAAAAAATTAATTTCTTTCCCTATTTACTAATTCAAAAGCTGTGGCCTACCGATGAGAAATCGACGGACAAAGGTCTCCCTGAAATGGGAATTCTTGAAAATGCCCCTGGCATAATCATAGGAAAATCTTGAGATTTTCTTTGTTCTTCCAAAATAAAGAACAGACTCCATATTTTGGTCACAGTAAAATGTCCCTTTCTCCCTTTGCTCGTGGATCTCCCATCTCTCTGTGGACCTTGGGATGTGAGCCCTCCTGACCCAAGGAGGTGGCTAAGTGGGAAGGGAAACGCGTTCACAAGCAGGACGGTGCTGTCCGACCGAACGCTGGGGACTCGCCCCCAAAGCTGGTGTCGTAAAACACACTTTCTACCAATTTCTCTTTCACTTAAACTTTCTAAGAAACCTTCCTGCATCAATAACAGGCCACCTGCACCTGATGCACGAAATTGCGACACCACACCGGACATTTACACTGAGCGGTGGAAATTCTGGATTGAAGATTTGTTTTTGTTTAAAGACTGATTTGTTTAATGATGATATTTCCATTTACAGGAGTAAAAGTTAAACTCAGCTAACAACGTGATGGACACAGCCTCGCACCGGTCTGACCTCGCCTGGAACAAAGAATTAAAGGAGCGTTCCGGTGGGAACGGTGGCACTTTTTTCTTTTTTTTTTTCTTTTCTTTTCTTTTTCTTTTTTTTTTTTTTTTGATGCCTGCTGTGAGCTTTGCTCCTTTTAAGGAACTTGCAAAATCTTAGTCGTCAATGGTTTATAAAGCTTTGACCTTCAGCCTGGATCCTTGATAAAGTATCACAGACTGCTTCCTTTTACATGTGCTGTGCAGACGGCGAGGCCAGCGGTCCCAGAGGAGTCAGATCAGACAGCGGAGCCCTCGGCAGCCCACTGGTGCCAATCTCATCTTTTTTTTTTTTTTTTAAATCTAAACTTTACAGAGAAAAGAAAAAAGGTTATGTTTCCAGCTGAGCTTCTCACGGGGTTGCGGGGGAAAGAGCATCGTAAGGGGAAGGAGTGCTCTTATTCACACCCTTGTTCTTAGGTCTGGGGCACACAGTCATCCCAAAACGATCTCGCCAGCCTGATGTGAAACATGCCGCCCAACAGGACAGGGATGTGCACCAGGTCCTCACCTGAGGTCCAAGTACCAGATGCGCGGGGACAAGGTGACAGAGATGCGTGTGCTTTGGGGAAACCGGTGCACGTGTTCTCATCAGACAGTTAATGCAGGTCGTGGCTGCACAAACCTACCACAGCCCCCTGTGCCTGCCCGAGCTGCATTAGGGGAGCTGGGACCCCGTGCAAGGTGCTGCCCTCCAGAGCCAGAACATTAAAGCTCGCAAACACGGAGAACGGGTTTAACGTCCACACTTCCGCAGACTAACAGTGGGAGTCCTGCATCCGGAGGGCGAAGGCAGATTTGGACAGAGGGCAGCTCCCCAGAGCCCTGATGGGGCGTCCTCCATCCCTCGTGCTCCCTCCCGGGCCCACAGGGTCCTCCGGGTGCCGCGTGTGCCGAGGGGGTGGCGGAGACAGTGCAGGGAAGCAAGCACTCGGAGCGGCCCGGGACACGTCAGCGGGGCACGGGGACGTTGGGGGCGCCTAGCGTGGCTGTCCTCATTGGCGGGGACGGTCCTCGTGGTTTAGGGAGGAGCTGACACAGCACCAGCTGCCCGCGAGGCTCTCCACACAGGGATTTGGTTCGAGACCCTGCTGATAATTGGTTTCCCTGAGCCTAGAGCAGACAGTCCCAGCAGGTGCGCAGACACACAGGACCTGGCCCACCTGCGGCACTGAAGGACCTACGCACGGGCGCCGGTTAGCTGAGGGGTCCTCCATCTGGGGCAGCTCTCGGGGGGCAGCCCACTGCACAGCCGCACGGAGGCGGGGTGCACCCTGCGCTGCACCCCGGGGTGGGGGCAGAGGAGGGAAGGCCAAGCGCCAGGGCTTGCCTACATTTTCCTTGTGTGTTTTTTTTTTTTTTTTTTTTGCAATGCGGGGCTTGAACTCATGACCCTGAGATCAAGACCTCAAGACCTGAGCTGAGATGAAGAGTCGGATGCTCGCCGACCGAGCCAGCAGGCGCCCCCCCATTTTTCTTGTCTCAGCCACTTGCAGACAGAAGCCAAGTCACCTTCCCACCGGGGCGATGGCGGTGCTGCCCTGAGTGCCTTCCACCAGGAGCCTCAGCGCGTCAAACTCAATTATTTTAACTTAAACCAGAAGATGTTCAAAACCAGGCAGAGCTGTCTGTGAGACAAGAAGATAGTTCATTCTATGTTTTTTTTGTTTGTTTGTTTTTTTTTTTTTTTTTTTTACTATTGCTCTCTCTCTGCTCAACTGCATCCTTTTCAGAACAGAAGGTTACCTCCCTGAGCCCATGGGTCCTCCGTGTCGTGGCCGCCGCTGTCCCTGGCAGGGAACCTGGGCCAAAGCAGGTACTTGGGAAGCTTCTGTCTCATTAACTGATGCTCTGAGCCCTCAATCCCACCTGCAGCTTGCTGCCCTGCTTTCCGGGATGCTGATGCCACTCCAGCTTCAAACCTACCATGCTGTCGGTGCCTGGGGCTCCCTGCGGGTGTAGACAGTGTATTTAACTCCTGGAGGGAGCCAGTGCTCGTACAGCCTGATGCCCCGTGACGTCTAGCCTAGCAGCTCACGTTCAGTGATTGCACTTGGAAGACACTATTGTGCTCCAAAACGTGTCAATAAGCATTCAGGTTTCTTTTCAATTGCCCAGGCTGCCCGGGATAAATTAAATTCATGGTATGTGCCTATGAACATTTCGATAAGACGATAATTCAATATAGGACACAGAAATCATTTCTAACATCCTGGGATGCTGCTAATTTGGATTATTTGTCTCCTCATGGGTCAGGAGAGGACAAGAGGGAGTGACCTTCACAGGCTCTAGGCTGCAAAGTAAATCCTAATTGCGCAGCCAAACTGAGAGTCCTCATTTCCCTTATCTTTTCCCATCTAGATTTGACTTAAATTTGTAGATGACACATCTTATTTTCCTCTGAGCCGTGAGGCACTGCTCCTTTCCCTTCTGCATTGACTGTGCTCACTTGGTGGGTTCAAATGTTGGCTCTGACTTCAACTCCCTCCCGAGGGGATTTTCTGTTTCTACAGCGGGTCTCCTGAAAGACACCAGAGAGGCTTTTCACCACCCATCGGGTTGACTGTTTCCGTAAGGTGGGATGTTCGCCGCGTCCCTGCTTTCCCCCACTTTCCCCACGCTGATGGAGAAGCGAGAGAAGGAGATGGCTACCGGCCCGCGAGGATCTTGCGGTCCAGCTGAACGCAGGGCGCGGGTGCAAAACACGCTGGGTGCCCCCCGGGGGCCGCTCACGCCCGAGTGCTAGGCCTGGCACCACAGGCGTCTTCGTGCTTGTTGCACGTCTCGTGCCAAAACAGTGGAGGAATTGTAGCTCATAGAAACCTGGGTAAGTACCTGGGAAGGTGTAAAACACGTTTCCTAGAGGGCAAACCAGTAAAGGTGAGAGAAGCAACGGGCCCTTACGGGTTGGCCGCGTCCCGAGAGAGGAAGCTTCTAAATGTGGCCCAGTGACGTCGTCAAGGATTCACTGGAAGGGACCAAGACGGGAGCACAGGGGCTGGAGAAGGGCACCGCCTGCCCGACCGTCCGCCCGTCCGTCCGTCCCTCCATCCATCCAGCCAGCTATGCATGGGGACACGCAAGCAGTAAACACAGGGCAAATTTTCATCTTTTTAACCCAGGCAGGCAGGTTCACAGGCTCCTAAAACAGCGCTTTATAGACTCTGCGTTTAGGAGAAATGCAGGTTCACTCAGTGTATTCTGCCCACGGAGGCGGCGAGGCTAAGGGCTGAGACTTGACCCAGACCTCCTCCTTCAAAACCTTCTACAACAAGCACGACTCCTCTTCCGGGGGGATTCTTCTAGGGTGAACATTTATGGCAGCCCCCAAACCAAGTCTCACCCCTTCACAGTTAAACCTTGGGGCAGGGCTGCCCGGGTTAGTTCAACCATGTGTTCAAAATTCTAGACTCCAGGGCGCCTGGTGGCTCAGCGGTTGAGCATCGCCTTCGGCTCAGGGTGTGACCCTGGGGTCCTGGGATCGAGTCCCACGTCAGGCTCCCTGCATGAAGCCTGCGTCTCCCTCTGCCTGTGTCTCTGCCTCTCTGTCTGTGTCTCTCATGAATAAATAAATAAAATCTTCAAAAAAAAATTCTAGATTTCTAGCAGACTTTGGATAATTTCTGAAAGAGATAGAAAACCCAGCCTCAAGTGTCCAATGGTGTGGGTTTAGGGCTGCCTCCGCAGGAGCTGTAGGGGGCCTGGGCATGGATCCAGGACAAGTCTCCCTGCTGGGGCCTGGAAGCCCAGCGCTGCCCCACAGGATGGAGCCACATGTCCATGCAGCTAAGGGACGTGTGCCCGCCCCTGATGCCTACAGATGGCACACGGGTCCTTGTCTGGTTCAGCCCTTTCGGACAGAAGCAGGTCTGGTCGTCAGTAACTGAGGCCAGGGCATTCCTGTCTAATTCACGTAACAAGCCGTGAAAAGCAAGAGCCAGTGACCCTGAGACTCGTGGGCCGGACTCCAGGTTACCTACTGCACAGGTGCAAGGGACCCGAGGGCACGGGGGCCACCTTGCCTCTAGCCTCCTGCAACGGTTTATTCCTGGGCAAAAGGGTTCAGTCACTGGCCCCTGGACCCAAGTAATAGGACTTTGATGACACTGTACCAAGATCAGCACTCAAATGAAGGAGAGAAGGGGAGGGAGAGAAAAGGAAAAGGCTCAAAAGAGAAATAGTGCAATCAGAGCTCCAGGGCTGAATCTGTGAGTCTGGGCATCGGGGAGTGCGCAGGAAACACGGCGGCCACACAAGTGCACGCTGTCTCCTGAAACGCAGGAAGGGCGCCCGCGCACAGGAAGGCCGGGGTCTGGGCTGCACGCAGCTGGGGGCGCCGAGCGCCAGGGCGCACCCCGGGCCCCGGGTGCCGGGGGAGACCTCAGGCTGGTCCTCTCGGGCTGCCGCGCAGGCAGACTGCTGCTTCTCTTTCCCCTTATTAACATTAAAAAAAAAAAAAAAGCCTCTCCTTTACCACCTCTGCTCCATTGCTTCATCTCGGTTGCAGCAGAGTCTTTTACGAAGATATTGAGAAGCTTCATTCAACACAATTTTTGCAAACGATTTCGCAGATGCGATGGCGTCCGTCTCCGAAGCTCGCTTCACTTAGGGCCTGTCCTCGGCGGCCGCCCGTGGAACGCGCTTCGTGTCTATAAAGCAACCGCCTTGTTTCAAGAAACTCGGGAGGATTTGCCAACCCCCCCCCCCCGCCCCGAATTACCATAAAGAGACCAGGAGAAGAGAATGAATGGACGAAAACCTAAACTAAAAGTACTCGACGCCTGTACTGAGCTCGGCCATTCTGCTTTGGAAAACTGCTTCGCCTCGACACGTTCACATTTTGCCTTGTTATTCATCTTTACTGCGAGTCTTTGCTATCAGTAATTGTCTTCTCATTATTTTGCACTTGATCAAATGCCTACAAGACGGATCGCCAAAATAGAGCCGTGTAAAATAGATCGAACTGATGTGAAGATTGGAAGGGACCTAGATTTTCTCAAATGTGGCCAAAAATGGAAGAACCAAAAAAAAAAAATGCAAATTTTCCCCTTCATGGGTGAGGACAATTGAGAAAATGTTTTAAAGAGAAAACTGATTTGAATACTACTTTGGAGAGGTGATGAGTGACCAGGTTTGGGCTACATTTCGGGGAGGATGGACCTGAAAAGGTTTTCTAGGACGGGGACACGGTTCCCCTTCATCCCTCTAGGTCACCCCATCCGGCAGGTGGGCCCCGGCCAGGGTGGCTTCTGAGCCCTGGAGACGTGGCCACTCTGGATTGAGGTGCGCTGTACGCATCGACTGGGTTTCGAGGACACAAGAAAAGAGGAGAACAGGACTCACTAATGATGCTTCTGTTGGTCGGAGGCTCAAATAAAGGCCCGTAGGGCACACCCCGTTAAATCTGGTGGAAACTGATCTCACCGGTGCCACTTCTCTGGAAAATTGAGAATTATGGCCGCGGGTCTCATGCTGTTTTCGCTGGGCAGTGCTGTCCTAGGACACGTGATTCCCACATTGCACTGGCAGGTCCCAGGGATGCTGCTCATGACTCGTCTGCAAAACCTCTGCCCCCAGACTGGGACGGAAGCTGCCTGGGGTCCGACGGGAAGGACCCACGCAGAGCATCTGGAGGGGGTGCCTGGGGGCCGCGTGCACCCACAGAGGAGCCTGAACTTTCCATTTTTAGGAGACGCTGTGTCAGTAAGAAAAAACAGCTGGCGGGGGGCGCCTGGCTGGTTCTTTCGGTGGAGCCCCCAACCCTTGATCTCAGGGCCACGAGTCTGAGCCCCATGCTGAGCATTGTAAAAAAAAAAAATCGTAAAAAATTGTGAAAACAGTCCCAGATGGACACACGTAAACCGCCAACAGAATCTTCAACACTCGCAGTTCCAAAGTCAACTATAAGGTTCGGTATCGAGACCGTCAATTAGTAATAATCGTACTGTTTTCAAACGGTGAGTAAACGCAGCGTCTCTAATGACAAAATAACTCTGTTATCTTCTCAGGAATAAAACCACTTCACTCAAAACCACAGCCTTCTCTACCAAACACGAATGTCACCAGCACCAGCGACAGATCAAACTGCGTGCAGCACCGGGATGAGCCACGCGGTGGCCGCCCCGGGTGACGGTTAGCGGTCACCCCGACGGCGGGGCCGGCTCCCTCGGGGAGCTCTGGGGACCCCGCAGGGCCCCTACATCTTGCCACCGCCTTCGGCTGCGCAGTGTGGGGACGGCGAGCGCCAGAGAATTCCTGGGGCTCCCAGGGGGCTAATGGAACAGCGTCTGCGGGCGCCTGCGGGCCTCCTGGGGGTGCTTGGCCTCTGCTGTCACAGCCCGCACCTGAGAGCGCGTGGCCGCCGTGCGCGCTGGATCCTTCCAGGGTCGTGCCAGCGAGAGCCTTCTAGGGTCACCTCTGCCCTGGGGGGAAGACACCGGGTGTTCAGGGCTCCCGCGGAAATCGCCGGCCTGCAGCCTCGTCCCCCTCCGGGGAAGCGCTCCCGGGAGGCAGCCTGGCGCCGACACCGACACGCCTGCCTCGCTCGCTCCCGAAAGCAGGGCAGAGGGGCAGGTGCTCGGAGGCAGGGCCGCGGAAAGGCCCCCTGCAGCCCCTGGCCCCTTGGGGTCGCTTGTCACCGCGTCCCCAGCCGTCTGCACGTGGCCAGCCTCCTGCGGCCGCCACGCACATGGGGACACGTGACGGGTCGTCCCCTAGATCTGCACACGCGCCTCACGGTCGTATTTAACCCAAGAAACTCGGGCGCACACCAAGCTCAACCCCACATTTCGAAGGACCACGCGAGGCCGCTGCTCTCCCACGGAAAGCATCGTTACTTATTCATCCGTGTAACGCACACGAGCGTGCAGGTAACAGGCAGAGCAGTGAAACCATCTCACCAGTGGCGCACAGCCTTTCTAGTCACGCTGCCCCCCCCCCCGGAAAGCGGAGGAGCATTCTTCTATTTATTAACACAGCCGGTCCCGCGGGCCTGGCGCTTCTAGCTTGTGACCTCAACGGCGGAGTCCCCTGGAATCAGCCCTTTGCGGGACACGCTGCGTTTCCTCTCCGGCTCCAATCATGCCAACGGGTCCCTTCCTCCTGGACCCGCTCCGCAAACAAGCTCGTGCACCCGGCTCTGCACCAAAGCCTCCCCGGCTGCTGGGAACAGCACAAGAGGCTCTTGTATTTCAGCCCAGCTCTCAAAAAAAAAAAAAAAAAAAAAGCTGTCATTTGGAGAATTTGCCGATTTGCCAACATGGGTGGCGTATTGAGTCCCTCCCGCCCCGGTGGGCCTGTGGCACCTGCAGCTGACCCCGAGCCCGGCAGCTTCCCCGAATCCGTGCCCGTGGGCGTGTGCCCGCTGGCTCCGGCCCCCGTGGGCGGGGGCTCCCTTCCTGAGCTCCCTGTAGGCCGCGGTCAACACCACCCCCACCCGGGATCCCAACGGGCACAGGGTTGGAGCAGGTCGGCGGTGACTGCGAGCGAAGCGCCTGCTAAGGCTTTGAAGAACGCCGGGCTTATCTGGCGGGCGCAGTCGCCGGGCGCCCACCCCGGCCGCGCGGGGCCCGACGAGGCGCTTCCTGGGCCGCCCGCCTCAGCGACAAAAGCCTTCGCATCGAATGGAACTGGGTCTCTGGAAACTTCGCAGGGCAATGATCTGGGCTCTGCCCTGCACGTCAGCCTTGCTGCTTTTGCATAAAAGGAGGGGAAGCTCGTTTTTTTTGTTGTTTTTTTTTTTTTTTTCTGGGTTATATTTACACTTCCCAAATCAGAAAATGTCCTAACCAGATAGGAGGACAGGTGGCAACTGGCAACCACAGCTCAAAACCTTTTTTTTTTTTTTTCCATTTCTTTCTGAAACCCCATGTAGAAGGAAAGTTAACGACATGTCGGTTGGCTGTTTTACACTCCGCGCTCCCTCTGCTTTCAGCACAGATGGAACGAAGCAGAAAATGAAATGGGGACCGACAACCTAGGAAAGAAAGTGCTGTTTAACTGTTTACCCCGGTAGCTAAGAGCCGGTTTTATTTCCTCTAGTAAGTCAGGTCCGACGCGATCCTGAATTTCAGTTGTTAGAATAAAATGAAGATAAACCTTGATGTCTCTTCGTGAAAAAAAAAAAAAAAAAAAAAAAACAAGACTTTTCAAAGCAAACGTGCAGCTTTGGAGACACGAACATGGTGGACGTGCCAGGATCCGAGCCCTTCAACCACCTGTGGCCTGTTTTTTTCTGCAAGTATTCCTTCTATTTTTTTTTTAAGATTTTATTTATTTATTCATGAGAATACACAGAGAGGAGAGAGAGAGGCAGAGGCACAGGCAGAGGGAGAAGCAGGCTCCATGCAGGGAGCCCGATGCGGGACTCGATCCCGGGACCCTGGGGTCACACCCTGGGCCGAAGGTGGCGCTAACCTGCTGAGCCCCGGGCTGCCCTGCAAGTATTCCTTCTAGAAAAGAAACCCACAGCCGGGTTCCAGGTTACCACCGACCATGTGAATCAGCCCAAGGCTGAGGGTGTGGGGACCAAGGGCTCGGGCTCTATGGCTTCGACCCAGGGAAGGGATTCTCAGCCCAGGAAACGTGTGGGGCTGTATGGGGCGAGGCGTGACACGAGGGCTTAATACCCCAGGGGGAGGGACGGAAGCCGCCCCAAATACCGATGGTGCCCACTGAGAAACAGTGACCTACAATGATCCACATGCTGAGCCTCAAATTCAGGCCCAGCCTTCAATTCCTTCCCTTCACTTCCTCTCTGGGGTCCCCTCTGGGAGAGCGACGCCCCCGTTCCCTGCTCTCACGCAGCACACGCCCTGCAGGCCTACTCAGGGCACGCCAGGCCCAGGTGCTGCGGGTGCAGACTGAGCAAATCCCAGCAAGGCGCCTTCTCCCTGAGTGGCGGCGGCAGGGGAGGGACCGGCGATGCCGTGAGGTGGGCTCAGGGTGGCCGCCTTGCTGGGGACTTCTGCACGGAGCCCGAGGGCAGCGAGGGAGACGGCCACGCGGGCGTCTGGGGGTGCGCTGCGGGCCTGGACATGGCGTGGGCGGAGCCGAGCCCAGCTCCCCGTGGCCCCGTGGCCTCCCGGGGCCTCCACTTGGGCTCTAGCATGGAATCCTCCGTCTCCACCTGCTCCTTCCGCTGCCCTCCTACACCTTCAGATTCCCCTCCCGCAGGCGGGGCTGCCTTCCTACCCTGCGCCCGCTCCCTGCGGCTCCCCGACATCCTGACGTGGACCTCCAACCCCCTGAGCTCCTTTGGGGGACCCACCGCTGCTCCCCCAAAGGCCCTTCTCCAGCACTGCCCGCCCTTCTCACCCTCATTATCATCTCTCCTCGTAGTGGCCTCTCCACCATATTTCCTTCTAGAAATGTCACCGGAACCCAACAGCTCACTCCCTGCCTCCTTCCTTGCCTTCTCTCCTGGACAATCATCCACATTCATGCCTCAAGGCCCTTGATCGCCACCATCCCTCTCTCGGATCCTAGAGCTAGACCCGTCTCTCTCTGCCTCTCACCCATCCTGCCTTCCAGAAGGCTCCGTGGCTACCGATGGCCAACAGAGATCAAGTCGGCCCCAACTCTCCATTCCATTCAGGGAAATCACTGCCATCCCCAAGGTGGAGGTTGAGCCACCCGATGCACGTTCCCACATTGAGCAAGTGGACGTATATGGTGGCCACACAGGGGAGCCTCCCCACGGCCCGGCTCCTCCCGCCACAGCCCTCCCACGTGGGCACAAGTCCCGCCTCCCTGCCTCCTGTGACCAGTGATGTTTCCGGCACCCAGATCCTGCAGGGCCACTCCCCACGGGCCCCCTGAGAGAGCCCCCTGGGCACCGGGCCTCACTCCCCGGGGACTCTGGCCTGTTGCCCACCCTCCTGCCCACCACCCAGCCCCCAGTCCTGAAGCCTAGCGTGGCTCCCCCTCCCCACCTGCTCAAACGTCCACCCTGGGAGTCCTCCCCAGCCCCTGTCCCCTCTGCCTGGCTCAGCGAGGAGCACCTCCTCCTTTGCCACACCCCGGTCCTGGACCTGCGCTCGGCATTACTGCGGCGCCTGGCCGCAATGCCCGGGACGTCCGGCACGAAGGCGGCCGCCTGGCCCGAGCGAGGGCTCTCCGGGTAGGAGCACTACCGAGGGGCCCTTCCCAAGAGTCGGGGGAGCTGAGGTTGGGACAACGTGAAGCCAACAGAAATGGCATCTCCAGAAATCCCAAGGTGGGCTCAGCAGCGGAAGCCTTCTGTGGTGGCTCTGCTTTGGGTCGGGCCTTGAGAACTTTCCAGATCTCTGTGGTCATTAACCGGCAGGTGCAAGCAGGCAAGGACATGCTGGCCCTCGTGGGACAGAAGCGAATGGACAGCTCACCGGCCCGTAGTCCCCCTGCACGCCCCACTGACGGGGTGTGCCTGCCGGGGGCCGGGGGCCGGGGCCCAGGGGCCGGGGGTGGCATCGTGTCCAGCCGGGCTGGCCTCTTCCTCGGCCCCTGCTCTGCCCTGCGGCCCTGGGGGCCTTGCTACGCCGACCGCGCCCTGCTCTCTCCGGAAGCCTTATTTTGCAGGGATGCGGCGCGTCAAGGCTTCTCCGCGAGGTCACCTGCCAGCAGGTGCGCAGGCACACGTCTCCCAGGTCCTGCAAAACGTCTCGCCGCAAGTCCACCAGCGGCGCTAACGACCTCCCCACAGCGGCCCCGATGGAGCACCGTCTACCTGGGCCCCCACCTGCCCAGTCCCCCCACAGGGCGCAGCGGGCGGGTGACCCTTGTCAGCTCCTGGGACACAAGTGAGGGGAAGCAACCTGCCACGGTCGGCAGGCGGGAGAGCAGCAGAGCCGGGGACATCCTGGGCCTACACACGCTCCTCCCAGGGAACAACTGTGATCCCTTGTCCACTACCACCCAGGACGCACACACGCCACGGACACGTACCACCTAGGACGCACACACGCCACGGACACGTACCAGACACGCACATGCCACATGGATATGTACCACCAAGGACATGCACACACCACACAGATATGTACCACCCAAGACATGCACATGCCACACAGACGCGTACCAGACACACACACGCCACATGGACACATACCACCCAGGACATGCACATGCCACATGGACACGTACCAGACATGCATACGCCACACGGGCATGTACCACACAGACACACACTACAATGCACACACACCACATGCGTACACACACACACATCCAGCACGCAGACACACACTATGTGCATGAACACATAATACACACACACCACACAGGTATACCCCCCACACAAACACGTATACACCACACACACACCATATATTCACACACCACAGACACGCAGTACATACAATATACACCCAGCACATGCATAAACACATAACACACACACATACATCACATACACTATGCACACACCAACACACCACACACACCACTCACACACCCCACATGCATAAACACACACCACACATAACGTGCAGAGATGCCACACACACCACACATACACACTCGTATAAACACACACCGCACGGATACGTACCACGCACACTCTATACATGCACGCAGGTACACCACAGGGCACACGTGCACACACACACACACACACACACACGCAAACCAGTTTCAGTTTTCTCCAAGGAGTGTTCTTGAAGCCGTGCTGTACAGTCCCGGCCGCCTACACCAAAACCTACTAAAAACTGGTAGCGACACAGCGCACAGTCGCTTGCTCTTCCTTCAGCGCGCCCACCCGCCACGGCGCCCTGCGGAGATCGTGTCTCCCACGGGTGGCGTGGAGGTGATAGAAAAAAAAAAAAACCCGCTTACTTTCCAACGGGAAGCAATGTACCTGGTACGTAACGGCCTCCTTCCAAAACCTGAAAGTCTTAGGCCAAACAACTTTTTTCTTTTTAAGGCCATGTCTCATATTTGGGGAGATTCAAGAACATGAGTCTTTCCAACTGGAATCATGCTGGTTTGGAAATGTCCTGGTGACAACACCTCCCCTCTCCACGAGGCGTTCCAAGATAGGGACGGCGAACCGCAAGATGAGTAATGCAGAATTTTACAACTTTGCCCCATCGGAACCCTTGCACAATACCTCAGCTATGAGGAGGAGCAGGGAACCGACAGGGCGAGCTGGGCGAGGATCTGCGGGATACTCGGTGGTTCGTTTCTCCTCCGAGCAAAAGGGGCAGAAACCCAAGCCAAGCCCGTCAGCCTGCTGAAGTCCGGCCGTTTGTGCTCTGCGACCGCTTTCACAAGGGCGCACCCCGTCCGAGCATGCCTGAGCTCTGCAGCTAATGCTCAGATGCTGCTAGATAATATTCCTCCCCAGCTAAGATGGGGTTTATCGGCTCAGAAGAGATGCATTTTACAGATAAAAACAACTTCCTCTAACTGCTGATTAGATAAGCGGGCTTAGCATCCGTCCTCAAGAGCCGCTGCCCGATCTCCAATTAGACCGAAGCTTGCTTTCTCTTTCCATCAGGAAAAACTCTCTGCACCCCCCACCCTCCCCGGGGGCTGCCGAGGAGCGTCCCAGCCACGCGCCCGCCTCTCTGAGCCACCCTGGCACTCTGCGGAAACGCGACCACGAAGGGGAGATTTGGCACCGGACTGATCGATTAACAACATGTTACTCTTACGAATCTGTCCTCGAACTCATGGCTTGGTGAAGGGATTTCTACTTTCATCAAATAAATCAAAAAAAAAAAAAAAAAAGAAAAAAGAAAGAGAAAAGAAAAGAAAGAAGGAAAAGTCATATTTTCACGTAGTTAATAATTTTTCTGGGTTTTTAAAAAAAATTAGATTTTTTTTTTCCTTTCTATTTCTGCTGGGGTGAATCAAACCGTGCCCTAAAGATTCAAGAGAGAGGCCCCAAGGTCACACCATCTCAGCTTCCAGAAGGCCACAGGGCCTGGCTCCAGACACCACGCAGTGACACGCGGCCTAGAGGACTTAAGCCCAGAAACAAACCCCGGATGAAACCACGGTGCCCCCCCCCCCAGCTCCGGGCGAGGTCAGGCAAGCGAGCAGAGGCAAGAGAAGCCTGTTCCAGAAGGCAGCGGGGCCTTCAGAAATGCACGCTCACACCCACACCCGAGCCCAGGGCGGCGGAGGAGCAGCCGGTGCGGCGGCCGGTGACTGCGGCAAGGCCAGGCCAGCCCCTCGGTGACCCGCTCGCAGAGCCACGGCGGCGGCCTCTGCACCGGGGGGACCGTGCCCCCCGCCCCCGGCGGCGCTGCTGTGCCTCGCCCGAGGGCCACACGTGCTGGCATCTCCCCGGCCGGCCCCCGGCTCCCTGGCTCGTGCCCCTCCTTGCTCCTGCTCCGGCCACCAAGCCTCCTCCCCTGTGGCCCCGGGGAGGGGCCTCCTCCACATCCCGCCTGCCGGGGGGGGGGGCAGGCTCCTCCGTGGCACTCGGGGGCCCTCCCCGCCCCAGGTCAGGGCACGCACACTGGCACCCGCGGGCGGCGCACAAGGAAGGCCCGGGGCGGGGCCGCGAACACAGGAAGGAAGTCACCGAGCTCCTCACTTCTCCCCCGCGGGCTCGGCCGCTGCTCGGGGCGCCCACCCGCTTCGTTCCCACGGGAGACGCCGCGCGAGCCCCCGGCCAGCGGCCGTGGCAGGCAACCCCGAGCCGTCCTCCGCGTGTCTAGCTTGGCCGCCCGTGGGGGGCGGGGGGTAGATCCGGGGTTGCCCGAGGAGGTCACTGAGGACACGGTCGGCGTTCGGCAGTTTCACACACAACCACTTCAGAGAGGTGAGATTTCTCTCGTTGTTAAAGCGACCACTTCAGAAGCACAAGCTCCCATCCCATGAAGGAGACTGAGTCCCTCCCCACCCGGAAGTCCTCCTCTGAGTCTGACTTCAGTGCGTCAAGCTGCACTTCCAGTCTGTTCCCTCTTACTCAGGCCCAGGATCAGGGGGAGCCCACCCAAGGGCTGTAGCCAGGTGCTCTGACGTCTGCTCCCATCTCTCTCTCTCTCTCTGAATCCAAGAGACCATATTTCCTCTGGTCCCCCAGCGTCCCCTCAGCATGGGGTCACCCTGGGAACAGCCCACCGTCAGCATGAACAGCACTGCCCGTCACGTGGGCTCATGTCCACCACCCCGACCGGTGTGTTGGGGACTAGGGCTGAGATCCGACGTGTCTACACCTGAAGGAGCGCACCTGCTGCAAGGGCCTTGGCTTTACGGACGCATCCCCTTCTCCCCCTAAAGCAGACATGCCAGGGGGCACGTCAAGCGTTGCCAGAGATTTCCCACCCTCTGGCATCTGGCCATCTGTCCTTGCACTTGGGTCTGGCAGTGGCCAGCGCCGCCGAGCTCTCTTCTAATCCCTCCCTGTGGCTTGCCTAGCCCTTGGATCAATTCCTTTTTTACTATTATTGATAAATAGCTGCCCCAGCACTACCCGGTTTCTCTCTCCCTTCACTCCAGCAAAGCCACAGCAGGTGCCCTCGCCCCTTATCTCATACATCTTTAAAGGGCCTGTTTTGCACAAATTGCTTCCTTTCTCTGCTCTCTCCTGTTCTCTTTCACTGTAGGTCTTTGCCGCCCCGTGTTCAGCAAAGCACGTTTCTAGGCTTTCACGTGACCCGAGAAGCCCTTCTGTGAGATGAGCTCTGCTGCTGTCGCCTCTCGAAAATGAGGAAACAGGCTCCGTGGTCAAAAGCGGGCCGGAAGCACTGACCAGGAGCGGGGCTTGGAGGTGACCCTTCTGAGATGGGCCTTCCCGGCTCCGCGGCCCCCACCCCGGAGCCACCGCCCCTGCCCCTCTAGGGGACCTGCACCCCACAGTGCTCGGGGCCCTCGGGGCCTCGCTGCTTCGGTGCTGGGAGAGGCTGCTTCTCATTTCCTGTTGTCTGTCCTCCGACACTCCTCTGCTCTTCTGGCTTCTTCCTGTGGAGCCGGTGACTCGTGGCTTCCAACGTGCCTCCCCATCCTCCCGGGAGGCAACCCCCCGCCGTTCTCCCCATGACCCTATGTATGAAGAGTCACTTCCATCAACAACAACTAGGCTAACACCACCTAGTTTCCCTCTCAACCCCCCAAGGACGACTTCTCAACCAGGTGCCCTGAAGCACAAGACACTTCCTTGGCGGCTCTTTGGACTTGATCTTCGGGGATTCTTTGTCTTCAGGGATTCTCCATCTCCCGAAGTGCTCCTCAAACTCCTCCCCTCTCGCATGCTCGACTGTCTGCCAGGCTTCTGCATCGTCAGCTTCGGGGCAGAGCCCCAGCGCCCCTGTGGCCCCAGTGCCCCCTGCCCCGGGAGGGCCGGCTCACTGAAGCTGTCTTGGCCCCCACCTCGAGCAGCTCTCCCCACCTGTCCCTATGGCCACCACAACTGCGCTTTACAAACCAGGCGGAGAGTTTTCTCAGGTGTTTTTAAATGTTATTCTGAAATTCACTTGTCACAAACTGCATCCTAAAAAAAGGAGCGGAATTCAAATTGTGTCAGCCGGCAGCCAGGGAGCACTTGCACGAGCGCACGGGGAGTCAGCCCCGGCTCCACATGCTGGCACCCAGGGCTCAAGCCTGAGCCAGGAGAACCAGGCCTGGGAGGCAGTCTCGAGCACCCGCCAGGGGCCTGGGGGCCTCGCACCAGCAGAAACTTCCAGGACCAGAAGCTGACCCAGGGCACTGCATCCAGAGCACTGTGAAGGCATCTGTATGGAGTGTTTACCCACCTCCACCAAGTGCACTGTGTACTGACCTCTGCTCTCCAGGAATTGGGTGACTTTCAGTTCTCTAAAGGACACCCATCATGACCTGGGCTCACGGGCTGCAGGGCAGCTCCGGGGATTTCAGGGAGTGCTCCCTGGTTTCCCCCACGATGAGCCTGGAGCCCTAACGCTGACGTCCGAGCTCTCAGGTTATTTGAACAATTGGTGGCTACATATTCACGCGATTTCTTCTGAGCAACCCCCTCACTGTGTCCTGGGTGGGTCGCGCGCGCGTGCACCTGCTGCAGCCCGAAGTACAGATAACAGTACCTGCCTCACTGGTGGCCTTAAGGACTGAACCCCAAAGCAGGGTTGCCCCAACATTAGCGATTCACGCACCACCTTTGCAAGTCTTTATCATGCATGTGCGCCCCCTCTGGCTTAATATTTTTATTAAAATTCGACATTCTACTTTACATAAATGTGTCTTGAAAGGAAGTGTCCTAGTAGTAGTGCGGTAGACGATACACCCGTATCCCTTGCAACAAATGCAAGACAATCTTAAAAATAAATGCATCAGTGACACAGAAGCATGCTCTTCTGTGTCTCAACTTTGAGAACCCCTGAAATGGTGTGTGTAGTAGACGGAGCAGAAAATCCAGAAATGCCTGTCTTCCCACTCACTGTCCCACATCCAGCAGCCGTGCTCTGACAGGGAAAACAAGTCACGAATGTCCTTGTTTTCTTGGTTCCCCTACATCAAATGGCTTCAGCCACTATCCTCATCTGTTGGTACAATTAACTGTAGGGTTATTTTTTTTAAGAAAACCCTTAAACTCAACGTCTCATTGGGTTCTGAGACACGTGAAGACACACAGAATGCGTTTCTTAGTTCCTACATCACGATGTCCTATGGAGAGAAAGCTGTGAAGGTTTTCATAACCTTGAGAACTTCACACATGTCGCCCTCTTGGCTGTGGGGCTCGCGCAGCTGCTGCAGGTGGGACCCATCCCACCTCAGGTCACCCTGGACACTGTTTGTAATATTCTTTCATACAAATAAATGGCTCTCAATGTCAGTTTTTTTTTTTTTACTTTAAGAAAAGAAAGAGAAAAATAGGTATTCTAAGGAATCACTGACTCATTATCTCACGAGAACATGGTACAAAGGTGTGAAAACTAGACTTTGAGTTAGAAATTTAGCCTAACACTGACTCCGTATGTGACTTCGGTTATTTCCCTGAACTTCTTGTGGCCTCGGTTCTACAATAAAGAGGGTAGGCCAGGTTTTGCCAACATGAACCGTGAGGGTCCGTCCACCCCGGGAAGGACTGAGGAACCTAACATACCTACCTCTTTATGGAAAAAGTGTGTGAGAAGAGGCATTCTCGACAGTCAACAATTTTTATTCCTCAGATTTCGTATTTGGAGTTCACTTTGGCATTTAAGAAACACAGAGGGACAACATAAAACGGGCAGATTTGGCTTCTTCTAAACCATAGCTCTAAATCTCATTAGCCTACTGCTCTAACACAGGAAATGCATAATTTTCATTACTTATAATCCATAAAATTGGATGTTCCTGCAGCACCCAGGGGACAGGAGACAGCACTAGGGACGCGCCCTGCGTCGGGGTGCTCTTCCACTCTGTCACGCGGTCCCCTCGTGTGGGCGTCACAGCCACGGGGAGCTGTGTCTGTCCTGCACACACCAGGGCCCCAGCCTGCTGATCTTTACCTGCACCTTCTTAACATGGTGGTTGAGGGCAAACAGCAGGTACCATGATCCCACCACCCAACCACCGACTTTGGAAGGATATGAAGGGACGGGGGTGGTACGGAAACAGAGCGTGCGACAGCCCGCCAACGGGACGCCTAGACGGCCGACTCACCCACTCCTCTCTCATTCTTGGAGGTCTGCTGTCCGCCAGATGTGGTGGAAAGGTCTTCGGGGACCGGCATGGGTTCATCCCCATCATCTGGGGTGTCACTCACCGGAGGGCTTTCCTTCCCTGAGGAGACAAGCAGCGGCCTGAGTCTCTGGGCTGTAGTCACCGCCAAGGGTGGTGGTAGCTACAGCCTGGCCAGCAGGGAGGCTGCGTACATGTGTATACATTTATACATCATGGATAACATGCGGGGGTCTATTTTATCAAAATAGATGGTAACTGTCGGACATTCTCATGGGCACTTTTCCAAGCCAGTGACCAAACTCCCACAACTTAATTTATGATGCCTGCCTGCTACCCCGTTGCATGGCGACACTAGAATTTATTTAAATTCTCTATTTTTGAATTTATATCGTTTTCACTCTTTTTCCCTATTAAACAGCATTGTGATGAACATCCTAGTAGCTCGCGAACCTTTGCATGCATCCTTAGTAAGAGTTCTGGAAGTTTCACGAGTGGGTCCAAAGGCACCTACACTTTTGAGGCTCGCCACGTATCGTTGCACATTTTTTTCCTGCAAGGTGGTTCCAATTTACCCCCCTGCCTGTGGGCTCCATGCCACCTTCAGATTAATTTGTTTTTAAGGTCACCTCACCAGATATTGTGCTCAGAGCTATACATTCTGGGTCTGCTCACTGCCTTTTTAAAGAGCTGGGGAACGTTTTGGCAGAGGCCTGGTTTGAGTCAACCCGGTGGGGAAGGCAAGCTTGCAAAGAGCTGGAACAGGAAATCCAACGCCTCCTGGGATCGTGATTCCCTCTGTGGAATTCTTATCTTTGAAACACAACAATATAACGCACACGACCACCGAGTTGCTTACCCTTCACAAAGTGAGATTTACCTAATGAAACAAGGTTTTCCAGGATGGCCGTACCTACTGTGACCGCATTAGAATTACTTTTAGCCAGAGGCTCCGGCAGTGGGGAACCCACCCCTCTGACCCACTCCCAGAAATCCAGCACTGGAAAGCCATGACTGGCAGAAAATACTCTTTTCTCCCTTGAAACTGAAACACCTGTATCTCCTAACCTTCCAGACACCACTTAAAATTGGGTGAGGAGACACAAACCACATGCAAGAACCAGATGGTGAGGCCCAGAGCTGACACGAAATAACCCATCGGAGCCGCTCTAGAAGACCTAAAAGGCCAGTGGAGATTCCAGCCCTAAAGGAGGTTAAAAGAAGTGGAAGGTGAGGAGGGGTGGGTCACATGCTTGCTGGCTGGGCTGGTGACCTGGCTTCCCAGGCGATGAAGGACATCCCCGCACAGAGGAGCCCAGACTTTTGGGAGAGCGTACAAATGATCAGGACAGTGTTGAAGGACCTAGAAAACATGGCCAGGAAGATTGAAGTGTGCTCGCCTGTTTGAACCACCACCAACAACAGTTCAGGGGATCGGCAAGAAGAGCGCACAAGTCCCGGCAGAGGACGTGACCTCTCGGGCGTAACTGAACTGACACCATGCAAGCAGGTACCAAGGCGATGCTTTGGGGACATCCCAGTGGAGTATTCCAGCTCAGCTGCGGAGGCCACAACTGGCGTGTTTTCAGGAAGAGCATCACGGGGTACGTTTGTACAGCCAACGCAAGATGCATCATTCAAGGTGGGGCAGGATTATAAGAATTTCCCAAGGAAAAAACAAAAAGCTAAAGAGGAACGAACTGATTGAAAGGGCCCATGTTACGTGGAAGCCAAGTCAATGTGCATTGGGGCAGTGATATTTCCAGGGCTCTGGAATGGCGCTAACAATCTTGGTGCTCTCTGACACCTCTTCCATAACTGCAGAAAAGCTGAATGGGAGAATGTAGGAGGTATATGGACCATTACGATGACTCGTTTTTCCTTACCGCTGCCTAAGAGCAATGGTTTCAAACTTCCAGAACTCCAGGGAGGTGGTCAGAGGAGTCTTCTTCTTTTGGGGTGGGAAGACTGAACTGACACAGAACTTCAATACATAACACCAGGCTTCTCTGTTAAGTGGAGACACTGCCGGGTGCGGAGGCTGGAAGATTGGAGACCCAGATCCCTTGAGGACCACCTCCCCCCGCCCCCACGACACACACCCGAACCAGACAGTGGAGACCCCTGGCTCAGCCAGCTGACCCAAAGGTCAAAGGTGTATAGAGTAGGTGGTGTGCACGTGTGTCTTCGTGATGAGCCAGTTGTCGTGATTATGGGGTGGGCATGGGAGGCTGCGTAACTAAGCTTTATGAGCATATTTTATCTTCCCTGTGACACTTCCCTTTGGAGGATGCCATGATGCTCTAGCGGGAAGACTCAGGACTCGTCCAATGAAGGAACATGGTCTCAGCTCAACTGAGCTAACACATGTCCGAGTAGCTCTTGATTGCTCTTCTGGTAATCTAGCTGCACTACGTATTAGGGAATAAGGCCAACCGCATGCTGTGGAGGATGCTTCCATCATAGATGTGCCTGCTACGGGTCCTGTGGGTCTGCTCGGGCTCCCGCACTGCGGGAAGTGCCAGCTCTCCAGGGCCCATCCTCCTGTGTCTCATTCCTCAGCAGTAGGGATGATGATTCCGAGCTGCCGTGGGTCACACTGATCAATGTGAGCTCCCCACGTGGGAGAAACGCCCAGGGGAGAAGTGAGAGTAAACAGTCATCCCCGGCGAATACAGTGAGACCTGGAGGGAAGCAGAGTGGGATAGGGCGACGTTCCCTGCAAGGGCCCTGCTGTCACAGCCTCAGCTCACCTTGACTGGGTGAGAGATTTTAGGAGCTGGCCTGATTTGCCTGAAATTCCAGCCCCTAAAGTCCGGGTGGCCGCCAAGACACAAATCCCTCGCATGAGCCCTGGAGCCCCTGGCCCTCTCTCACTGTTGGAGATCGCTGCGGTGAACAGCCACCACTTTGTGAAAACCTTCCTGTCAGGCTGAGATCTTCTGTGTGTTGATTTTAAACAAATATGCCCCGTGAACCACTGAAAACGCAAAGCCATGGGAAGATTACGAAAGATACAAAAGGGAGGCAGTTAGATCAAGCGAACCCATCCCAAACAGCACATGGGTGGCCCAGGATATGGTTCAGACAGAAACATGGAGGAAGTCCCCCCTTTAAGACAGTTTCCTCAACAGATAAATGAGGCTAAAAACCATGATTTTGGTCTAACTGACAGGGCTTCTGCGTAAATAACTTTCCCCCAAGTTCATGTACAAAGACACGACAACAGGTGGAACCAGAGACGGCAAGGGCTCGAGACTTCTCATGAAAGAGTGTGGGAAGTGCACCGTAATTTCACTTAGCTGGAAAAATGAAAGAAACTTCTTAGCAATCTTATAATAATATCACTACTTATATTTAATCTTGCTACTTGCCTTTGCTTCAAATAAAGCATCACCTATGAGAAGCGTCTGGGGCAGATTAGATGAGATAAGTGTATAAGGAGCTTATCAAGTGCAAGCAAGTTCATTTCTCCAGTAGATTATAATTCACCTACCAGCGTTCTGTGATTCCCCTTCTCCCAAGTGCGTGGATTTTTTTTTTTAATATGCAATTACCCAGGGGAACATAATGCCTGCGGATAAAGAAAAAGTCGGAGTACAGACTCCCCACTGTAGAATGGTGGACAAGCTTGCAGCCCAGCGCCGTGCTTGGCTCCCTATGGGCCTCCTGGTCCATTTCCCTGAGTCTCAGCTCCCTGCAGATTGAAAATGGTACCAGTATCTTCCTCACTTGGTGCTTGTAAAGTCCAAAAGGGACAACACTTAAGGGCAGCGATCGGTAAATGTAAGCATTCAATCAAGGAGATTTCCTATGATGAATACTTCCAGTCCTACGGTCCGTAGGTCTGAGCCTCATTTCCTAAGCGTACTGTGGATGTCTACGGAGCATACTTCCCGTTTCTATGTCCCAAACACTACAGAGGCCACGGAGAAGACATCCTACAGTTCATGTCACAGGAGCCAGAGGACTGTTAAATATCAACTGGGCCTCATCCCTCGTTTTGCAGATGACCCTACAGAGGTCCAGGAGGCGGGGAAGCTGTCTCAGGTCCCACAGTCAGGGACAGATGGGAGAGTCCCCCAAGGCTGTCTCTTCCCTTAGAAACCAAAACAAAGAATAATGCATAGGCACAAAAATATTTTGGAAAGACTGTCAAAGAAGAAAGAGACAAAACAAAACGAAACACCACAAAACTTTACCCAAAGAATGAATGAGATACCCCTTTAGAGGAAGAAACCCCCCAGGAAGCAAGAACCAGGTGACAGTGAAAGAAAAAAAAATCAGCTATTGTGTATTTCTTCTTTTTCAAGTGGATACTTCACAGACCCTGATGGAACTGTTGGTGCTGGAGCGTTTTTGAACCGAGGAAAGTGACGGCTTCATAGGGTTCAACTTAGAAAGTTTATTGTTTTCTTTCCCGTGGACAGAACATGACAGTGAAGAGTCTTCTAGGGCAAGAGGGTGATGGAGTAACATCATCTTCCAACTCCTGTTTGACTAAATGTACAGCCTTATCCCTGTTTTTTGTTTTTTGTTTTTTTTAAGATTTTATTGAATGATTGTGCACAAGCAGGGGGAAGCACAGAGGGAGGTGGAGAAGCAGACTCCTCACTGAGCAGGGAGCCCGATGCGGGGGACTCGATCCCGGGACCCCGAGATCATGACCTGGGCCGAAGGCAGATGCCCAGCCGACTGAGCCCCCAGACGCCCCTGTACATCCTTATTCCATAACTGTCAACTACCCTCAATCTCAAAAATGGAAAAGACAAAGTGATGGGCTCAGGTTTTAGCCGGAAAAGCAACAAGAAGTATCCTTCAAATCTTTAGGAAAATAGCAGGACCCTTTAGAGGCTCTGCTCCTGGCATAGAAGGCCTCAGGTTACATCAACCAAAGGCCCTATTAAGGTTTTGGAAGCAGCATTTCCTCTGCAAAGTGCACACAAACAGAATTTCAGGCCAAATCTCGAATCTTCTTGACCACAGAAGTTTCTTTTTTCAGGCAATCTTGGGCCACGGGCCTCCCTTCGTTCTTGCTCACCACCCTCTTCCCCAATCTCCACTTTCAAAAGCCAGCGTCCAGGAAAACGGGGCGTTTCGCATAACGATAAGGGCAAGAAATCTATGAGGGGGAAAAAAGGAGGCTTTTGTTACTGCAGTTGACAGGGCACGGGATGGGAACACTGACCTCCTCGTACGAAACACCCCGGAGACGTCCGCCTGGGCTTTCAGCTCTGGCTCGGGGACGTCGGAGGACACAGGACAGATGCTTCATGCAGGTGCCGCCTCAGAGGCTCCCCAAGAGAGGGACACCTGGGTGGCCCAGCGGTTGAGCACCTGCCTTCGCCTCAGGGTTGACCCCGGGTCCCAGGATCGAGTCCCGCACCGGGCTCCCTGCATGGAGCCTGCTTCTCCCTCAGCCTGTGTCTCTGCCTCTCTCTCTGTGTCTCAGGAATAAATAAATAAATAAAATCTTGAAAAAAAAAATAAAAGAAGCTACCCAGAGAGAAAGGGGAAACAATGAAAGGGTTTCTTTGCTGCCTTAGGAAATTATTACTGTCCTGGGTTTTTGACATGCTAATGCCCTGTAGCCAGGCCCTCAACTCCCAGGGAGGGGCACAGTCCTCCTCCCCTCCTCCCCCTCCCCGGGCCAGGCCTGTCTCCCTGCAGCCACCAGACCCTGGCCCAAGTCAGCAGCCAGCAGTGAGAGGCTTCAAAGAGTCGATTTTTTTTTCATTGAAATAGTATTTTGTTGTCTTTGTACTTCCGTTTCAGAATCAAAGAATGTGTTCAAGGGACACAAATGCAAATAGGCCTCACAGATAGTAAGAAAGTTGTTGTAAAGCAAAGGGCTCCCCGCCTCCCTGGCCCTTGCCT